>JANRFK010001234.1:99423863-99434380 GCA_030068395.1 Apalone spinifera
GGGGGGGAGAACTGCTCCCTCCGGTATCATGCTGTGCCATATCCATTTGGTGGATGCAGGGGAGGATTTCCCTCAAGGCTTGTAAATATGAAGGGTAAAAAATGTCTTTTTAAAAATATGTTACTGTGTATTAATACCCTAATGTAGGTGGTCAGTGTTGTAGTTTTCACATTATTACCTGGATGAGGTGAGTCCTAGGGGAGGATACAACTTACCCTGTCAGCATTAAGCTTTTAACCTATTTCTTGTGCTTATGTTTATAAACAACACAAAAGCAAAGGCAAAACAAACAAAAACAGCAGACTTGCTATGAGAGAACAAAAGCTGAGGTGAGCAGCAGCAGCACTTCCCACCCAATTCCTTACAGCTTGAGATGAGGAGAATAAGACCATATGTAAATAATATTAGAAGAATTTTTGATTCTCCTACCACTGTCTCTAAAAATCCCAGGAGAGGCTCACATGCCAACTCTACTGTCTCGTCTGACAGGACTTTACCCGCCAATGCTGCTGCTACCTAACCACTATTACTTCATATGCCAGTTTTATTGCCTTAACTGACAGTCCTATGCTAACTAGCTATTCATTTTAGACACCTGTTGTGTCTCAACCATCCTTTAGTGCTACATACTCTAGCCCTGTTGTGGATGGAAACTGGTCACCTAGCAGAAAAGAAAGGAGCTCAAAATCTGTGATTCAACAGCTCCTTCTAAAATCATTGTCAGTGGGGGGAAAAATAAGCTCCCACTGACATTTTAAAACAATTATATTTATTGAAGTGCTCTGGTAATTTGTTAATTTTATCTTCTCATTATTTTATATTTCTTCTTGTGCCTTGAACCACAAATTTGTCAATAAATTAAAACTGATCCATTGATCAATGGATTAAAATGTGCAATTGTTTTGTAGCAATACAAGTTCTTCTTTGTTCACATCTGACTTGTTACTTTGTTACCTTCTCAGGTTATACTTGTTATTGAATCAGAAAAGACATCCTGATAGATATGTTAGATGTACTTTTTGCACTTTGTTCAGAAATGAAAGCACATCACTGTAAAAAAAAAAAAGTGTTGCTACAGTAGGGTAGTAGCATTTATTGTACACATGTTCTATACCTAGAGCCAAATGAAGCATGCTTTAAAAGGGCTATTTTCAAACATGATTTGACTCTTCACATGCAAACCTAGAAAGTGAAGTCCTTGTTTTTGAGAGACTATTATTGTTTTTTTGTTGTTGCCATTGCACGACTCAACCTGAAAGCCTGTTATCTCTGACTAAAAAAAATCTATTGACTCATATGGTTATGGGGTGAGTGACCAAAGGATCACTTCAATGGGAGGAACAATAATTTTGCAGTTGAAAGATTATCATTTGAAATGTTGCTCTCCATGCACTGTAAAGCCAAATTCAGAGAGGCACTTGTAGAACAATCAGTATAGTTTAATGAACCACTTGAAGATTTACTATCCATGTTCCTCGAGAATTCATATGCACATAACTTCAGAAGACTGGAGAGAATAGAGTAGTACTTGGTCTCATATAGTTGTTTTAACACGCAACTTATTGTAAAGCCATTTTTGGAAAGAGAAACAAAACAAAAAAGCCAGAAAGGACTAAATTCTAGTTATTGTAGTAGCAGATACAATCAAAATCTTATGTTAGTTAATTTGTATTAGGCAGCTCACCTCACCACCTTTACAAAAACAATTGTTGGAAGAAATAAATATGCCAATACAAGACTTCTTAAACACCGAAGATTTCTTCACTCAAGTTGGATGATTGCTTAAAAAGAACTCAGCAGTTTGATTAGAGGCATTGCTAGTATGTTGCCTACAACTTGGGTGAAATTTTTGAAAAGATTTAATAGAATATTGCTATATTATCCTCCCAAGTACACCATCCCTTCCAAAACAACCTGCAGTCACACAGGTTCACAGACGATATGAAACGGGGGTGGGGAGGTAAAGCAGAAACACAATTATGAGCTGCTTAAAGGAAGTAGTACATTGTGCCACCAACATCTGAACTAATACTAGTACATGTAATGCATACCAGATGGGTCACTGGCAACCTACAAGGTTACATTTAATTCGAATCCTCAGTCATGTCTTCTCCTGCAAGACAGAAATCATAAAGAGAAGCAAGAGCGCCATTGGAAGACAAGCTTGTTTCACAAGTGAGGATTCCAGAAGGTGACCTTACTGTCTCAGACGTGGTGAATGGCATAACTGTCAGTGTAAGTAGGCATAATTGTTATGCCATAATGAATGGTGGAATTGTAAAAAAGTAAATGCCCTGTTTTTGTACCTTGTTATGTTTTGGGGCTGTCACTGAAGTCTAATATCCTGAAAAAGAGGGAAGAAGTATAGCACATCATTGCACACAGATGGAATCTCTGCTCTCATTTTCACAGCTCTGCAACTGAAGCCCTTTTCGAAAGGTTAGGGAAGAGGGTATTCAGCACACCCTACCACCAAATCTAATGAAGTAGGATGGGTTAGCTGAGCAAAAACACTTTTTGTCTGAGGCCATTTGAACAGGTTGGTAGTACTAAGTACTGAAGAAGCAAGACTGGGCTTGGTCTTGTTAGGAATTCAAGTTGTCCTGTGAATAATTAATGTTGTTTTGTGTAAAACTTTATCTATAAAGCCCTGCAAATCTGCAGGTATTTGCTTCATTTCTCCAGACATCCACATCCACAGATATCTATACATCATGTTTGTGGATTGCCCATCTGATGCAGATACACTGGTTGGTTGTTTTTAATCATCCCTGCAGGGTTCTAGGTATCGACAAGGAAATTCTTGTGTTGCTGAAATGTCCAGGGAACTCTGCAGGCAGTTGTACCAACCCTTATGGATAGGAAATGTTGCTGTATCACTCAACCATGTTGCTTGCAATAGTAACCACAGATCAGGTATAACGAATAACCTCCTTTTGCAAAGTACATGTGAGCAGAACCATCATTGACAGTCTTAGGTTAGCAGAATTCTGGACAAATACTTTTAAGTCTGGCAATAGCAGATGCACCAAGGTAATCAGAAATAACTTCTACCCTTATTAGGGAAGATAAGAGGTGATTGGAGTAAGATTTTGAGCTGTGCCTCAAAGAGATGCAGCACAGAACTTGCAGTCCAGGGGAAAAGGAGGCTATGTAAGCTGTAAACTGCCCTCCTAATCCATGATCTAAAATGTTCTGGAGAAGGGAGCGGTCCCTGGTGTGATTTAAGCTTCTCAATGGTGTGCAAGTTACAGTAGGGTCCACAGGGTGCCCAATGGACCCCAGCGCTGCATGTTGCAGTGCCTTCCCCAATGCACGCACATGCATATACAGGCCCAGCCTTGTCCCACTTGTTTACAAGTGGGTCCTCAGAAGGCAGCCTTATAGCAGCCTATTACATTGTCTGTGCCAGGGAAATTCTCATTTTGCTGGATATGGGATGCTTAGAGTTCCCTTATGCCACTATTGCATGGTATAGAGGGACTGAAGCAGTGGTATGGATCTTGCTCATAAAAAACATAGTCTCACTGAAGTCAATGGGAGTTCTGTTTGCCAGAATGTCATTTATAAAGTATAATCTTAGTGGAAAAGAGGCAGGAGATTGTAATAAATAGTCACTAAACCACCTGTTTTAGCATGGTCACCCCGAACTGATTTGTCCATCGATGCAGTTAGTCTATCATATTAATAGTGGTTCCTCAGTATTCAGACTTCCCTGTTGTGGCTTTTAGTGAATCATTGTACAAAAACACAAGAGACAGAAACAACACAGCTTAATTTTTTTTGTTTTAAGATCTTAGGTGGAGTTTGCTTATGAGGACCATGTGGATATATCTTGCCAAATCAGTTTCCTGATTGGCAGGGGCCTTGGGCATTGGTGCACTTCAATCCCTCATAATCGTTGCCTCTGGTACACACAGTAGTCTGGTCTCCTGAGGACTGTAATACTTTGAGCTAATCCAAGTTATTGGACTTAATTCAGGCATCAATGGGTGGAGTCTGGTGGCTTGTGGTGTGTAGGCAGTTTCAGAAAGAGTCCTTTGACTTATAAAATAGGCAGATTTGACCTGGCCAGTGATATTTTTCTCACTTTTCTGATCAGTAATTCCATTTTAAACATCTAGGTAGGAACTCTTCACGGCACAACTTAAAATGATGTTGGGCTGGATTTAGCTACCTGTTCCCGAGTTGTGATGCCCAGGCGTAGAAGCCCCCTGGAATTATCCTTGTATCTTTTTGTACATCTCTACATATACAAAACCAAATGGACAAACAATTTTGGAAGACTTTTGAACATTTTTGTGATGGACAAATGTAAACAGACAGAAAGAAGGGGGAGAGAGAAGCACTCCCGGCCACCCACATGGAATCTCTTAGACAATGTAATATGTTGCTATGAGACACTTTTCTTTGATAAGTATTCTTGCTATATGAAGTCAACATTCTCAGATTGGAAAACAGCCCAATATACCCTTTTTAAGTACGCTTGATGTTGGGGTACGTAATAGTGACTAGCCTTTTAAGAAAATATTAGAGAAAGTCCATGTTCAGCTATTGATACAGCTACTGACTTGACGAAGAGTTCTCTGAATGGAGGTGAAATGGGACTTAGTGGAGACCTGGGAAGAAAGACTATTTGGGCCCCTCACACTCTGGTAACTCAGGGACACTAGAACTTTAAATAGGAGAGCCAAGCCTGCCTACTTCTTAACACAGGCATAGCAGCCTCAGAAAAGCATGGAACAGTAGCAGCCAGGGCTGCACTTTGTGGCAGAGGAGCTGATAATGTTCAGCCAACTTGTTTGTTGAAGTAGCAGGGTTGCCAACCTGGTAAGATCTTTTAAAACCGGGCACTCCAGTAGGAATGCCTGACACTTCCCTGCCCCCTTATTTTCCTATAAGACTCCAATACCCCACCCATTCCTCTTCCCCTCCTCCCATGCCCCTGCCTGGGTTGGGACAGACTTGCCTGTAGAGCTAGGACTGAGAGTTGTAGCTGCCCAATGCAGATAGGATGTGCCCCCAGCTGAATAGGGTGATGACATGATGCCTTCCCCTTCTCTCCCACCCCCAATACATTTCTTTTTAGCTTCCGGTCAGTGGATCTGACTGGACTCAGTCACATACCCTTTTGACTGCACTTTCCAGTTGAAAAGCAGGCACCTGGCTACCTGGTAGTACCAGCCTCTTCCTGGTGGGGAGTGAAGGTTGGCCTTGGGCCCCTTCTTGCCACATGTCCTGGCCCCCTGTTCCTCCTTCCCCCCTCCCTGAGGTCCTGGCTGGAAGCCAGATCTGCTAAGGGAGCTCAGGTCATAGTGAGGAGTCCTGAATGGAGTGTCTCTGCCGTATAGGGCACAGGCCAGGGTCTGCTCTAGGGACCCCTTGGCCGCCTACCCAGACAGAGAGTCTGGAGCTCCCTAGAATGGCCCAGGCTCTCTGGACAGCTTTTACGATGATCTCCTGGATCTGGTTTCTGGCCTGGCCAGGGGGTAGGACCTTGGGAGTGGGAGGGAAGAGCAGCAACAGAGGGCAGGGCCACAGTTCCAGCACTAGTGGCCCACCTACTTCTACACAGGTTCCTGTGCTCCTGCAAGAACCTCCAGTCTGGCTGGAGTTCCTGGGCATAGCCCTGACTTGTTTAGATTTTGGGGGTGCTTGACCCCTGCTCTGCCCCAGACTCTACCTTCATTCAACCCCTGCTCCTCATCTGCCTCTTTCCATCCCTTCCCTTGCCTCTTCCCATCCCAACTCTGTCCCAGGCTCCACTTCCTCTCCATCTCCACTCTACCCTGTTCCGCACATTTCACACCCACCCCCGTGTCTTTTTCTGATCCTGCTCCTCTCCTTCCTCCTCATCCAGTGCCTGCTGATTGTCGTGGGCAGGAGGCACTGGGAGGGAGAGGTGTGACTGATTGGTGGGGCTGTCTGCAGGCAGGAGGCTCTTAGGGCAGAGGGGAGGCACTGACTTGTGGGGCTGCCAGTGAGTACTGAGCACCCACTATTTTTTTTTCTGTGGGTGCACCAGCCCAAGAGCATTCACAGAATTGGCTCCTATGCCCCTGGGCATGGACCCTGGGGATTGTGGGTTAATCCTCCACTGCCTATGAAATGCAAAAGCTTGTCCCTTCCACCTCTATTTTGTTGGTAAAATAAAAAAAAAACATTTCTAATTCCATTCAGCTACAATCTCATCCCCATAATGTTTACATTATTTCTGGGAGATTAAAATACACACTATGGTAGTGGCATAATTAATATTTGTGGGAAATAATTGTGTCGGGACTTGCTTTTGCAATCAGAATGAAAATTTAAAAGCAAAAGTAGATTTTCTGCTGATTTTTCTTTCCTCATGCAAACTGTGTGCTTCATTTTTTTCTAAATTTGAAAACTAACCAAAAAACAAATGATGAAAAGATGGTCTGACCTTTCTCCCCCTCCTTTTTGAAATTTTGCTTTATTTATTTATTGAATTTATCTTTGTTTAATAAAGTAAGTATTTTACCTGCTGTAAAATTCATGGTCTGTTTTGAAACAGTTAAACAATTTCAGACAAAATATTGGTATGCTAATGACATTTTTTTCTGTAATATTAGCAACAAGCACAAGCAAATACACCAGGAATCTAAAAGTTAAGGAAGCTCTGTATGGTATGGTGTTTTACTAGACAAAATTCTTTCTTCCCTCTCCCTGGAATTTTAAATAGAAGACCTGGGTTGCAAATCAATAGTTCAATTAGATTATGTGGTGGTTCTCAGATGACTGTTAGCATGGCCAGGAGATTACTTTCGTTGATACTGGGAGATGTGGCTGCTCTGGGATAAAGGCTCATAACAGCACCTTGAGCTATTCTACATTGTGAGATGAGAACTATGGTAGAAAACATGCATAAGCTCGTGTTGTTTATATGATGCATGTTGCATATCCAAGGACTATAACATAATTGCTATCACAAATGTAGCATTGAACAAAAACCATTTGCAGGACACACAAACAATGAAAGGAATTGTCAGGTGCTGATTCAGTAACTTTAAGCATGTTAGTTGTGTGTCTGGAATCTAATTGAGTCTAAGTGCTTTGTTGAAGCAGGACATTGGTGCTGTAAAGAGGAACTGCACTTACAGTACATGTTAGTTTGCTAAAGAGGTCTTTGAAAATAACAGAAGTAAATTTCTTGTGTTGAAGGAAAATTTAAACTGACAATTTACTTTTAAAAAAGGGTCACTGTCTGTAACTCTATACAAACAATTCTGCACTATAATCTTACCAGACTGTTTAGCCAAAAGAGAAAATGTACTGTTGACCTTCTAAAATAAATGTTTGTAAATTCCATTTTCCACAAAAGAATTCAAACAGAATGCCTATTGGTCTGTAACATCAACTGTCGTGTGCATTGCGCAAAAGCTCTTTGGAGTATTTGTTGGATACATAACGCTAAAATATTTGAGTATGGATTTCTTTTGTGACTATGAAATCATTGATATAAACTAGGCTTTAGTGTGCACTCTCTGGGCTCCCTTATATCAGTAGAAAAGAATTTCATTATGAAAAGCTTTCGTTTTTTAAAAAGATTAGTCTATTAAGAACGTTACATTGGTTTGAGTGGTGATAAGAATCCATTTCTGTGTGTTACAATCAGAGTTTTAAAACAATATTCAGGTGGTCTTTTAGTAAGCTCCTAAAACAAGAAATGAACCTGCTTTTTTAACCTAGAGAGGACTAAACATCTTCCCAGAGATGTTATTTCTTGAAACAACCTTTGCTACTATGAAAGATCTGTTTGTTGGAAAAGCTTGATATTGCAGGATTCTTTTAGGATGCTTGGACATTGCTCATTAACCTAATATTTCTGGCTCAGAGGTTTGGAAAGGTTAGTTTTTACTCTGAGACCACCAAACACAGAGGGTCTGTAACAAATTGCTATTGGAAAAATCACATTTTTTTATTGATCAAACTTAAATTGCTCACTCAAAAGAATTAATTACAAAGATTTAAGGACAGGATAGTGGAATTCTAAGAAAAGGGAATATTAGAGAAGGTTTTACATTCTGTAGCACAATCTTTCTTAGACAATTGACTCCTGATAATCCATAGGGAACTGGCTGATAACATGAACTAGCTCTTTTTCTTGTTTTCAATTGTTTCTCCAATTATCCTAGATTCTTCTTTGCAAAGAGCCCGGTGGTCCATAAAAGGAGGAGTCACCCTACCTTTCTCCATTGATGGCTTCTGATCCATGAGAAGGAAGGAAAATGGGAGTTAACTTTAGGAAGCGGAGTTACTAGAGTTACCAGGCACCAGTGGACGAGGCAGGAATTGAATGATATTCCCCCCTAAAAAATCTTTTATCACATTAAAGGGAGCTAAACTGGGGGCCATGAGAGGGTATGGGAAGGGGAGCTCATAGGAACCAAGATGTTTGCAATCTCCTTTCTCTCTAAGATAAATATTACTGCAAAGAGCATTAAGCAATGCTCCCTGTATTTTTCCCTTGGCACATTGGGCAGACAGAATTCTTCTTTTGCTCCCTAATTCTCAGCCTGGTGCTGCAGGGATGTCATGAAGTGAAATTTAAACAGACTGAGAATCCTAAAACTTCTGTAGGGCAAAAAGGCAACCTGGGCACTGTCTGACATGCATTTCATTTTTATTGTATTGCAGGTATAAGCATAGCAAACGTGTTTTGTTTTCCATGAATGAGACAGAAAAAAGTTCAATGTCAACAAATATAGGACTTTTGGTATATTGTGTAGTACTACCAGTAAGTGTATTGGCCATTATCAACTACTCCTAGTCAATGAACTGGAGGATCAGAAAAATCTATTAACTTAGTTAAAAAATAAGAAAGTTAAGCAAGAAAGAGAAATATTTTATTTAAACATTTTATAGTGCATATGTTTATTTTTAGAAGCACTGTAATTTCACATCACTGTCACAATAGGCTAGAGATGGACCCAAGCCACATAGATCAGCATCTGAACTCCCCCCAAAGTTGATATGTCTTAGTTCATATCAATCTCTACTTCATTCACATACTAGTGTATGGAATCAAGAAGACTCTGTACTACAAGGCTATGTCTACACTGCAGGTATTTGTCGGCAAAGAGTATGCTAATGAAACATTCATTAGTATTTGTCACGCTGTCATTTGCATATTCTCTGCCGATGTTTTTGCGCAAGAGGTTTTTGAGCAAAAACAAGCAGTGTAGACAGGTCCATTTTGTGCAAAAGACCCTTTTGTGCAAGATCTCTGATGCCTCAAAATGGACCTGTCTACAATGCTTGTTTTTACTCAAAACCTCTTGTGCAGAAAGCATCGGCAGAGAATATGCAAATGACAGCGTGACAAATACTAATGAGTGCTTCATTAGCATACTCTCTGCCGACAAATACCTGCAGTGTAGACATAGCCCCAGTGTCACAAATATTTGTATGATAGATAAGCTAGGATGAATCTTATTTTGTCATCCTGTGAACTATTCGAATATATGAAAAGTCTAGCTTAAAAAACAAAAAGCTGAACATAATCAAAAGCTAGAAGCAAAAGAATTATTGGACACAACTACACTCCTACAGGCTCTGCAGGAAAGTTATTCTGGTTAATCAACCAAGTCTAAGTAAGAGAGACAGGCTGTGCAACCCTTTCTGCAGTGACTCACATTCTGTCCAGCGCCACTCAGTTATTCTTCATCCAGAACACCCCACCTATTGTCAGTGCTAGCTATTACCTTGTGAGTGAGAACAGGTCACAATGCTGAAAAACACCAGCAAGGACAATGGGAACATATCCCTTTTTTGTTGCTCCCACCACTGAAAACAGTTCAGAGGTTGAAGTCAATAGCTGATGGCATGTGGATAAAAGCAAAAGAAGGGCAGTGGAATTACCAAACTGAAGAAGAAGTATATTTGATGTGAATTATTATTTCAACTTTTTGCCACCAAATCAATGAAGAAATTGAGCATACCTCTATCAATATATTTTTAGGCAATCTACAAAAAAATCATAATTTGTTTGCCTGTATATTACACATACATAGATTGTTAATATCTCATAATATCAGGGCCATAAGGCAAATCTGAGAGAACTAACTTTTTAAATAATAAGATGAAAGTTAATTTTCAAAATACTTTTAGAGGAATAAATGTCTGATGACATGAAATGAAACCTTATAGCCCTACATTTTTAGTTTTTACCAAAAAAATATCCTGGGTTTTACAAAAACTATTTTTACTGATTTTTTTTTCACCCAAATTTTAGACCACTTAAATACATTATAATATTGATTACGTTAAGAACATCAAACATTATACTAGGTGTGTTCATTAAAAATGAATTAATTTGGGTGTAAATGTGATAATGTCTGTTAAAATAAGGCAATGTAGTAGAAAATGCGCGCACACAAGGTTGCATATGTATGCACGTACTATTAATGTATGGTTCATTTAAATAAACTGAAGCATTATTTCAGCTTGGATGAAAGTGATCATGAAATCATAGAGTTCACAATTCTAAGGAAGGG
>JANRFK010001234.1:99434480-99451980 GCA_030068395.1 Apalone spinifera
TGACCTCTCGAGGTCCCTTCCAGTCCTAGTATTCTATGATTCTATGATTAAACTGCTTTTGCTTTCAATACTCTTAATTTTGTTATTTTTTTCTCTCCTGCCACTCTACCAATATTAACCCTCATACTTGCCCAGAAAACTGTGAAGTTAATTTTTTTGCAGCAGTTTTTTTTCCTACTTGTTTTAAAATGTTTGTAATAGGGACTGATAAAGCCCCAGGAAACTTTAAAGTAAATAAATAAAATGAAAACAAAGGGCCTTTCTTACACCAGAGAGGGCATGATCCTGACAGGAGTTCCTGGGAGAGGACAAGCACACTGGTATATGTGTATTTTTTGTATCATGTATCTTAGTTGTTTCTGATAGCACATTGTGGATGCTAGGTGCTGAACAGACACTAAAGAAAACATGGTGTTTACACCAAAAGGTGAGATCAGAGATATGCAGATAAGGGTAAGTTAAAGGTAATGGGTTGGTAATGAGTCACATCTTGACAGTACAACTTTACATATATGTAAAAATAAATTTATTATCTTCATATATCCCTCAATCTTCCCTTGCAGTTGTCACAGTACAAGTGGGTCTTCTGCCGA
This sequence comes from Apalone spinifera, assembly GCA_030068395.1. Classification (NCBI taxonomy): domain Eukaryota; kingdom Metazoa; phylum Chordata; order Testudines; family Trionychidae; genus Apalone; species Apalone spinifera. Next base: position 99,435,074 of record JANRFK010001234.1, read on the forward strand.
GAATGTGGAGAAGGTAGTGGACTTGCAGACAAGCTGAGGAGGAGTGATCCATGTGAGAGTACATGATAGGGTATACAAACCCTGCACTGGACAGCAAGGGGTTAAGAAATTATTTCTACACTCTGTCTGGGCCCATCCCACCTGAAAGAAATGCTCCATCTGCTGCAGAAATTAAGACAATTATCTCATTAGGTGGGCAGACTGACAGCCCGTAACTCAAGCAGCACGGAGCAGAGGGATGCCTAAGTCTTTGACACAAATGTCTAAAGGGGCTGTCCCTGAAGGAAGGGAGAACCCACCTGAGAAACAGAGAGGGAAGTACCCCCCATATCCTGTCTGTGGACCTGGACATTGGTAATCCCCCTCTTCTGTATTTGGTTTGGAGTTCCCCAACAGGGGAAAGCCCTGGGCTAACTTGATCCTAGGGGAAGAGAAGGGACAAGTGGAAGTAGTTCAGGCATGGCAACCTTAAGCAGCCTTGGTTGCTAGAGCACTGGTAGCCCAAAGGGCCCTGGGTCAGAACCCCGTGGAATGTGAGGGACCAGGTACTTCCCCCTGCAATAACCCTGCCAGTCATGGGTTGTGGCTCTGACCACTAGGGAATGCTTCCTTCCCAAGCTCTGGGTGAGGACCATTATAGAACATCATGGAAGAGAGCATGGAAATGGTTGTGGGAGAAGTGGACACACGGAACACAAGGTTGTCATTGCCACAGCACATGGGATGGGAGTGGTGCTGTACAGTAAATAGATGAACAGAGTTATTCAGGACCTTCCAGGACAGACAGACAAATGTAGCAAAGGCACCACCAGTGGAGAGGTAACTTAGTCAGATGAGACATGGACTGTTTTAGCAGCTGCATTTTGCACGGGCTGGAGAGGAACACCACATGTGTCAGGGGAGGACAGAGAGGTGGGGGTGACAGTAATTATAAGGGGGAATTATGAGGGTGTTAGCTGTAAGGAGAGAAAGGAAAGAACACAGTTTTGGTGGCAGAAGCAATGGAAAGGGTGTAGGGTGTGTAGGGCAAAAGAAGTCAATGATGATCATAGAGAGAACCAAGACATTATCCAAGTGACAGAAGGAAGGGAGTGAGAAGAGATTTGGAGGGAAGATCAGTTTTACCCCAGCTGGAAATGTAACAGAAGTCAGAGCCAAGATGTAACCTTTTGTATTGTGGGAAAAAGAAAGGGGGCCTGAAGGAATGTAGGGCTACATCTAGAGCGGTGCTCTTTTGGGATACCGGAACTATCCCGAAATAGCTACTCTTTAAACATGCCTGTTATTTTGAAATAACAGGCATGCTATTCCGGCGTCCCTGTAACCTCGAGACAATAGGCAGTGGGAAAGAATCCTCAAATAGATATAGGTAGAGAAGGACAACCTGTTGGAAGCAAGAAAGGAGACAGGAGATTGGGCTGATTTTTTTGTTGATAGTTTCTCTGAAAAAAGCTGACAAGATCTTGTGTGAACAGGAAGAAAATGCACATTGGGAGGGTTCAATGAAAGCTTCAGAGGCTCCAAATTTGGAACTGTGATTTATGAGCAAGAGTGCCAATGAAGTGGAGAATATCAAATAACACCAGGGAAGCATTAGCTTTAACGTGCACTTCTTTCTGTGAAAACAGAGGAGTCCTGTGGCACCATAAAGACTAAAGATTTATTTGGCTTTTTTGGGAAAAACCCAGTTCATCAGATTGAAGTGGCTACCCTCCCCCTTCCCCCCGAGACTTCTTTCTGTGAACTGTAAATGCTGCTCTTTAATGTCGCTGATTGATGGTAACATATTTCTGTGGTGCTAACACCAAAAGTCCAAAAATTAATGAATATTTGAAACTAAATTTAAGCTTACCATGTTATTTTTGAGATTCCCCGTTTCCCAATTTTTTCAAGATTATTGGTAGAATAGCCCTGTGGCAAAAAATGTCCCTGCAAAATCCAAGAGAAATAAGGCACCTCATCAGTTCTTACTTTGTGCCAGGCCTGAGCCTCTAGACTTGGCAGTTCATAGCCTCAGCACCTCTGGACTTGCTTCATCATTTACAAAAATGTGTTTGTTTGTTTTTTAATTAAAAAAAAAAAAGAAGCTTGAGCCTCAGCACCTAATTGCTTGAGCCTTGACATCTCTTTAATTATAAATTAACCAGCACACAACATCCATGGCCACTTAGCACAGGTCAGGTTTGTGGCATTCTTTGGGAGATCCTTCACTTGCTGCACATCTGAAGAAGGTCATTAAGGGAGATCAACATTAGCCAGCCAGATTTGGTCTAGTACAGGACATCAGTTCTCTAGAAATACCAAATGACACTGTACTTATAGACCTTAAAAAAAAGCATCCACTTATTTTTTTTTCATTTTCAGTTTATTAAAAGGAATAATGACCTTGGCACAGGGCATTTCTCAGAGATTAATGACCAACTGGGATTAATGATCCCAAACTGCCTCCTGGAAGGCCTGTAAACTTCTCCAAACCAGTAATTAATCCCTAGAAAATGTCCTCTGCCTCAATTGTTATTGCTTTAGTATGACACAATTTATCAAACCTGAACAGTGATTTGCGGATTTTTAGAACCTCTGAAGTAGTACCAACCTGTCCAGAGGAGACGGGTTTGTGGGTAACATCCATGTGGTTACTGATACATGCATGACTCTTTCATTGAGCTTCTCCATTCTCTTCTACACCACTGACAATTTATGGTTCAACAAGTGTTCTAATGTCTGTCACTGAATGAATTATTTTCCTTCCTTCCTCCTGTGAGTCTTTAATTTTATTTAGTGAGATCTCTTTAAATTAAATGGACCAAACTCATCCTTGTTATAACTTGTAGCCAATAAAATTAGACTTGGGATGAATTTGCCTCCTCATAGGAACAAAATATCTTTCATGTTAATCATAGTGGCTTCAATTCCAATGTATTTTATTGTGTGATTCTTTTGGAAAAAAAGTATAATCAGTTTACACATAGAGATGCTATATTTAAATAGTTAATCAGACTAACTGACACTAGCATGCATTATTTTTCCTGTGCAAGACCACTAGTTTATCACTTGCCTTGAGTTATTTCATGTGGAATATTGGGCTTCACCATTGCCTTCCATCTCTTGCAGTCTCTTGCCGTAGTCTAAGCTTCTTCCCATGACATTTTGATAGCTTTCAGTTCTGCTTCTGTTATGAATTTTGAAGATGTCCTTGGTCTACCCCATCACCTATTGCCCTGAGGATTCTAGTCCAATGCCTGTCTGATGATGATCAGGTTTTTTTCTCTTGTGTGTCCTCACCATTTCCATATTCGTTCCATAAGTTTGTTTTGTCCTCCTCCAAAGATCTTCATTTGTGACTTTTTTTTTCTGCTAATCTGATGTTGAGGAGTTGTCTAAGGCAGCTGTTTATAAAAATGTGGAGTTCAGATAGATCTTGATAAGTCTCCAAATTTCAGCACCATATAGTAAGGCAGATGTTACCATGTATTAAATATTCAAAGTTTACTTAGAAGGGCAAGGTTTCTGTTTCTTGACATTGGCTTTAGAGTTGCAAAGGCATGTATGCCTTGCACTATTTGCACTTTAATGTATTTGTCTGTTCCACCAGGTTTGCTTATAACACTGACAAGATATGTGAAGTGGTAGACCTTTCTTAGTGTCAATCCCAGAAATTGTAATGGATGTTTCTGGTTGTGCATTGATTCTTGTGGCTTGTTTTTATTTTCTGTGCTGATTTTCAGCCCTGCTTGTGCACAGCTCCAGAGATAATTTGTTTTAGCTTGCATAGCTTTCTGGGCATGAATAGCAGCTGATGTTATCTGCAAAGCTGAAGTCTTTTAGTTTTCCATGTGAAAATCCATTGTATATTACTTGGTTGCTTTGTGATCTTTCTCATTACTAGTTTCATCACCGTTAGTACTGTTTTGAGTTACATAAGACATCCTACTATTTAGTATCGCTTTAAATTCCTTTAAAATGGAGACAGTAGGAATGATCTGTAGATATATTACCATATAAAAATGGTCCAGAAATTGAGCACAAATGAAATACTTCTCTTCAAATTGTTGTGTCACAATATGCTACCCATTCTATAGTTGCATGGACAGACATGCAATGTTGCAATGAACAGCTGGACTCTGTAGATTTCCTCACCTGCTTGAATTATTGGTTTTACTGGGGTCATCCAGAATTGCCTATGGTCAGTACATACTAAGTAATTGAGTCTTGGTGCAGCCTAACCTGTGATATTGCCCCACACAGGATATAGCAGCATGTGTATTTCTTTGCCACAAATTTCACTTTTGCTCAGAGCACATTCTATTAGTGTGTGTTATGGGTGCTCCATAGATGTGTTATAGCTTCTGGATGGTGATTTTGAAAGAATGAGGGAATTGAGAAGTAACGTGCAGTGCCATCTTCTTTGCACTTGCACCTGCTTTAGGAAGTGCGCTCTCTTTCTCTCTGTGTATTTTCTTACAGGGGCTGTAAGAAAAAAAACCCTTGCCTCTCTCTTACCACTTTATATAAAACAGTCAGGTTGATTCTATTTTGAAATAACTTATTTACTTCTGTACATTTTGAACCGAGAGCTTCTGCCTAAAGAATTAATTTCCAAGAACAGCTAGAGTCAAAATCTCTTCAACCATTTAAAAACAATAACATTAGATTGAGTTGCTGTTTTATTGTTTAATAACCTGGTTGGTGCATTTTTTCCTTTTGATATTTCTTCTTTTTGGGACTCTGAAAGCTTACAAAAGAATCTCAAAAGCTACACAGAAAAAAGCAGGCATTTCTTATTGGTTCTTCGGAGCTGCTGTTTATGTTCTTATTATTGCAGTCTTCTCTGCCCCAGGGAGAGAACAAACATATGACTTTGGGTTTGTGAAAATTATTTTAAATACTTTTGACTATCATTACTATATGAGCAGAACTTTATGCACCATCAATATTTAAAATGTAAATAAAATAGTTCTTTAAAAATGAAGATCACTTAAAACATAGTGCTGCTTGACTGTAGAGGAGCCATTATGTTTAATAGCATTTTTTAAACTATTAAAGTTGAGTGGTTACTTTTTATTTTGCATTTAGTCACTCATGGGAGACATTTATTTTGTCTTATACTCCACAAATAGGGATGCTGTTAGTAGAGAAGGTTCTCATTTTGAATAATAGCCTCATTTATATAATATCTCTTAGTATAATATATTCATAAGTTAGAGAGGAATGAAAATTCACAAACTGTTAAAGAGGTGGAAAAGCAGATGAAACAAATGCCTATAAAGCTAGACAGTCTTGGGGTGTGGAAGGAGAAACAGGGTGAATGTTCTATTTCCAATAGTGATTTTGCTTATACTTAACACTCTTTATGGGCAATAATGACATCAGAAGGATATATTAACAAAAAGTCATAATTTGGGTTGTGGAATTTGTAATTTTTGTGTAGTAATCTTGGACAGTAAACTCCAGGACAACCCAGAAAGGCTGACTACATGAAAACACAGAAATAAACTATGGAATTAGATGCAGCAGTTTTTATAGTCCTGACTTAGCTGTATGTAGGCATTTGAGAACCATTTTTGCTATTTTTATTCACTTTTTATGGATATTCCAGCATGTTCATGATTTTTTTTTATGCTGTGGTAGCACCAAAAAGAAAGTCTCATTTATGTGCTACAAACCTTTCAGGACAATAAATAAGACTGATTTGTTATTTTTTCCCTGCTACTTATAGTTACCTGCCAAATGCCTGGTTTTATATTTCCTGATTCTCAGTGCTTTGAAATTTGAACCAAAGAAAAGGACAAACTGCAGGAATAGGTGCACTAGTCCTTTTAGACACACTTGATTAAGACTGAGAGGCACATGCAGGAATGAAAGCTGATGCAAGTAGGGAGTGGTTAAATGAGAAGTAGGCATGATGAATCTTGAAGCCATTGTATAAAATGCACCTGTGGAATATTGCCTAACTTCATCCACTGGGGGGGGGGGTCATTTATGGCCTTCTTCCTTTGTGTAGGAGGGCTATTATTGATGCTATGTATGGCTCTGGATGTTTAGATAAACATTTATGTTTAATGGTGGCTACAGGATAAAGTTTAGCAAGAAATTCCATGGGTTTAACTGTGATACTGGATAGAGTATGCGTTTGTGTGTGTTTGGGTTTTTTTTTGGGAGGGGGGAGTATTTACATTTAAGGAACATCCTTCTGAGAAGTCTCTTTGAAAGGCATGTAGACAAAGTGAAAAATCTGCAAGCATAAAACCATCCTCTGATTTGTTGCTCTGATGTTAACTTTTTAAAATACTTAACTTTTTAAGAAACATCTTTGCAAATTCATTTTTTACCAGTAAGTTTGCCATTTGTGCTCTGTAACATTGTCTTTGTAAAGCAATTTTATTAATTTTGAACCTATCCTTTTGAGTGGAGGATTGTTAATAAATGAAAAAGATTATATTACTTTATCTAAAGAAAAATACACCAAGATGGGTTCTGCGGTGAACATAAGCCATCTTCTCCGACATGTCTATAATTCTGTGAAGATATCTATTTAAAAGATGTCTCAAATGATAGATGATATTTTTAAATATAAAAAATAAGAAGTACTGCACCTTCTGAAATGCATCAAGACAGTTTATGTGCAAAATGAATGCATTGAATAGTTGGAAGAACAGCTTTTGCGCTCTGTAATTTGTGTACTTTTAAAGATTGTTTCGTTTGCTACGCTAAGAATTTGAACTCTGAATGATTCACATAGCTAGGTGATTTTTATGTCGAATCCATGATCTTTTGAGAATGAAACATAATTGCTCCCTACTTTTAGAACAGTTTCCTTTCAATGGTATTAGATTTTTCTTGCTTTGATTGGTTAAAATAAATTAAACAATTTACTTATTCTTTCCTTCAGTTGCAAACTTTAGGCCAAATTTCTGAATTCCATTATATCTATATTAACTATCTAATCTATATCAAATTTATATTTTATATGGCGATCACTGAAGTACGAGTAGTGAATTGAAGCAATTAGATTACACAAATACAGCTGAGTAGGATTTTAATGTAAACAATTTTTTAAAGGGACTAATCTGGGACTAATCTGGCATTTCTTTCTCAGAGAATTCCCATGGAATTTTAAGAAATTTGAACTCTGTGTTGTACATCAGATATGAAGACTTATGTTTAGTGCATTTTCCCAATTAAAGACACATCATCTCATCGAAAAGCAATAAGACTAATTAGGATTTTAACCCTGACTGCCTGATACTAGATTAAATCTCTTTCCTAAGGAGCTTCTGAGCAAGCGCTTTTACTTTGTGATAAATTTGTTGTTTTTATCATAGTAGTGCATAGTGGCAAGGGCTACCCAAGCAGCTCCAGTCCAAATAAGAGCTTACAATCTATATGTCCTTTTGAAATCAATCTTACACATGAAATGTACATAATTTGCCATCAGTTTTTTGTTGATTGATAAGGGAGATGGATAGATTTTTTTAACATTTTTTTAAGGATAGAAGGGATCATCTAGTTTAACTTTCTGTACAGCATAGTCTGTAGAATTTCACCCAGTACTGAATCTAATAATTTATTTGACTAAAGCATAATTTCCGGAAAGGCTCCCAGTCTTGAGCCTCAAAATATGGAGAATCTACTACCTTTCTTGGTAGCCTGTTCCAGTGGTTAAACATCCTTCCAGTTAAAAAAAAAAAAAGTTCCTGATTTTAATTTAATGGGCTTTAACTTCTAGGTATTCTCTTGTTCAGCCCTTTTCTGCTAGATCAAAAAGGAGGTATTTTCTTGCCATGAAGTTTCTTATTAACTTGATTGTGGTATCTCACAATTTTATTCCTGAGAAATGAAACAGATTGAATTTATACATTTCCTAGTGTAAAACAGTTTTGTAGCCCTCAAATAATTTTTGTGGCTCTTTTCTGTACCCTCTCCAATTTTTAAACCTCCTGTCAAAATGTGAATGCTGGAACCATGCACAGTATTTCATATCTGTCCCACCAATGTCTTTTACAGAGGTACAATAGAACCTCAGAATTACGAACACTTTGGGAATGGAAGTGGTTTGTAACTGAAATGTTCATAACGCTGAACAAAACATAATGATTGTTCTTTCAAAAGTTTACAGCTAAGTGCTGAATTAGTACAGCAAAAGAAAAATGCTGCTTTGCCTTTATTGTTTGAATAGTTTGTTTAATGTAGTAATGTACTATATTTGCTTTTTTTGTTTGGGTTTTTTTTTGGGGGGGGAGGAGTTGGTTGGTTGCTTTGTTTGTTTGTTTGTGCTGCTGTCTGATTGCATAGCAAGCTGTGTGTGGTTCACTGGTCAGTTCATAACTCTGGTGTTCCTAACTTTGAGATTTTGTTGTAAAATAATTTCTCCTTACTTGTAAAGTGAAGGGAGAAAGTAAAAAAAGTCCTAAGACAGTGTTTCTCAAAATGGGTCCACTTTGAGAGTGCTGATAACAGGCCACTCTAGTTTCTTTATCAGTGGCTCCACAGTCTCGCAGCTCCCATTGGCTCCAGTTCACTGTTTCCAGCCATGGGGAGCTGCAGCAAACAATAGGAGGATCTGAACCACTGAAATCGCTTTGAGGAAGGGACTTTGATTTATTATGTGTTTGTACATTGCCTAGTATACTTGGGGGGAGGGATAGCTCAGTGGTTTGAGCATTAGCCTGCTAAACCCAGGGCTGTGAATTCAATCCTTGAGGGGGCTATTTAGGGATGTGGGGCAACTCTGTCAGGGATGGTATTTGGTTCTGCTATGAGGGCAGGGGACTGGACTCAGTGGCCTCTCAAGGTCCCTTCCAGTTCTATGAGATGGTATATCTCCATATATTATAGTATAATAATGCCCAGCCTAGCTGGTGCCTTTACATGCTCTACAATATAAATGTTAACCTTTTATTTATATATATATATATATATATATATATATATAACATTCATATCAATCAGAGCAGAACTAGACACTAAACACTTAAAATTCCACTGAAATCTGTGGTAGTTTTTTTTCATGCATTTCAATAGTCTGTGGATCAGGCTCTGAATTAGAGGCTTCTTTTTTGATTCAAAAAGCATGTATGCCTACTATATAGCATTCCTAATTCCCTGCCCCCACAGGATTTAAAAATAAATGATGGCAAAATTATTAAATGCTTTTTATGAATGTTGCAGTCTGAAAGCACATATTCATCAGATGTAAGGCAGTGACAGAAATGTAGTTAGTGAAAATACATCTTTAACTTTACAAAAGGTTAAAAATAACACCTGCTTGTTTTAAAATCAGTAAGTTGATGGCAGTGATGGGGGGGGGGGGAAGTTGACAAGTTGATCTGCTAGCGTGCTGCACACCAAAAATCAGAAGGAGGAAAGAACAACAAAAAGAAATTATATCAGAAGATATAGCAGCTGAAAAAAATATTGAAAACCATCAACTACCTACTCCGATGTTTTCCTCTGTCAATTAGACTGCCTAACTGTGTCTCTTTTGACTAGGTTTAATGAATCTTAAACGTTTGGTTTATACTTTTTTGCTAAAAATCTTTGAAGGAGTTGTGGCAAAAATCAAGACGTCTTTAAAAATTCTGATCAGGTCTCTTCTGGAGTCTTGCTGCTGGAAGAATGTCTTATGGGTAAATTTCCTCTCTCTCAGCAGGGCAGTGTTTTGCATGAACTAACTCCCAGGAGAAAATGTTGTGTGCTTATTCTGTACTACAAAGCTTAGGCAGAATCTCCATATTAAACTGACCAGGGGAGGGGAGGGAGGGGAGGGGGATGGGAACAATTGACCTGAAAAAGAGGAGGTGTGGAGGGGGAAAGCACAATTTAGATTTCAGGAGCCAGACATTGCTATTCACAAAATTAAAAAATCTGAAATATTTCTATAGGTATTCAGCAATTGTTTATTATGTAAAGCTGTTATTAGATGTGAATATTACCTTAGCATAAATATGCTTATTAATAAAATGAGATACAGCTCTTCAAATAAGAAATCCTTTTGTCAAAAATGTTTAAAAGACTTCAATATTGAAATGGAGAGAAATACTGCCCTCTCCTTATTCTGCTTTGACCTGGAAGCATAAGGAAGTTTTTTAACTTTGGATAAATCAGTGTAAACCTGGTATATATTTACTGACTTTAGTGGAGTTACTTGGGATTTACACTTAACTGAGATCAGAATCTATCTAGCTTTTAGTCTGCTTTTGTAAATAATTTATACCCTCAATGTCTGGGAACTAGATTTTTCAAAAAATCTTCTCTTTTGTAATAAAATGTATTTGTTACCTGGCATTATATACAAAATTATGGCTCTCTTTTAAAATGAATATTTTTTTATATTCACTAAAATGTGGCTTAATTTCTTATTCTTTTTTGAACCGGGTTCTACAATACTAATAGATCTCATTGTTAGAAGGCTATTTCTTGATACAGTTCTGTGATTCAATACTTTTAATTATCTTTTTATTACAACATGTACCAGATCCTAACATACAGAGGATTTACTGATAAGGCCATATACCACTTGTATTGCATCCTTTTATAGTCATTTTTATAATGGTATCTAACTAATAAAATGTTATCTTATTCATTCAACTTGTGTGTAATAAATCAACACCCTATTCTCTTTCTTGCCATGCAGATATCAGTAGAAGTATGTGTGACTGTGTGCATGTACAAAACCTGATGATGGTGCTTGCATACAAATGGAAATTAGCTTAAGAGCATTTCATTAATGAAAGTATAGCCATTTGCTTGAGACCTGAGTAAAATTAATATTCTAAATAAAATAACATGGGCTTTTTTATGCCTCATGTAAATGTTTTATGATGCTTGGAAAAGATATAGCACAGCCTTGTTTTTCTTTTATTCCAGGAAGAAGTCTCATGTCACTAATGAAATAAATATAAACTGTGTAGGTTGTTTTCTCCCCAATCACTTTTTTTAACTGTATGATATACATATTGGTAGAGTAAGAATATCCTATACTTTGCATTTGGCCTCAAGAAAGAAGCAATTTCTTTGGAAGTTAGGCAGACAAGCAGACAAGCTTTGCTGGCCCCTGGACAAATTGGCGGTTAGTTGGAGGGTTCTTCTCCGTGCTTCTGGAAGGGGTGGGACCTTGAGCAGAAGGGCCCGGTCTAGACAGACAGTCCTCATTGTATCCCAGACTATGCTCCTCTTCACTGCTATCAGGAGTATGCCCAGGGCTGCAACAGTGATTTAAAGGGCCTGAGGTGCCACCTGCCTCCACTGCCACAAATCACTGGGCTCTGGGGCAACTGCCCCCTTTGCCTCCCCACTCCATCGGCGGGTCTGAAGGTAGGCTACCACTATTACAAGGATATGATAAAATGACACACAAATGTCACAACATTGATGTGGGTTCCTTCTAGGCTTTCTCAGACCATAAAAATGGTTTAAGCTTAAAAATATCTTTACAAATATTTGGAGAAAGTGTAAAATTAATATTTGGCTCTTACTGACTACAGTAAAAATCTATCACAAATGCAATTGAGACGTGTGGCAGGAAAAGTTATTGTGACTTTCCTCATACTTTCCTAATCCCATACTTTCCTAATCCCAGTGACCGTGACCATAGAGTTTCAAGACAAACATTTTTTTAAAAAAAGTTAGTACAACATTGAAAAAAATCGAGATATAATGGTTACTTTTTATGAAATGTAATATTTACAGTATGCACAGCTTAATAAAGCATTTAATTTGAAACAGCACAAGTTGTGCCCACGAAAGCTCATGATACCATCTACATGTTTTGTTAGCTTTAAAGTGCTACCAGACTATTTGTTGTTTAAGTTTTTCCTACTCTACATAGATCAGGTTGGCCTAAGTTGCCTTGCATCAGTCTAGCTGTGGAAATGTCTTCACTTAAATTTTGGCTCTTGCTAATGTAGGTGCCTTTTTACACTGATTTAGTAATGTCAGTGTAGACACTGTTACTTACATCGACTGTTGCTGGATTTCAGGAGCTATTTCACAGTGCCCCCACGCTGACTATCTAATGGACACAAGCACTCCTGGTAAGACTGTGCAGTGCCAACAGAAGGAGCCAGGTGTGTGTACACAGAAGCAGTGTAATAAGAGTGGTGACTATATGATAATGTACATTAAGATGATATAATTTTGTAGTGAAGACATGGCTTTAGAGGAGTAAGAAGTGTGGTCCCCATCTTGTGCCCTGAGAGAGCCAGAGCATGTGCCATCATGGCCAAGTGGTGATGATTCTTTGCTGAAAGTGTAGCTGTGCTTGGCACAATAATGGCAGTACTGAGTTCCTCACAGGGTGAGGTACCAAGAGAGTAGGAGCATAAGTACTTCTAGTAAAGAGTGTGTGTGTGTGCATGCGTGGGCAAGAGATTTGCTTCATTTTTTTCACCAGCCTGAAACCTGGAACAATCCACGTAGGTGGGTGGGGTGAGTTGGTTGGTTTTTGTATGGCAGTGCCATGAAATGTGCCTTGAGTTCTACTGCAGTTATTATATGATAGATATTTTTGTTATTGCCTTATTTTTTTAATGTACATTTGTGGCACTAAAACCACTCATTGCCGGGGCTGTTAACTCAAAGGAGAAAGATCTCTACTCCTGTTTTTTAAAGTAACTATACAAAATACAAGGTTATTACAAGATGGCAACTTTTTTGTTTTTAGAAAATGTATTTAATATTTTATTTGCCAGTGGTTGTGTAAACATCTTTCCATGCTAACATCACCCCAGCTTGTTTTTGACAGTTGCACAACTGATTGCATGGTTTAGCTAGGGACCAGTGAGCCAGCCTGCTCAATACCATGTTTTGTATTCAGCTACTAAACTCTAGTAAAGGCCACAATGTTGTTGTTGTTTTTTCCTGTGCTGAAATTCACAAAAGGTACATTTGTGGTTTTGGATGGATGGTCATGAAATCAGACAAAAAATCTTAGGGTGAAAAATCTTTGTTTTTCTGTTGTCAGACATTACCACACAGGTCTACCGATTATTAAATTGTATAAGGAAATGTGTCAGTATGCAATCAAAATATTTTCATTGTAAATTGGGTCACGAGTCGTCCCACTGATCTGAACATTAAGTACATGCTTACAAGTGCTTTGTGGATGATCAGATGTCCACATCTTTTGACCACCCTCACAGAGCTATCTGTGGTGCTACCCAAATTTTTGACAATTGTCACCTAATTGATGTCCCATCCAGACAAATTAATATTGAACTGATTATAATCTGGATTCGAAGATGCTTGATGGTAATGTCAAGGAATTTCATTTTATGCAGATTAATTACCATGCCTGTGTGCTGTGCTTGTTGCCCAAGCAGACTGTCCATCCACACTGGGCAAGATGCTTTTGCTCTATTTAGTATGTAATCTGGCAAAGAAATATTGGTGGGGATAGGATAGGCATATTGGTCAAGTATTTTGGGTGGGAATTACAGCAAATGTTTGGACATAACATTTTGTGGCTATAATATTTGGTCCTTAGTGTTTTTTTTTAATTCTGCACTTGCATTAACATTTTTTCAATACAGTGTATTTTATTTACAAATAAATGTGTATAAGCAAATAGCTAGGTTTTTTTCTAAATGTTCTATAGTAACATGGGTTTTGCATCTTTTAAACTCATTAATTTTTCTGGGTTGGTTTTTTTTAAGATTACACTACTGAGCTAAGCAATGAATGGCTGTACAATTTTGATTTTTGTTTATTGTGTTGAAATTTTATTATTAATCATTGAAATTAATCAAAGCTATAAGATGCCTTCTTTTTTCCCCACTTTAAGAAGATGCCTACATAATTTCCCAATGGAAATTAAGCCACTGAAAACAAAACAGAAGGCCCCTAATGCAAAGCAAATTCCCTTGTGTGGAACTGAAGACTACACTAAGTTGTTACTTTATCCTCCACTTATTCTCTTCTGCCAGAGTAGTATTGCTGTGTGTATGGTACAAGGATGTTGAGGACTGATCTAATTACTATGCTTTAGGAATGACCTTTTAAGATTAACATCTGGGGTCCTAGTGAGAGAGATAAAAAACATGGGGTATTATTCTGATGTAAAACATGAGTTTATTCACTGAAGGTAAAACTTAGACTGGAATAAAATTAGCATGAGATTATTAACTACTATTTTTCCAGCATCCATCCATGTGCTAAGTAGCTAACACAATCAAGTAAAAAATATAGAGCTTTACCAATAGAGCTTATAGTCTAAATTGTACATGGAAAAAGCAAGTGTGTCAAACTGACAAGATGTTGGGATGAAGGCCAAAGGTGGCAAAAAAATCATAAGGTTACTCAACAGGGCACAAACACTGAGTGATAGTCTCACCCTTTTTTAGGATGAGGAATTGAATCAATTTCCCTATTTATTGTTTTAACTTCCTTAATTTGGGGAGATTCATCAGAACACAGTTTTATATTTACATTCTAAAAATAATTATAATTATTGTGAAATGTTAATTCAGTAACAGTTGCCAGATGGTTCACAGATAATAATGAGAGATGTACTGACGCCTATATTCCTCATGGAAGTTGTAGGAGTCTGCATCCTGCCATCAGAAAATAGATGTCAGGAAAGTGGGGATGTCAAAGAAGGATGTGATTGAACCAACAGTACTACATTTTTGTTGCTGATTTATTCATGGGATTTCTAGGCTGGTAGCAAGAGACTAAGGGCTGGAAGAATTCCCCTTCCCACAGTCCTACTGAAAAGATACTGGTGGAACCTAGTGCCCTCTATCCAAATTGAAGAATATTACTCACTTTTGTTTCTAGCAAACCATAAATGCCTTTTTCAATATGATGAAACTTAAGCCATTGCCATCCTGGTGTTCCTGAGGTGCAGGGCACAGGGGGAAAGATAGTCGCCATTGAGAAAGAGAGATACTCTTTTTATTGGAAAGCAGAAAAAGGTTGGTACATGTAGCAGAATTCTTAATGCTGCCTCTTTAGACTGATAGTCTTGTGTGTTCTCTGCTACCTGATTTATTAGTAGTTAATCCATCACATCTGTTCTCTGACCAAGTGGCAGCATATAAATATTGTAAGGCAAGTGAGATGAAACAGAGCCCTGGGATTTCTTTCATGCTAGATCTGTGTAAGTGTGGAAGTAAAAAGGTCTGTCGATTGATAGTAGCATGCCAGAAGGGATCTAACCAAGAATAGGCAGCCCAAAAGTAGCAGGAAAAAGGAAGAATATTGATATTTATTAAAACTGTCTTTTTCCAAATAGGTAGTGTGCCATACTTGTCAATGGCACAGTCACTAACATCAGCCAATGAAAATTTTGGAGGGACTTGTTCAGAGATTAATAAGAGGAAATAGTGTCTTTAGGCTGCTGTTTTGAGGCTGGGCAGCTTGGCTCACTAGTGACCTACAGATATTGTCAGCATTCCATCTGAAATCAGTTGCTCCTCTCAATCCAGTTCACAGTAGAGGCATCCACGTTATATTACCAAATATCTTTTTCAGACTTTGTAGAGAGGCCTCAGGATGGACGTATTTACAAGTGATCCCTGTAAATCAGGGTTGAGACATTTCAGTGTACTAGGTACTTTGTGGTAAATTGCACTATTTGCTTTTCTGTGGCAGTGGAAAGAGAGGTTAAATGTCTCATGCTGTCAGAATTTTTTCCCATTAAACTCATTAAATGAATAAATAGGTGGGAGTCACACACACCTTTGCTGTAACAGCCTGCTTGTGACTTTTGAGAAGTATGCATAAGCAGAATGTTGCAACCATGTGGAAAAATGTTCACAAGTGATTGTATGTGTCATGCTATCTGGAGCGGCTTGTGGCTGTAAATGTCAATCTTGGAGCACACTGTCAAGAAGCCTAGTCGTATGTTCTACAATTAGATTTCATCAACTCAGTAACAAGTGTGAACTCCTAAAGCACTATACCAATCTATCAGTCTATGGATCACAGACAGTCCCTTTGGGCATTCCAGTCTACATTGCTACCTGCTCAAGCTGGATTTAATGATCAATGTTTGCTCTACATCAAAGATCACAAAATGTTCAGGTTGCTCCCAGTCCCAAGAGACCAGTCACTTATTCCAGACCAATTTGTACCTTAGTTCTCATACCAAACACTTGTAGCCAATCGTATAGTAAACTATCTATGGACTTATTAACGAAGAAAAGGAAATGAAAGTTATTACAAGCCAAAGTAGGAAACCATATATAAACTAATGAGTTGCAGTCTATGGTTCCAAAAGGTGACAGAGTTATAGTAATCTGTCTGT
Organism: Apalone spinifera; assembly: GCA_030068395.1. Classification (NCBI taxonomy): domain Eukaryota; kingdom Metazoa; phylum Chordata; order Testudines; family Trionychidae; genus Apalone; species Apalone spinifera. Next base: position 99,451,320 of record JANRFK010001234.1, read on the forward strand.
TCTGAATGGCTCTTTGGGTTAACCAAGTCTCTTCTTGGGGATCTTTGGTTCTGTTTCATAGTGCTGGCCCTGTGAGAGTCCAAACAACAAAAGATGAAAAATTCATTATTTCCTTTAAGAATTCAAGGTGATGGGATGAGTCCTGCATGTAGCCTCTTCATGGGTATAAGGGGCAACTAACAAAGTGTAAGTACTATAATCTCCCACAATGGCCAATTTAGTTTTGATAGATGGTCTTAATGAGCAGGAGAATTCCTCTTCACTGGGTTCACAGTTTCAGACCACATTTTTTTCCAGTTAGAAAGCAAAAGTGCCTTAAAGCATGTGATAAAGCTATTATAATTTGAGATTAGTACATGCAACAGTTGTGACAAGGTTAGGACAGAGGGCTGCTACAGAGTGGGGAAAAGGCCTGCTACTTAAGTGTGGAGGGCTACAGGGAAATTAGGAGCAGCTGGTAGGGAGCTGGCCCAGGCAGATTGGATTAGCTGAGTCCATGTCAGGCCTGCTGGAGGCCTATAAAAGCCACCCAGTTAGAAAGGGGGGAGGAGAGAGAGAAGAGAGTGAGAGCATGGAAGGAGAGACAGAGAGAAAGAGTTTGAGGCAAAGCTACAACAGTTAGGCTGCATCTAGACTGGCCAGTTTTTGCGGAAAATCATCT
>JANRFK010001234.1:99458816-99475484 GCA_030068395.1 Apalone spinifera
TGGACTCGATGACCTCTTGAGGTCCCTTCCAGTCCTAGTATTCTATGATTATCTGCCCTCTTTCCCTTCTGCCTCAGACTAGATTTGCAGTAGACAAGGAAATGGCCTTATTCTTGGTTCAGAGGATCAGGCAAATGGGCACAGATACAAGCCAGCAGATGCTATTTGCAAGACTTCTCAGACTCAAGTGCATGGAGCATGTGCATACTCCCAGTAGAATACAAAATAGAGACCACACATATTGAAGAACTCCAGTTACCATAAAGTGAATAAACTTTCTCTTTTTCAGTCTGGAAGCTTATTTAAATTTAGCTAATTTCTTTTATGGATAGAAAAAGTTTAGTTTTTGTCTATTTATTTGTATTGTGGCAGGGCTTAGGAACCCTGATTGAGGATCTGAGTCCCCCTGTGTAGGGGCACTGTACAGACAAGTAGGAAAAAAGACTTTCAATGCCTCAGAATGTGTATACTAGCATAGCAAACTTTTGAACCAGCTGAGAAATGGCATGGGACTGGTGAAAGGCTAAGGCAGCAAAGTGAACTAAGTAGAGCAGAACATGAGAAGACACAGCTTTCCAATTCTTCAAACAATACTGGATAGAAGTAATTTGTAGGCACCATGGCAGAAGTGACAATTAAGAAGAGGGTAAAATAGTGGCTCTTGAATGTTGACGGGGAGAAGTGAGCAGTAAGGTGATTAAAGTTGTCTTAAAAGGAAGAGTGAAAATAGGGGTTGATGGTCTGAGTGTGGCAGAATGTTGAAAGGTCTTAAATACACGGAAGTGACAAACAAATCTGGGAAGGGGGAATGCTTGGCAGAAATGTCAGACAGGACAAGATGAAGGACTGGATGGAAGGACATGGGCCTTCCCTGCAGGGCTACATTTGTGCACTGACAACTTAGTGATGACCTTAAAGGTCACTTTTGTGGATAAGAGGGACCTAGAGATAATGTGTAGACACACAAGAACTGGAGTCCAAAGATGAATCCTTGGGAGCACCCTCTGAAACTGGGAGAGTCCACCAGAGAAGATACCAAAGAAGCAATCCAGGGGTGGAGGGAGGGGAAGGAGTCATGTGGGGATGGAGTCTCAGAAACTAATTGAAAGAAAGGGTTTCAAGAATTTAGGGAATGATTGATGATTAGAGGAGCTACTGAAAAAGTCAAGGAAGACGTGGATTAAGTGTATGCTCTAAGACTGGACAGGAAGGTGTCTGAAGGTTTGATTTTTTTTTTCCACAGTGCAGTGAATGTGTATAATGGGTAAAATGTACAATTTTATGTCTTTCTCATATTTAATCCAGCTTTTATTATGTAGGAGGAAAATATTTGTTCTTCAGCTGTATGTATTTGAAATAAGGCTTAAACTACTGGGCAAGCAGAAAAATAAGTGCATTGCATAGACTTTGAATCTTCTTCAGGTGGTTAGATGTTTTAAATTATTTTTTTTAAATCTTTTTCCCCCTTGCTGGCAGCTTGGAGATGTTGTGGCAAAGACTTAAACATGCAGTTATCAACCACTTCTTTAAATATGTAAGAAATATAATAGAAATAATCATACTACAAGTGCAGCTCTTCACTATCATGCAAGTGGGAAAAAGGCAGAATGTCTTCATGTTTATCATTGTTGTATTTAACAACAACATTGGCTTTTACAAAGGAAATATACAGCTAGCATTCTCACTAGTCTGTTGTCCCTTGACACTGCATAGATATTGTGAGTCAGTAAAGTTTCCTTTTAATTTTCCCTGACACTGACAAGTGTCTAGGATAACAAGCTGCTGCTGAAATGTGTTCTTTGTATTGAATCTCACTATGAAAAAGCAGGTAACATGGAATTGCCCTCCCTTGTTTTCATAAGAGAAATGTTACACGCAAATCAAGCTTTAAGAGTCCAGTTTAATTCTGAGAAACAAAGTCCCCTCTATGAAAATGCATGAAACTTTCCTTTCTATATATCTTTGTTGAAATTGTTTTTGAAAATTCTGGAATGATCTATAGTGGCAGATGAGCTGCCCAATATTTTAAAGAAATCTAATTAAAACTATAAAAGCTCTTTTTAAAACTATCACACTACTTAATTCTGGTGATTTACTTATTACATTGAAACCATCTTGGCTTTCATCTGGGCTAAAGTGAGAGCTAACTTTACCTTTTTTGTATCAGGGTGTGTCTTCACCACAGAGCTCCACACTGAGATTGGCACTTTCATATGAATGGCTCACACTGCCAAGCCAGAGTCAAGAGTGACCAATCAACTGCATCCCCCCTGGTGCTGAACACATGCTCATATGAGGGGCTTGGACTTCTGGAATCATAACCTATGATTTATAGCACTGCAGGAAGCGAAGCCACTCGGATGCTTTCCTACTGAATTGTGGGAGAACTTGTCTGTGTTTTGGGACACACCCAGGGGATTGTGGGAAGTCCCTGGAGAACTATAAGCTCTTGAAAGGTTTAGCCTAAGATCATACTGTGAAATGGGTGAATTCCCAGCCTCAGTATAAACGGCACATAGGCTTTAGCCTACAGTCTGATAGCCTAGTTATCTCAGGTGCAAAGCACTGCCACATTCAGGTGAGAGGGCTTTGTGTGGAGAAGGGTTAGGTGTAGCACTCAAGTAAGAGCCCCAATAAACTATGCAGTGAAGAGAAGCCCTCAGAGATGGCTCTGTTTTGCATGTTGTTCTCTCATCATGAATGTCCTTTCATGCTTATACTCCAATAATACTCATTTAATAGCTATAGAAATATACAATTGTCATATAATTGTCTGGGAATGGGAGGTTTATGTTGAATATATTGTTTTATAATAACTCCTGGAGCAAATGTAAATGAAACTACTGCACCTCATCAATTTTGGAAGTCTTCTGTAATGAAGAATTGAAGTAAATATAATTTTTGAAATCTAATGATGAATGTTATTTGAGTGCCAGAATACCTCAAGATCTGATTTTCTTTTACTCTGTTGAAGATTGATTAATTTTTTAAGTGCTAATAGAGTTTCATTGCTGTATAAGGCATGGAATAAGATACAGTCCTTGTCTTAAGGAATTTATGAGATAGACAACCTAAAATAAACAGGAAGATTCAGAGGTTCTGTCTTGCATTGCATCATAATTTTCTCTTTCTCTATCCTCCCTTTAAATCCCGGGCTTCATTTGCAACTTAGAATGCCTACATTAGCTTCCCTAGTTCGAACTAGGGAGCTAGTGTAGACATACCCTTACTGATGCATGAGGACCTGCCTGTTTATCCTATGTAGGTTTAATTTGCTTCACATCCTTTGGTGAGGGACTTTGTCAAAGGCTTTCTGGAAGTTCACTATGTCCCCTGGATCACTCTTGTCCACATGTTTATTAACCTGCCTCAAATAATTCTAATAATTATCAGAGGCTTTATGTAAAGGGACATAAAGCCATGTCGATTCTTTCCCAACAAATTAAGTTCATCTATGAGTCTGATAATCTCTTCTTTAGTATAGTTTCATCCAATTTGCCTGATACACTCAAGTTAGGTTTTTCAGCCTGTAACTGCCAGGATCATCTCTGGAGCCTTTTTAAAAATCAGTGTTACTTTAGCTATTCTCCAGTCATCTGGTACAAATGCTGATTTAAGTGATAAGTTATGTACTACTATTTCTAACCATTTGTATTTGAATTCCTTCAGAATTCTTGCAGGAATACCATCTGGTCTTGGTAGCTTATTACTGCTTAATGTATCAATTTTTCTCCACTCTTATTCTTATTCTGAAATAAGTGTCTACATATGGAGTTCATCAGGAATAGTTAATCTGTTCTTATTCCTAAAGCCCAGTGAAAAAGCACAGAATTCACAACAGTACCATTAAGCATCACATTTCACAGAATATGCACAATTGTTGAGTATTTTCTGAACTGCTGTGATTCCCCCCCCCCCCCAACAGTGGGAAGATGCAAGTGGATACTGTGCATGCTGACATGTGCTTGATGTGGTTTGTAGTATGCGGTAGCATCATGTAGGGCCCACAGTTTGGGGAGAGACTTGACAGACAATTTTATGAGCGTCATAGTAGCTAGTGCTGCCATTGCTTGAAGCACAAGCAGCAGTGGCTATTGTGGGAAGGCAGAAACCGAAATATTCCTGCACTGGTCTTATGCTCAATGCAGCTCATAGCTCGCAGCAACATCATGTTGGACCAGCAGATCAAAGGGGACTCGGAAGCCATTTTCATGCAAGACACCATAGCGAACACTTCCGCTGCTCGGAACACACAATGTGAGCTGCATGAGTGCCATGTGTGAATGACCTTTTCTGCCTCTCCTTCCCCCCCCCCCCCCCGAAGCCATATCTGCTTATGTTCTAAGAGGCAGTAGTGTTGGCTACTTTGTCTCACATCAAACGGAGTCTCCTACCCCTGAACTGCTGCTCGAACATGACACTGCTGTACATTACGATTTACAAGGAGCATGAAACAGGTGAACGAGGATGAGCACTTCCACCTCCCTGCTGTTGGAAAATTTGTGATATTGGGCTAACTTCATGATTCCATGTAGTCTAGGAATCTGACTTTTTTCCCCAGAATCCTACTTTATTCCAGATTAATTTTCATGTGTAGAAAAGTCCTGAAATTGATGCATCTGGATTGATTCTTCTGAGTAGAAAACCCCCATTCCAGCCTGCTTTGAAACCGTGACATCAAAGATCACTTTGCTAACACCACAAACAGCTAGCAGCCCACTTGGTGTTGTATAAGGATGGAAATTACGCAGTTATTTACATGTAGAAATAGCTATGAAGTAAAGTTTTTATTTTTTTAGAACACTAAACTATTCCCCACAAGAAAATGACTCTTCCAAAAAAGAAAAAAAAAACCCTTGTCCATAAGAATTAGAAGTGCCATATTTTTAAAGAGGGTATGTGTATAATTTTTTAGTACAGTATGTGTCAACGAGCCAGTAATGGGGAAGTTTAAGGCAATGAATGAATGAATATTAGCTCAGGCGTTAGTTGTTAAATGACTTTGCCAAAACAAAAGTGAAGCAACACTGGACTTCATGGATCTTGGCCCAGCAGCAGTAGGGGTTTGATCTGCTGGATATCTCAGGAGAATCAAGTCTGAAAAGTGGTGGTAGAGTCCGTGCCCACTCTTTCCCCCTCCCCACTCCCCATCTCACCTGACTCCTTCTGCCTGAGTCGCTGCTCCTGGCTGAGCTAGATGCTGGAGAAGACCCAAAGCGGGCCCCCACCCTGGGGCAGGTGAAGGGTTTTTGGCTCCCCACAGCTGCCCACACTGCTCTCTACAATCCACCACTGGCTGGGGAATGGGAAATCAGAGCCATAGCTTGGCAATAGAACCATGGTGGACCCTCCACATGACCTAGGAGGGGAGACCTAGAGGGTGGGGATATGGGTTGAGGGCTGCTCTTGGCCCACCACACCTTGAGCTGGTGAAGGATCTGTAGCGCAGTGCCCCACATTGCCTAGGGCTCCTCAGCCTAGCTCCAGCTACTGGCCTGACTGGGATGGGTGAGGAGGCCAGTGGTGAAAAGTGGACTAGCCAGGCCTGTCCAATTTTAAATGGGGAAGGGCCACGCCCCCATGGCTGTCCCAGTTACAGCATTAATTTCAGACCATCTGGCGCCAGTTGGCCAACTTGAGACAAAGATAAATGAAAAGGAGGTGGATATCCTGGATCCGTTGAAATCCATGGGAGTGGTCCCCAGTTAAATCAATGGGTAAAGAATTCATCCAGAGTTTTTGGAGGACACAATTACTAACTATGGAACTCTTTTGGGCTGGACACTGAATATTAGAATAGAAAGGTGTGTTGGCTGTGCTGGGAAAGAGACACCAGAATTTCCAAGAGCAGATTGTGGGGGAAAAAAATCTTTGCTGGCCACTAGTATGTGCACTCAAGTTGTGCTGCTTTTTGCTGTAAAAAGCCATTTTGTTCAAAGTCTGTCTGCAGGAATTGAACATTTCAAAATAAAAGTGTAATAGGATAATTTAGTAATTCGCTATCTTCTGTCTACTCATTTTCTCTCCTAAAAGAAATTACCAAAATCTAAGTGCACTAACCACCCTCAGATTGTGAATACATATATTGCTGAATGATTCTCATTGCATTCATTGCTAAACTGTTGTTTCCGCTGGATCGGTCTCTCTCCCTCTCTTTCTACCCCTCAAGTTTTGTTCTGCTTGTTTACTGAATTATCAATCCATTTGTTCAAACTGAAGGGCCCTCTATTTATGATTTTTTCCACTGAAAAATCCCTCTGGAACTAAAACCTGAAGTGTGAGAATAATAAATAGAGGGTCCTTCAACCTGAACAAGCTAGATAATTCAGCAAGTAGAAAGGGGGGGAAGGACCCAGAAGACTTGAGATAAGTCAAAATATTCAAAAGAAATGAGAATTACACAACTATAAAGGCAAGGAATTGTTAACACTGACATTACTGAACCAGGTAACTCCCATTAGGCATAAGATATTCACTATATAGAATATCTATGGGCTGATCTTGCACCGTTCTGATCTCCCATAATTCACTGAGTTCAGCACTGTAGGAATCAGACTCAAAGTGCATATATTATGTTGAAAGAGAATGGGATTTGGTGCACTGAAGAGCTTTGTATTTTTCTGGCACGTGTCTGCACAATAAAATAATTGCAGTTACCAGATGAGCTCTCATAAAACATCTATTGTGATGTAGCAAGAAATTTTATTTAAAGCAAAAGGGTGTTCAGAGATCACGTTTACTCTTATGAGGTATTGCATTTACTGTCACGACAATTGTACAAGTACTTTGCATCCAAAAAGGTTTATATATACAAGTTGGGTGACCGTCTTCATTCCACAAGCAAAACACCCATTAGTATCAATAGGAAATCTACTCTGACATGAGGTACATGTCTGAGGAACTAGTGGATAATATATTCCTATATTACTTTGTATATTTAATTGTGAAGTACACATAAGTGAGCTGAACAATGGCCCCATAGAAGTTAGTGATGTTCTCTCCATCACTTGAGTGTACTTTGGATTATGCCCAGTGTGGACTTCTCCTTGAAATATGTCAGAAAAATCACCATTCCTAATTGGTAACAAAAGAGCTTAAAAATGGAGCATTTTTATTTCTAGCTATGCATGTATGGTATCATACTTAAGAAAGGTAGCCGAGTTAGTCTGTCACTGGAAAAACTTAAAAAAACAATGAATAGCCTAGCAGCACCTTAAAGACTAGCAAAATATGTGGATGGTATCATGAGCTTTCGTGGGTACAACCCACTTCTTCAGTTGACTGAAGTATTAGAAGTCCAGATCCACAATTAAATAAAGGAAGGGGGGAAGAAGAGGAAAAAATAGTGAATTGGATTGTTCAAGTTACAAGAGGCTGATAAGAACAATTTGCACCTCTATAAGCACCCATTGTTTGGTTGGTTGGTGTACTCTTTGAATTAAAATGCTTTACTTTTACATGGAGGTAGGTGGAGAGAACAGGTGTTTTTTAATTAAAAACAAGAAGATTCCTTCACTAAGTATGTGTGCACAAACCATACATTTCTGAAAGAAAAATAAACCATGAAAATGTTTAGGAACTCTGTGTTAGAGGAAAGATTTGCAGATATAGCATTGTTGATTGCAATTGTCTTGCATTTAATGTATTTGATCATATTTCAGCTATCATCCCAATTCCTTTTAAATGGTAGAGAAAGGTCTGTTTTATATAATAGATACTAGTAAATCTTAGAATATATCCTTCTAAGGACAGGGATTTGGTCTTACAATGTGCTGTGCTCTGTACAAACATAAGAGAATGTGATTCTGATTTGTCATCTCTGGGCACTAATGCAAAATGCTTACAAATAATACACCTAAGAGAGAAAATGTCAGGCTTAAAGGTAATTGTAGATATGTTTTACAGAGGGGGAAAAAAATCTGTTTTATTGCACAGGATGCTCTGTGCTTTGGGACATTCCTGTCTGCTAATCCAGGGGTTTTCAAAGTTGGGTTGTGAGCCTGCCCAGGTAAGCCGCTGGTGGCCAGGAGACACTTTGTTTATCCAAGCATCCATAGACACCGCTCCCATTGGCTGGAAATGGCAAACCACACCAATGGGAGCTGCAAGTGTCTATGCCTTATCAACACTTAGATAAACAAAGGGTCTTGCGACTCACTACTGGTTTTTCCGGGTGGGCCCGTGACCCAACTTTGAAAACCTCTGTGCTAAGCTATCCCCAAACTGCAAGTCCAGTTGCTTAACATGAGGCCAAAACCTTTTGTTCCCTTTCACAACTTTCAGGAGCCTGGAATTAACCAAGAAATAAATATTACTCTCCAATATAATACCAATGATTTTTCTCTTGAGTGAGGACAACTCACAGTAGTAAAAGGGATTGTGACAGATTAGTATAATTCAGTATGTGTATCTCTCAAACTTTGGAGTTGTCATTTTGATTGTCAAGATAATGCACCTATACTTTTGCCTTTTATCCTTCATCTTTCGCTGAAACCTCCAGTGAGGTATCTGAGGGAAAACTTGTATCTGACAGAAGGCGAACAATACAGTGCAATCCAGACTCCTTTACCTGTAGGGTTTCTCATTCAAACGGAAGCACCTTAAAATAATAAGCTAGCTGCTGCTGCAACAGTGAAACTCTGTGATCTTGTAACCAAGCAACAGATCAGGTGACTAGGGACTTGAAGTCACTGAGGAGAATCACGTGACAGGGAGATACTGGAACTTTATTTTTAAAAAAAACAGGCTTCCTCACTGGCCATTTTAGAGACAGGAAAGCAGACCCAGAGCGGTGAAAAATAGGCAGAAGTTTATGTGCATTTTAGGGTTTTTTTTCATGGTTCTCTCTTGTGTTGTCTAAGAATAAAGTACGTGTGTGTATGTGTTCAGAATTCTCTGTGTTACTTGTTTGCAGTATCATATAATTCCAGAAAAGAGAAATAGCAAACCAGAGAGTTCACAGTTTTGGTTGGAATTCGGCAGTATGCAACAACTATGGGGGAGGTTTAGGAGAACTGGTACTTGTATCAGACAGGAGCCTACACAATTGGACTACGAGGTTTCCATTGCTAAGAGGTGTGTCAGACACAGGCATTACACCAAGATTGTGTTCTTAAAGATCTAGAACCACCAGTGATGGTGCCTAACTCTGCCCAGCCCCAGCACAACAAGAGAATGTAGGACCGAAAGTTGGGATCCAGTACAGCAGCATGGTGAGTGTCCAGGAAGGGGACAACATCAAGGATTGTAACAGGGACCATTAAGGGGCCCCCAACAACAAGTCACACCTTTAATCCTTGTACTAATACAATACAATGGCCAAAATATTATTTTAAAACATTAAAACTGTTGTTATGGTACAGGTGGGACTCTCTGATCCAGCACCCTTGGACCTGACCCATCCCGAATGAGGGAATTTGCTGGATCAGGGAGGTCCCCTACCACTGGCTTCCCAGGATACTGCCCCTCCCTCTGCGACTAGCTCTGCTTCAGCCTTCCTGCTATAGGGCTTGGGCCTGGCTCAAGCCCGCTTCTGCTAGCTGCCTCGGGCTCTCCCGGGACAGAGCTCTCCAGCTGCCATGTCCCTGCTCTGTACCATTTGGCTGGGGATTTCCAGGAACAGGGCTCCACAGCTGTCCCTCTTCTGTGCTGCCCAGCTAGGGCTTCCTGGGGTAGGAGCGCCATGGTTTCTCCACTAGGTCGGGGCTCCATGGCAGCCACATTGCTGCTGTGTCCAGCCGGGGCTTCCCATGGTTGGGACTTTGCAGCTACCTTGCTATGCCACATGCAGCTGGGGTTCCCTGAGATGGGGCTGGCCACTCCTGATGGTGGGGCTCCCTGCTGCTGGACTCCCGACCAGCTTGCACTCCTGGGCACTGGGGCGCACTGATCCAGCAACATCCCTGATCCTTCCAGACCACAGATGTTGCCAGATCAGAGAGTCCTGGATTTAGGAGGTTCAGCCTGTAGAACAGGATTTATGACCCTGGTAGTAATTTCAAGTTCTCAATCCCTTGAATTCGTGTAGACATCTGAAAATATAAAGATTTATGAGTTTAAATATATTATTTTGGATTTATTGACATGATTTGTCAACTCTGTTGTACAGCTTATCTTTACAAAGACATTTCAGATTTATTTTCTGATTGACTGGTGAAATATATGGACACAAGCCAATCAGTAATCAGTGTATGATTCAAATCCAGAGTAGGATTTCTAAATTCTTGAGAAACAATTAAATCAGTTTCCTGACTTAAGAATGAGTTTTAACTAAACGTGATTGCTATAATAATTTTTTTTTAAATCACAACTTTGTGGCTATCATTTACGGGAGTTATAAATCTTAGTTTAAAAATGTAACTTCACCTCTAAAAGATAGATTTACAGGACCTGCCTTCTAGGAGTATGGAGCACTTGCCTAGCTCACTGACATCAACTGGGTCTGTGGGAACTCAGTGCCTCTCAAAATCAATCCATAGAGTTAATGACACCTACTACTTTCACCTCAGTAGTAGTCAAGTAATGCTAGTTTAGACCTAAGATATAGCTATCACGGGCTTTGCAAGATCTTTACAAGCTTTGCCCAGAGTTAATGCTAAGGTAGAGCCAGTTCAATCAAATGTGGGGACTCTATGAAGTAAATTCAGTTAGGACAACAAGGGCATGAGATTTCTGGTTTTAATTATTGTATATTGGGGTGGTGTTCTCTGTAAGCTGAGTGCTTGGGCAGCTACCCAGAAGAGATTCTATTGCTGCCCAGCTGATTGGCAGAGCACCCAAAGGTTGCAACAAGTGTTTCTACTGGTGATGCACGTACCTCGGTATTCAACACCTGGATGGAAAAAATTAGAGGTAACATTGATTAGGGGGATATTAAATTTAATTTCATGTTTGGCATAAAGCTGGAAGCTCCACTGTAAGAACTAAAGCAAAGCTGATCCTCAACAAAAATGGCCCATCAAATCCATCACTGTGGTATTTAAACCCCAAATACATTTATAAACATAAATTCAGGGAATCTGTTCTCTTTGTTTCAGGGTGAATACATCTATATTGTAAAACATTGTTGTTGTTTTTTAAAGAAAATTATTTATAGATGGTATTCCTGGCTCTGTCAATAAGTTGAGCCTCATGCTATAATGTGAACAACCGACATGGGATCAAGGTGATTGCTTCTTATATAGACATTTTTGCTGAGTAACTGTGTCTGTAATGAAGCCAGCTTTCAAGGACTTCCAGGACCTTGGATGACCCAAAAGGCAGTTAATATTTTTTGCTGGCTTGAGCCATAATGATTTTAGATAAGTAAAAAATATTCGTCTTCATTACTGTAAGTGTTACTACAAGAATCTGAACTGTTTTAGCACACAGCCAAAACTTACTGCAGCCAATTTTTTTAAGTGTGCTAGCTCTGGGATATGGGACTTAATCAACATGTTTGACCCATCTTATATCATACTTTGTTTACATTGGTGTTTGTTACTTACCATTGTTGAGACACTCTTTGTATTTTTAATTCAACATTAGAGGTTCTAGCTAATTCAGCTAGAAGTTAAATTAAATTCAGGAATTTTAGGAAAAAGAAGCTTTGAAGACATATAGGATATGTTAGGTACTGTAAAACCTGCCTGTCTGTGTGTATATAAAAGGAAAAAGTATAAATATAATTGTAAAGGTTAAAAATAAGTACTAATAAGTTAAACATCTTAGCGTCTGCATATCTAATGCACAGTTATAATTCTGGATATGCTATATCCTATAATACTGCCAATCCCAAGTGTTCAAAAACTGTTGGTCAGACCCACTAAAAATTATTTTAAAAAGTAACAAAAGTTTGGAGGGATTTATTTGCTTTCTGGCTTCTGAATCTTTAGGATGCACTCCTGTCACATTTTTCTGAGGTCATGACGCTATACAAATTTATTTTTTATTAAAATGAAAACTGAGTTTTTATAATCCTATGAATCCAGACTCTAAGGTTTGAATTAGGACACCAAATATCACAAGACTCAGAATAAAATCACAAGAGTTGGCACCATGGGATAGTGTAATAACTTTGGCTCAGATCTTGCAACTTGCTTTCTGTGGGTAGACCCCTGAATCTGACCTGATTCTGTGGGCATAGGTGGTCCATCTGACTAGGTCCCAGGAAAAGATCAAGTTGATCTAGAGTAATATATTCAAAATTTACATTTGATATTCCTCCATCCATCAAATCAATGTAGGATACACTATTATCTCATGTGGGCATGTTAATGTTAGATTACAAATATTTTCATTTTTAATTTCCTTATTTCTCAACTTCAATTTTTGATTTTTAAAATATTTTTCTTTTGCACTTGACTCCGGCTGAAGGGAATAGAAACAGTGGGTGGACAGCAACTCTTAAAAATATGGCTCTTACTAACCTAGGCAAAAGATTGTTTATGGCCCTTAAAGTCAACAAGTGTCTTTAATTTCAGAGGGCTTTTGATCAGACTTCTACCAGTGATGGCAGTCTTAAAGGCTGAACTACCTTTTCTAGGTAAAAGTAACCCAATTAAAACAATTCAGCAGATGCTTTGTATTCTAGTCCACTTTAACTTTAGTGTAGAACTAAATAAATATTGAAAATGAACAACTGTGCGCAAAAAGAAGTATTCTAATTTCAATCACTTTAAAACTACTAAGATTTTCTTCACATTTAGATTATTTCCTTCAGTTGAGTATATGAAATAAACCACTATGAAGTGTTTTTAGCTTAAGCCATTTTTGAGCTAAGCAACTACAAAAAGTTCATTTGGGACAGGATTTTTTTTTAATCCTATAAAATTTAAGAATTGGAGAACTGACTTAGTTGAAGCTTTTCTTGGGGGAAAATAAAAGCAAGAAAAAAAAATCTCAGCCAATATAGAATTTATTTGATAGAACTGGAACTCAATCTTAAATATTTGCCTAATAGCAGGAACACAGAGTGTGGACAGGTGAATCAGATTAATTAAATATAAATAGATTTCACTTTTTAAATTTAAACACACATTTTCTAAAGGTTTGAAAAATTTAGTTACATGTGTCTTGGCACTCCCTCCATTCTATAGTCCTTTGCATTTCTGGGGCTTTTTGTATTGAATTTGCAGGTGCCAACATACCAAAACAATGACTGTTCTTAAAGATTCCCAGTCCATTTCATGATATGCAAGAGCATCAGTACTTTGGATCAGCATCCTTAGCCAAACCAAACTCCATAAATCTTTTGAGATTTATCTGTAAGGTAGTAATTAAACATTTCATGTATAATTATATACAACAATAAACTGAATACCATACACACAGATGAAGCTTGCTAACTTTCAACTAACTGTGATTTCAGATGGCTGAATTATTGAACCCTCAAAAATGAGGTTTCTAATGGAAACCTCAATCAACATTAACTATAGCAGCTCTAATCTATGCATATTATATTAATATAATAAATGTTTGCTGCACTTTAATCTTTTTGTCAGGTAGTTGAGCTATTAGTGGATGGCCTTCAATTAGGATTTGTATTTTGGAAGACTTTAGACTCAAGGGTTAGATTGCAAACACTCCTCAGAATCAGTTCAGTAGTGAAAGAAGGAATTGATTTCTCAATATTTTTTTATTCACCAAAAAGTTGAAATTTGTACAGCAGCCTGGACTGAAATCAGTGCTTATTTTTACTACCAAGTCTCTCCTCCCCCCCCTCCCCCCTCCATTATCCAGGCATGGTTTTCTCATTTCAGCTTTCTCTTTTCTTTCTTACATTTTTTGAGGTTTCCCTGCTTGGGCCTCTCTTCTATCCTTCAGTAAGGTTGAATTCCCTGATGGTAATCATAATTATAAGCATATGTTGTTACTGTGGGCTACCAATTTACTTGCAGAATGTGGTATTAAAAGTGTTTTTTGGAATATATTTCACATAATCAGGGCAGATCTTATGAATAATTAAAATGAAAGTGGATTTTGGAGTAATAGAGTGGGCCCTGGAATGTGTTGTTTTGAGATAGTTGCATAATATGTTTGAAACAAGTAAATAGCAGAAAAATATCCTTCAGCTTTAGCATCATAGACACAATTATCTAAATTTTAAAGGCTTGTCATTGGAGTAGAGACCATTAATGTGAAACAAAAATAGAAAAATGCACAATAATCTTTTCATATTTGGCCAACTCTTATTTAAAGTATTTTTGGAAATTATTAGATTTTTGACTAGTTCATTTATCACAGTTACTCACTAAATAGGATCAGCTTTGCAAGCTGAAAAACCATACAAGGGCAAAAAGTTCAGCCAGAAAATCTGTAGTTTGCATTCTTTTACATGTTTTCCTCAATGATTTTGTCTTCCATTTTTTTAAAGGTATGCTATTGTAATAAACCTGGTGAGATACGAGGGAGATTGTGGCCTAGGAATGCTTATTTCTGTCTCTGTTCTGGGGAATGCTCTAGATGCCATGTTGCGGTCATTTCCAGCCCCATATTTCTGACTATTTTATTTATATATAAAAACTTTTCCTGCAGGATGACAGAGTGACATCATCACGTCACTCTGTGTCCTGCCTGCTTCATCCCTCCCATTTCCCCAGTGCTTGGCTGCCGCATGGGGCCTACAAGTCCTTGGAGCAGGCTCCCCTACATCCTGGCGGGGCGGGAGAGAGCGCGGGACCTGTGAGGCCTCAGAGTGGTCTCCCCAGTGTCCAGGGGAAAAGAGCTGGGACCTTCATGGCTGGGAGAAGGGGTGTTAGGTCGAAGGGAGGGGGAGAGAAAAAGCCCGGGTTGGCATGGTTGGGGGAGTGCAAAAAGAACCCAGGCTAGCACAGCCAGAGGGCTGGCAAGAAAAGAAAAGGCCTGGGGGAATGTGGCCAATGGGAGGGCGAAGGCACCCAGGGGACATGTCCTGGGGTGGAGGGAGAGGAGAAGGGTCCCAGGCTGTTGAGGCTGCAGCCTGGCCCTCCCCAGTAGCTGGGGGGAGAGCTGGGGCTGCCTGAGATGGGGGTTGGTGAGCATAACAAGCAGTGGGCGCAGCTCCCTCGTATTACTTAACATTTTATTTCACAGAGTTCTTGGTATGCCAATCAGTATAGGGTTCATAATATAACATTCAATAGTGTGATTATACATTGGATCCTTAATTTTGTATTTGATATCCTGATAAGTAAAGCTAAAAGGTATGCAATACTAATGACCTGGGATCAGCTAAAAATGAAGTGACACCATCGCAGGAATTAATTAATCCATACAAAAAGAGTAAAGAGCTTACCATACCTACTATTGTATTTATCTGAGATAGGTGATTCAGAGTTCTCTTTTGAGTAAAAACAAGTCCAGTGACACTTCAAAGGCTAACACATTTATGAGGGTTTTGTGAGCATAAGTTTTTGTAAGCTACAACACACTTCCTCAGATGCTGAAGAGAAAAAGAAAGAAAGACGGAGGGACGGGGAAGGATACAGAGATGGGAGTGTGACAATAGCGCTAATTAAATCAGAATGGATGTGGCTCATCTGCAACAGAGGTGAGAAGGTGAGAGTCCCCGAACGGGAAATTATCTGTTCCAACGCGACAACCACTTCATGTGTTTAATCTTTGGTCCAGGGTGTCAAATTTACATATAAATTCCAGCTGAACAGCTTCTCTCTGCAGTCTGTTTTTGAAGTTGTTCTGAGAATGGCAACTTGAAACACCAAAACTGCATGATCAGGGAGGTTAAATGCTCCCCCATTAGCTTTTGGATGTTGCTTTTTTTAATGTGTGATTTGTGTCCTTTTTTTCTTTTCATGGAGACAGTCCAGTTGTCCGATGTACATTGCAGAGGGACATTGTTAGCACACATTGGCATATGTCTCAGTAGTAGTTGAATGAGCCTTTGATGGTATAGCTGATGTGGTTAGGACCTATGATAGTGTTACTAGGGTAGATATGTGGACAAAATTGGCAACAGGGTTTGTTGCAGGGATATGTTCCTGGATTACTTTTTCTGTTACTGGGTTGAAGTTAAGTTTGTGGTGAGTATTTGCCTCAGGCTTGGGGTCTGCCTGTAATCGAGGATTGGCTTATCTCCCAGGGTCTGTGAGTGAAAGATCATTGTCTATGATAGGTTGTAGATCCTTGATGATGTGTAGAAGAGGTTTTAGCTGGAGACTGTAGGTAATGGCTAGTGGCTGTAGGTAATGGCTTTGTTGGGTTTGTCCTGTAGTAGCTAATTCAGGGTAAAGCCTGGCTTTATCAATCCATTTCTTCACTTCTCCTCCAAGTGGGTTCTGTAGCTTTAAGAATCCTTGATAGAGATCCTTTAGGTGTTTGTCTCTGTCTGAAGAATTGGAGGAAATGCAGTTGTATCCTAGGGCTTGGCTGTAGACAGTGGATCATGTGATATGTTTTGGATGAAAGTTGAAGGCATGTCAGTAAGTATAGTGGTCAGTAGATTTCCAGTATAAAGTGGTATTTACATGACCATCAGTTATTTGTTCTATAGTGTCCAGGAAGTGGACCTCCTGTGTGTACTGGTCCAGGCTGAGATTGATGGTGGGGTGAATGCCTGATCCATAGACTATAGAAGTCAATAGTAAGACTCCTTTTGACTTCTGTAAGCTGTGGAACAGGTCCTATGAGAAGAGAAGGCATCATATATATAGTAGCCCAGTGTCTGTGAGTCTGTAAAGCCAAAATGCTGGC
>JANRFK010001234.1:99475584-99499245 GCA_030068395.1 Apalone spinifera
CGTGGAGGAGAGACCTGAAAATCCCGTCTTATGATGGGCTAATTGGCTAGTAAGTGATAATACTTACTAGCCAAGAGATAGGGAAATTGTGCAACAGAAGTCTGACCTATCAGAATCTTTTGATTGACTTCAATGGCAGTTGAGTTGAGCTCTCAGTGCACATGTATGTGATGGGTGTTACTGTCCTGTCCATTGAACTTTATTGCTCAAGAATTGCTCTTGAAATGCTAAGACACATGCCATTAGAGAAGAACAAAGTGGTCAGTAAACGAATGTAGATAAATCTGTGAGATATTTACAAGATGCTATTACCAATAAAATAGAACCCACTGCTGTCTATATATAAATTACTGCCAATGATCAGCATCTTTAATTTTGCCAGGAGGTAAATGCATCAATCAGACAGACTCAAGCCTTTTTATCAGATCAGTTATTCTAAAGTGAATGAGGTAAATACTCTCCCATGTGTGGTCCAGGAAGTGAACATCACTCTTGTAGGCTAGTTGCTTACTGATCCTAACAGAATGAGGTACATCATAATTTGAAATGCACAAATAATGAATGAATAAAATGCTGGGTTATTTGGTGAAGTGAAGAAACAGATTGACAAAGCCAGATGAGTACCCAGGAATCTGCTTCTTCAAGAGGGGCCCAACAAGGAAAATAACTGAACACCGCTGGTCATCACCTACAGGCCCCAGCTTAAACTCCTTAGCGCAACATTGATGATCTACAACCTATTCTGGAAAATGATCCCTCACTCTCACAGACCTTGAGAGACAGGTCAATCCTTGCCCGCAGACAACCACCTAAAATGAAGCAAATTCTTTCCAGCAGCCACACATCGCACCTCAGATACACACACCCAGGAACCTACCGCTGCAATAAATTCTGTTGCCAACTCTGTTCATACATCTGTATAAGCAACACCATCACAGGGCTTACCCACATAAGCCATCATATCCAAAGCTCATACAGCTGCACACCTACTAATGTGATCTATGCCATCAAGTGCCAGCAATGCCGCTATGCCATATATATTGGCCAAACTGGACAGTCTCTGATAAAGGATTAATTAACACAAATCAGATATTAGAAATGGTAACACACAAAAATCTGTCAGGGAACATTTTAACCTGCCTGAGCACTCCTTAATGGATTTAAAAGCAGCCATTCTTCTACAAAGGAATTTCACAAGGGAACTATGGGGAGAGAGTGTGGAATTGACCTTCATATGCAAATTGGACACTGTTTCCAGTGGCTTGAATAAAGACTTGAACTGAATGGTCCATTATAAAACCTGCTTTCCTTACATTCAACACCCAATTGACATCAAAAGCTAAGTATGGGACACTTCCAGCCCACTCAATTAGCCTCATTAGCACTAGGGTTACAACTGACACGTACTTTTTCCCCCCCTTTCCCTTCTTTTTCTGTTATAAATTGTGAGGTCTTCCATTTTTTTCTTCAGTCAAGCTCATCTGAAGGAGTAGGGTTTGCCCACAAAAGCTCATGATCTTATTTATTTTTGTTAGTCTCTAAGGTGCCACAGGACAACTTGGTTTTAATGCTGTTATGTTGGCCAAGTCACTACCTCTTTGTGCCTCAGTTTTTAATATCCCCTGTGGGGTTAGTGGCACTAACATTCATTTGTAAAGGGCTTTAAGATCTATGGATGGAAATCGCTTTGAGAGGATTGTTGTTGTTGTTTGTATCATAAACCATTCTCCTTGAAATACCTGTTGAATGGACTAACCTGATTTCTACTTGACCTTTACTGAGATTATAAAATTCCTTTCTAATTCAGAATGTTTTGGTCTATAGCTAAAATGAGGGACAATCTTGTTGGCGATATGGTGATAATTTCAAACCAGAACTTGTATGTAGAGTGGTTTTTACTCAGAAAGCTAGACTTAATTGCTTTTTCTTTTTCTTTTTTTCCTTTTTTTTTTAAAATGAGGGCCTGATTTATATCCAACTTGAAAGTAGCACTAATGGATTTGCTTTTGGTTAGTTAGTGAATGAGTGGTTGGAATAAGATTTCCATCAAAGATTCTCCTGACTACACATTTTTAACAAGTTCTGTTGATTATAGTGTGGAACATCAAACTTCTGAATCAAATGTTCTACAAATTCTGAATTTTACTTTCAGAATCCAGCATATAGTAGTGAAACATTGAAGGCCTCCCAGGGTTAGTACATAAAGCATGTAGGTAGACTTTGTCTTGCTTGTACCACTCTTCTGACTGCTCTAACAAGCTTTTAGAGCTGATGTATATGTATGCACTGAAAGAACTGTGCCACTCAGTAGACTTGCCAAGAAATGCCTTGGAGGAATTCAAATACCAGTGTATATATGTGTATGATGCACCTTAGCCCACTAATATTTAAACCCACCAGAGGAAAAAGACTAGAAATGTCTCAGAAGCAAGAGGGGAAAACATGTAAAGGTTAAATTCAGTGCTAAAATCACTGACATTTGAACAACATAGATATAAAAGAAAAATGAAAGCATAAAACATTAACTAGGGGTATTGTACTGGAAATGTTATCATTTTAATGACTGTAAAGAAAAACAGGCATACTGTGGATCAACATAAAATGCTTTTTCTTTGTGAAGTGTATTCATCTAGCCTATTTCTAGATACAGATAATGTACAATACATACACATGTGCCTTTAAGGCATGTAAAATAATTGACTGTCATGAGATCATTAATATTGGGAGAGGGAAGAGAGGGTCAGAATTAACATGCTGCATGCAGTATGTCTAAACATTATCTTTGTCCTGTGAATTATGAACATCGACAGCACTTAGTTAACATGACTGAACCTATGTAAATATCATAGAGGCTATGTTTAGACTGCAAGCCTCTTTCGAAAGAGTATCTTTCGAAAGTATTTTTTGAAAAAGAGCATCTAGACTATAACCAATACTTTTGAAAAAGCAAGCTACTTTTTTGAAAGAGAGCACCCAGGCAGTCTGGATGTTCTCTTTCAAAAAAGCACAGTTTGCATTACATGGCACCTTTCTTCGAAAGAGCACTTTCGCAAAAAGGCATTATTCCTCATAAAATGAGGTTTTCCATGGTCGAAAAAACTGCTGCGTTCTTTTGGTTTACTTTTGAAAGAACGCAGCTGCAGTCTAGATGCAGGTAAAGATTTTTCGAAAAAAGGCCACTTTTTACAAAAAATCCTTGTAGTCTAGAGACACCCAGACAAACTAACTGAGGGCTAAAATACTTCCTCTCTTATGTACATTTCTTTGGTTTTCTTTCAGATTGAGCATGAAATGTTTTTAAAGGAAATCCAATCAAAGAGGCTTGCTAAAGTGGTGATCAGGACCTTTATGTTTGAATTTGAAAGTGATATTTGGAAATGGGAATAGATTGATTAAAAAAAACCCTCTCAAATCCACATGAATTGAGGAAAAAGACTAATAATGCATCATGAGGCTTTAGCCAACACATTTCTAAACTTCATAAAATGCATTTGGACTCCCCTATATTAAATATTGTCCATGAGTTGCAGGACAAAGATCTTCACATAAAAGACATACACAATACATTGTAAAGCTAATCCTGGAATGTGAGGACCTTCAGGTTCAATTGCTTAAATCTATGATCGGTGACAGTATGTGGGTGTCTGTAGTTTTGCATTTGGCGAGTCCTGAACAGGAAAGTTCAAAAAAGGAAGTTCCATTAATTTTATCTGAGTCCTCAATAAATCTTTGGAAATATCATGGAAATAACTTCTGGCATTGCCAATGATATTAGTAGAATACTTGCTAGCAAGACAAATTCAAATCCCCCCTTGGAACACTACTACTCCTGTGAGAGATACAGCAGCATACATCAGTGAAATGCCCTGGTCCCTCCTCCTTACACATCCACATGCATGTGCATACACACACAGGTTTGTAAAGACATAAATAAGCACCTTTGTCTTGATCTACCAGTGTGCTTCTGTCCTAGCCTTCAACTTTGAGAATGCACTATGTGGAACATGTGAGCCTTTGTGTTTTTACTGAGAAGAGCGCACTGTCAAAATTTAACAAATAAAATACATAATTAAAACTGAGCAAAACCACTGCTTGTCCCCAAACTTTGAAAAAATTGGCCTCAACTATGTATTTGGAAATGCTGACTCTGACACTATTTCTTTTTTTAGAGTATCATTTTTACTCACAAAGATTGATCGTTGAAATGGTAATCAGTGATACTGGGGAAAGAAATGAACAGAAAAGATAACTACCCAGATTCACAGTTAGGATTTTGGTTTGTAATGTAACAATTTATTTTCACCTCTCTCTCCTGTATTTAGTTAAATCTTTTATTCTACTTTTGTTTAATTGTAAGTGCTCACAGGTACTGTGTAGTTTACAGGATTGGTGATTTAAGGTAAAACTGGTGAAGATGCTTGCAAAGGATATGGAATTGCTGTAAGTGTCCCGTGGAAGATTGGATATCACAGGGGTATAATTCAAGGGGATTCGGGAACTGCGGTGCATCTGTTACTAAGGAAGGGCTGACATCAGCGCTCAGGAGACCATTGGAGTGGTTGAAGGATTGGTGGTGCCAGGGAACTGAAATCCAGCTGCTGCAAGACTCCCTCTCGCTAGAGGCAGGCGATAACAAGGTGACGACAGTCCCGGGTGCCCTGAGAACTATCATACTACCCATTTCTGAATTCATAAGCATTTTCATCCTAACATCTGAAACAGTTGGGTTCCAAAACCGTTTCAAATACCACACTGTTCATTAGCTGGAATTCAATTTCCTGTGACTCTTCACTGCCGTTTTGCTTCAGTGCACAGTGTGTGCATATTCATTAAAAACAACAATAGCAAAGTTTTGCCAAAAAAAGAAGGGTGTGTAAATAGAAGCTGCCTGGGGCAAAGCTGTATGTTGTGTTCTGGACAGTTATATAACTATTTACAGTGCTCTTCTGTTAAATAATAATATATTTTAAAAAGTAGATT
Organism: Apalone spinifera; assembly: GCA_030068395.1. Lineage (NCBI taxonomy): Eukaryota > Metazoa > Chordata > Testudines > Trionychidae > Apalone > Apalone spinifera. The sequence continues at coordinate 99,480,565 of JANRFK010001234.1, forward strand.
TACCATAGCAACCAAAGCAAGTATGTGATACATTTCCTATTGCTGAGATACTCGCAACCTTACTATGAAAATACACTGGAAAAAATGTGAACTTGTGTGCCTACCTCGAGTACCTTCCCCATGTTTGATGGGAAGACCTTGTTTCTTATTTCCTTGCCAGTATTTAATGCTCACTGTGTTAACAGAGTTGTTTTGTTCTCTGTGCATTGTTACACTTGCATCTCAGCAAAGGACGAGTGTAAATGCAGCTGCAATGTATTCTCTTTTAAGATATTGTGGTGCTGCCATGAGAGTGCAGCAAATGGTAGCTATTAAGGTATTTTGATTTTTTTTAATGGTGTGCTTGAATAAATTCCACATGTGAACATATAGGCAGTGCATCTATAGACAAAGCAGTTCTGTAACTCCATGCCTATATTTCAATTGTACATAAAAAATATATTGTGTTTGCCTGAATTCTATTCACAAAAAGGTATGTATTTGTCTGTGGGATTTTATTTTTCTCTCCCTATTCTCATAAATTCTCTTTAGATTAGAGGATACAACATGACTATCCATAAAAAGATTCATAACAAAATTATTTGTAGAAGTCCACATCAGTGTATGTATTTGTATCAGTAGGGGAAGAAGAGAGAGGTACTGGTTGAGCCATTGGTGCCTTATGCATTGCTGTCCTCTAGGGGTGGTAAATTGGGATTTTATTCCACTTTTTGATGGGAACTATTTTTCCAATCTATTCCTGCTCTTGGTGAAGTAAATTGCAAATGCTCTCAAGACAATCTGAAGAATAAACTAGCTTCAATCTTTATACTATTTTTAGTAACTTTGTCTGAATCTCTTCTGGAGAATGGGGCTCTCGCATTAACATGCCCTGCTCTTAAGGCAGGATTGATTTGGATGGCATGCAATAAATATTTTCCATCTCTTTTTTTGGAGACTTAGAGCCCTTGACAAAAGTTAACAGAGCCTTCGGACAACCCTGGGAGAGATGGAAATCGGTAATTGTAAATATAGAGAGGCTATGCCTGCCAAAGATCACATGATGAATAGTTGATAGAGCAGCATATTGGCTCTCTGCTGCATGAAGTGTTGAACAGATTCTAGCATTCTACTGTTGGTCCAGGTGTTGATGCATAAGCATCTTTTACAAAATATATCCCTGTGACCCTTCTGGAAACTTGACCCCTCACTCATATCTTTATCAGATGTTCTTAGTTGATTACATTGCCCAAGTCTTCCAATACAACTCATGCTGTGTTCTAGGATTCAAAGTGATGTGTGCTTTGCACAAAAAAACTTCAGCCCATTAATGGTAGTGGGGGTTGCATATTCTTACCTCGGGATAGAATTTGGCTTTTGGCTAAAACCTCCCCCTATCTGATTAGCATGGGAGCATGACACAGTTACTAGAACATGTCAAATTTTTCACATCAAATATATTCACATCAGAAAATACTGTTTTGTCTAAATTGAAACTTTACACTGTAGTATGAAAATTTGGTAAATTTTTGTTGTAAAGCATTTTAAATGAAGCACTGCAAGAAGATACGAGTTAGTCTTGTCAAAGTGGAACATTTCAGTTTTCCATATTGAAATTATTTTTGTTTTGAAACACATATATTGTATAAAGTTAAAGTTGTAATTCTAATTTCTATCAAAATGAGATGTTTTGATTTCCCATAAAACTAAATTTTGGCTCAATGTAAAACATTTTTTTTCATTTTGATTTGGAAAGAAAATAAATTTTGAAAGCTCAGAATTTCCAGCTCTTAATGTTACCTCTCAGGTGTCTTGTCCAGTGGCATAACTCAGAAATCTATACAGAGATTCTCCCATTAATTACTTTTTCCACGAACATCTCCAGCTTTTGTTAAAGTTAAGCAAAACCGACACATGAAATCTGAATTTTCAGTAGCTTACCTACAGCTGAAATTAAAAACAATTACTGCTTTCCTTTCTTTTCCCATGTTAGAATTCATCATGCAGCAACAATTTGAAATTTACAATTCAGACATTTAGCATTCTTCAAGGAGAACATTATCATTTGAAAACCTTATAAAGAGAAATGCCTGTGCTAAAAAATGGATCTATCTTTTTGTACGGAGACCTCAGCCATTTACATTTCATTTTCAGCTTCTCATCTTCTGCAAAATAACTCTGACATAGTCTTCAGATGCAAATTATTTTCTGAAAGTTTCAAACTCAGATTTTTGCCTAAAAGAGTTTTTTAATGTGACAACTCGAGCATCCTATTTTATTCCTTCCTTGCACTTTTGCAGGCAATGCAGAAGGTAGATATAATAGGATTTCAGTACTGAAAATAATGACTTCTGACAGTTAGTAGAAACCGATGAACCTGAAAAGAGGTTAGCGCCTCAACATTTGAAATTGACACCAAGATTTTTTTTTTAATTTGCATGGTGTCCTCAAATTATTTGGTAATGACCACTATATTAAAATCTAGAAAGATAGAACGTCATGGGATCTTCAAGTACTTAATCAGGAAAGGTATCTAATTCTCCTACTTAGTGTAAATTCCATTAGACACTTCTCTGCAACTTCAGATGGCTAAATACCATTACACAGGTAAATTGGGGCCTTGCGTATTATTATTTATTTATTTATTAGTAGTCATATTTATACTACAGTGGTGTTCAGAGTCACCAACCATGGTCCCCTTTTGGCAGGCACTGTGTACTCACACATATGTAAACAAAGAGACTGCCTCAAAAACTTTGCAGTGTATGAAAGTTTGAACCAAGCTATAGAGGCTGCATCAAGAAGTCTTGGGAGAACAGGTTCCGTGTGAAATTCCAAGTTTCTCCTGATTCTGGTTTGTCAGGAAAAGCCTTTCTTGTGACACATTAGCACTTCTAGTCAGTGTTCCCTTGAATTTTTTCATTCATGTGCAAAATAAATTGTATGTGCACCAAGGCAGGTGTGGATGTGCACTATCAATGGAAACACATGCTACTGGCTGTAGGCAGTCTGCTAATCAGTTGGAGGGGATTTGAATCTCTACTGGGTGGCAGCCCAAGAGCACAGCTTCCAAGGAACACAGCTTCCAGGGAACACTGCTTCCAGTGCTAACCAGATCGAGATCTGTGTAAAACTGTAAACTAATAGGTCTGATTGGACAAGAGGAATGTAACCACCATTTTTGAAGTGTTTGCATTCAGTTTGGGGCAAAGGTTTTAAGGGATGGGAAGGTGGTTCTTAGTTGGTCTGGATTGTTTTTTTTTTTTCACTCCAAACCTGTGAAATAGTATATTTTAGAAATGGGCAAGAGAAAAATAAGCACAAAGCAGACCCAATTGAGTAGCACATTTTTTGTGTGTTTTCCCATATGCACACTGCAAATAATCTCAGTCTAGATGACTTATTTATATTAGGAAAAGTAACAAAAAGAGAGAATAAAATATCTATGGGTATGTCTACACTTGCTCCCTATCTTGATATAGGGATGTAAATGTAATGTACCGAAATTGCTAATGAAACACGGGATTTAAATATCCCGCGCTTCATTAGCACAATCGCGTCTGGGCGCCATTTTGAAATCGCGTTATTGCAAAGTAAAATGCCCCACGTAGCAGCGTTATTTCGAGAGAAAACCCTTCTCTTGAAATAACTGTTACTCCTCATTTTATGCTATTATGCTAATGAAGAGCGGGATATTTAAATCCCATGCTTCATTAGCAATTTCAGTACACTACATTTGCATACCTATCTCGAGATAGGGAGGAAGTGTAGACGTACCCTTTGAGAGAAAATAGAGTATGTCACTTTGTAGGCTCTTGTAGTGCCTTATAACCCTGTCCCTCCCCAGCCCAAGTAGGGTGACCAGATTGTCCTAGTATCTGGGACTTTTTCTAATATAGGAACCAATTATAGGTACCCCATCCTGATTTTTTTTCATACTTGCTCTCTGATCACCCTTTCCCAAACACATGTGCAGGCAGACTTTAAATATAAGGTGCAGAACAGAAAATAGTATCATAGTTACAGTGACAGGGTGCATAGACCTCATGTGAATAAGGAAAATGCCAGAGAGGCCCTGGTGGTAGAACTAGCTCAGTGGCAATGAGCTAAGTAGCAGAGAGTCACATCTAAACTGCATCACAACAATGTAATATCGGGCTGTTAAGAAGGTGCCTCTGTTAATAGTACCTACCTAACCACATAAAGAAAAGATCTTAAGTGTCTTAAATAACATTTTATTTGATAGTATTCTATCTGGCAAGAAACCACTTATCAACTGTTGTGACAGTGAAATCTATTGTTTTGCTGCTATGGTCCATACTACTCTACTGTCTCAGTTCGATTTTTAATTGTTTGTCTGTTGCATAACTAATTTTGCAAGATTTAAATTAGTGCTGTCAGTCACAGTTAACGTACACCATCAGAAATGAATCATGATTTTTAAAAATTACAGTTTTAATCATACTGGTAAACAACAAAAACACCAACTGAAATGTATTAACTATTTTTGGATGGTTTGCTACATGTTCAAATATATTTCACCTCCTAAAAATACAGTAGTGCAATCTCTTTATCACAAAAACACAATTTACAGATGTACACTTTTTGTTACATAATTGCACTAAAAAATAAAGTAATGAAAAACTTGAGCATATGCAAGTCCACTCAGTCCTATTGCTTAGCAAATCACTAAGGAAAACAAGTTCATTTACATTTGCAGGAGATAATGCTGCCTACTTCTTATTTACAGTGTCACATGAAAGTAAGGATAGGCATTTGCATGGTACTTGTATAGCTGGCATTCCAAGATATTTACATGCCAGGTATGATGAACATTTGTGTATGCCTCTTCGTGCTTAGGCCACCATTCTAGAGGATTTGCTTTCATTCTGATGACACTCATTAAAAACATTAATTAAATCTGCCCATGAACTCCTTGGCTGACAACTGTGTGTCTCCTGCTCTGTTTTACCCACTTTCTGCCATATATTGTATGTTAAAGCAGAGCTGGATGATAATCCAGCATACTTGGACTTTATGAACACTTTCACTGAAGATTTGCATGGGATTCTCCATCCTAAGTGCAGTACTCGGCACTTGTCCTTCTTGAACCTCATTAGGTTACATGATGCTGCTGCTTCTGTTGTTCTCCCAATTCATTACAGCTGTCTGGAAAACTGAATTTCCCACCCAAGGAAAAAAAAAATTTTTTCAAAGAAACAATATTGATGAATTGAGATAAAGTGTAGTAAAAAGACCAGTTTTTTTTTTAATGGGAAGAAAATCCATTTTGGGAGAACTGAAACTGAATTTTTAGGTGTTCTCCTGAGTGCAACTCTCTGGATAGCAACTCTCTGGATAGCTATCTAACACAGCTTACCTTACCGTTTTCAGAGACCGTTCTGCCTTGGGAGGCAAGAAGTCCCTGGAAGCATCTGCCTGCAATATCAGGGGACCAGACTCCTTTGCTGCTTGGATCCACAGAGAACAACTCAGGGTAACAGTTTCTCAAGAATTCAGGGAACTGTGTAAGCCCATGCTAGGCAACTTGCCAGACAGGTTTCCATCAAAGAATTTTTACAGATTCTTTTGATTTTGTCAGTCAGAATTTCCTGATAGAAAAGTGTTCCATTGGAAAATCTTCAGCCAGTTCTGCACTGAGTAATTGCTTATTAAAACCACCTACCATTTAACTTCTTTTGTGATCATCTGAGTCTTGTGCTAATTCTTAGGTGCCTCATAAGAACTGCTGTGGAACTCTTTGCTGTCCTTTTGAACCATCTCACATAGTTCTCTGATGAAGAGAGAACAACCCCAAAATGCAGAGCTAGGGTTGGATTTTGATAAATATTCTCATGACCATGATGAGCTCTTTCATCTGCAGATTTAGGCTGAAAAGCTGTTTTTAAAAAAAGCTTTCTTGTAACATTTTCAATTGGGTCTGCACTCATGGGTGGAGGAGCGGGATCCTGAACATTGCAGAAGCTTATAAATATTCAGTTCTGTTCTACATATTGACATTGATTTTTAGGGTGGGGAAGGATGTTCCCCCCCCCCCCTAGAGAAAGATGTAGGCCAAAATACAAGATACAACTCCCCTGAAGTTTCATAAAGTTTTAATCTGGAACTGAAATTTGAGCTTAGGGAAGCCCTGTAAATTTTTCCATGTGTGTTTTCCTCTATACCTCATCTCCATTTTTTGTCTTAGGTTGCCTAAAATCTTTAATCATTTTGGAAGATTCCAAGGCCCCCATTTATGATATGATAATTTCTTTGGCACATTTATTGGTGTGACTTTCCTGGACTAGCCCCTTGGGGTTTTATATTGTTTGCTGTTGTAATGAAGTATCTATTTAGTTATGTTAAAGTTCATCAGGAAAGCATGAGATTAATTTTTGAGCTTCAGACGTATACCATATGCTATAGTATAGATTTCAACAAAGTAGCAGTGTTTTGATTCATTTTGCTTTACTTTCTTCAGGAATTGAAAGGCTGAACATGTTTCAGCTTTAAATGCTTTAGTGGTAAAGAGGTTGGGTATCTAATTACTGAGTATCTAAATACTTAGGTGACTTCTTTCTGTATTTTTAATGACAGACTTTAAAATCTTTGCAGACTTTTTACACTTGCAGACTTCTAAAAGTTTTCTAGCCATTCACCAAGTTCAGTGAAGAGCAGGTATCTTCAAGCTTGCTTACTCTTGTTCCTACGCTCATAATTAAAACCACTCAAATGCTTCTGATTTCAAACAGGTCACATCTGATTTAATTTAAAACATCCCCTTTGTCTCCATTCAGTCTTGCTTTGTTTCACTCACTCTCTCTCTCTCTCACACATACACACACACGCGCGCGGACGCACTCTGTCATTATTTAAATACAAGTTGAACCTGTCTAGTCTGGCATCCTCAGAAGCTAACCAGCATCAAACCAGAGAATTTGCTGAATTGCGAGAGGTCAGTATTGTCAGCAGCATTACCAACACTTCCATTGCTTACTGGGCTCTTAGATGACATTGAGGAGTAAATTAGAACTAAATAACAGCACAAAACACTGAGAGTCAGGACTGGTGGCTGTAAACAAACTTTATGGGACCACGGGAATCTTGGCCGCACCCATGATAAGTGGACATTCAGCTAACTAAAGTCACACTGGACCATGGATGTTGCCAACTACAGAGGTTTGTGGACTTCCACACCTACATCTCTTATCCTGATAACAGAAAAATATTATGTCCAGTACTCTCATTCAAGGCTCTTTTTTAAAATCTTTAAAAACTATTATAATAGTAATAGCCTTTATAATATGGGCATCCTTAGTATTTGATTAGATAGGTTTGTGGTGTGCTCTCTTCAAAAGTTAGGTCATCGATCTTAGATATGGACGTGGCACCTATTATGTGAACACATTCTTTAGTGTATTTATCCTCACAAGATAGTTGTATTAGTCCCATTCTACAGATGGAGATACAAGGTGCAGAAATACTAACGGGCAATTTTTTTAAAGGTATATGATACTTAAGGAAGCAAATAGGGATTTTCAGACATGTTTAGGCATCCAACTTTCATTTAAATTGATTGATTTAAAGGGGAATTAGGCATGCCTATTTGCATCTACATGAACCCATGTCTGAAAATGTGGCTATAGATGACTTTGGTTATGGTCACAGGAAGTGTTGGGCAAAGCAGGGACTTGAACCCAGAGCTCCCAAGTCCTATTCTCGCATCTTATTTGTTTCCTGTCTGAGAGTGTGCTCCAGTAACAATAAGTATGTTTTATTAGGTGTCATCTGCTAGGACAGCAAACTTTGCTATTCTCGTGGTGTAAGGCTATCAGCAAGACATAATATTCAGAATAACAAATTGGATGCAATGACAGGGTTATAGGCTGTTTTCATTGTAAATGGAACCTGAACACTTTCCTTTTGTGACTGCTTTTAATCGGACAATATATCACTGGTATCTAACACTAGCAGGCAAACAAATATTTGTGTCTTCTTCTGTTACCCTATCCAAAATCCATACTCATTCAAACCCTTTCTCATGCAGCCTCTCATCTTCTCAGAAAAAATACCCATAGTCGGACTCCAAAAAGATAACTGCACAGCTTTGTTTCCACTCACCCTCTGTTTTCCTTAACTTGAAACCTTAAACCAAAGTACTGAAATCAACTGCAAGGGAAGTAATGATGCTCAAGAAGGGAAATCAGTGCAACAGGAAAGAACCATTTTAATTCGCTGCCATAACTACATTTTTTAGGTTTCTTTTAAAAACCAATGACGTGCCTGGAAATGATTTTACTAATGTCTTCATGCCCTTAAAACGCTCACTAAGAAGCCTTCTTTCTTTTCATAAAACAAGCTTCCATCCCCTCGATGTTATTATAAAGACAATCATTAATGGGAAGGTGGTAAACATAGTTATTCTCCAGGGAGTAAAAGGGTAAGAGGACTGCATGCTATGCATATGCCTTCATTGGTGACCAAAAACAGGTTTTGAAGCCAGTCACAAAACAAAATCCTCTCTCTCTTCCTATCTTTTTGTGTTTTTTGTACTTTCTGAGCTCCAGTAGGCCAGGAAGATATGCCACAAGCATAGTTCTCCTCCCCCAGTTTTGCACTAATTCCCTCCCCAGTGCAGAATACCACTGATCTCTTCACCTGCTTAGCAAAAGTATTTCATGCCTCAGATTGTGCCAATCAGGCACAAATACTCAAACCCGACCTAAGCCATTTACCAGACATACCTGACTGCTTCCAGCCTCCAGGCAGTATCTGAAGCCATCTGCCCCTACATATCCTGACAATGTAACACATGCATTATGGCATCTAATATTTTTAGGTATGTATAATTCATGATAGCCATTGACTACAATGATTCTTTTAGATATGTAAAATCTACAAAACATTCTGCTAACGTAGAGTTTAAAGTGACCAAAAATTTGGCCCCACCTTCCCACACTGGTAATGTGATAACCCAAAATCCAATCACATAAGCATTGAGAACCTTGCTACAGGGGTGGGGAGTTAGCCTGGGAAGAGAGGCTACCAGGGACAGCTATTGAGCTCCTGTAGCAAGGGGGCAACCAGCCTAGGTTGGCCTGTCTTTTCTCTCCCTGCTCCTTGGCCCACAGACACTGCAAACATGATATGGCAGAGGGGCCCCAGAAGGCTGCTCCCAGCCAACAACCAGTTGTGGGAATGCCTTCAGAGTCTAGAGGTAAATGGATCAATAAGGATACTGGAACTGTAAGATTGCCCGGGATTGGGAACAGAGGCTTCTGGTAGGGGACCCAAGGGCAGCTCCATTCACGTGTGTAAATTGACAGCCCTACATTGACCTGGGGTTCATAGTATCCAAAGTGACACTCTACTACCTATGATAGCCAACCTTTATTACATCTGAGTGGAATGTTTGTGCAGCTGGGGAAATGGCAGAAGTCTTTAATACCATTGAGCAGAAAGGTTGATATTTGTGCTCTCTGCAATGAAGTTGTATATGCTGAAAACTAAAGAGGAAACTTATCAGCTATTAACAGGAAAGATGTTGTTGTTTGTTGTAGAGAAGAGAGGTAGTATCTACCGGTTCTGGCTGAGGTTAGTGACAGAATGTGACAGGCAGTGCCCACTACTGTTGCTAATGAACCTCCCAAATCTGGGACTCTCTGGTCTGGCAACATCCATAGTGTGGCAGGAAAATGGATGTTGCTGGACTAAAGAGCCCCAGGGGACAACAGCCCAAGCCAGCTGGGAGTCCCACAGGTGCTGGGACTCCCCAGCTGGGCTAGCAATGGCTGGGGAGCCCCAACCATAGACTGTCCCAGCCCTAGCCAGGAACCCCTGGTGGCAATGGCCGGGGAAAATCCCCAGCTGGGAACCCCCAAACAAACAATTCAGAAAAAGGTACTGCAGATTTTTCTTTCTGGTTCCAGCCCAAACACCAAAAGATCTGTTGCTACTTCCAAGCATATGGAGTGCCCATTACCATAGCAGCTAAATCTCAGCTTTTGGCAGGGAAACTTATTTTCTTGAGACCTACTCCTCAGTTCTTTCTTTCCCATCTCTTCACTGCTGTGTCTGAATATTGCTGATCACGTCAGTTAGTGAAAATGTAAATGGAATTTACCTTTCACTTTCAATTCCTTCCTATCTTCTTATGCAACATACATTTTGTTTTTTTATTAAGGGCAAAACAGCATCACTAGTTTTAAAAAAACTGCACCTCCTGCCCTTTTGGCATTAATTGGAGGGGATGAGAGAGGGGAGAAGCTGTGTTAATAGAATTCATTCTTTTCACATAAAAAAGCCAAAATGCAAACATTTTTGCTAATATGTAAAATGAGCTACATAGTGGTAGCAGCAATCAATACAAATATTCCTCCTCAGAAATGGCTAACAGACAAATTGGAGGATCAAGAGGTAAACAGTAAGAAATAGCCCATCTATTGTATGGAAAAAAACCCATACCAGTTCTGTAATGAAGAATCTCATTGCTAAGGAAATTCACTCTAGGAGGCTTAATGTTGGTATTCTTAGGAGTATGAAATCAAGAGAGGAACTCAAGAAGCAGCAAATGAAGTGATGCCTTCTGTAAGAAATGCAGTTTGTTCCTTGGTTTTGAAGGCGCAGACACATGATTTAAAACAAAAACAACAAAAAAAGAGAGAAATAATTTTAAAAATTCTGCTGGCCAAGTCTAAAGCATGCTCTGATTTTTGAACAGAAATGGTTAAATAGCTGTGATACCATGCCATTTTAAAGGTCTCCGGGACTAGAATCCAGGTTTATGGAGCCAGGGACAGATGACATACCCACTTTTTCAGGAGAAGACCATGAAAACTTTTATTCTTTCAGCATTTAACCTCCACAGAGCTTCTTGAAGCGCTGCTCAAAGAGTCCAGCGTGAAAGCAGCCTTCAGCCTTTTGGCCCATGCTTGCTATTTTAACCTGGAATGATGCTCCAGGAAGTTGTCTGAACAACTCTTCAGACTTCTGGCCTGTTGCAACTCCAGACTTCACATTGCTTTTTGGTCTCCAGCCTCCAAACTTACTCTGTCCCAGCCTCCGGATTCTGTTCTCGTACTGCCACTGACCTTGGGATGACTCACACCCTGACTCTTGCTTATCAGTTCTGCCTCTAGCAATTACTCCAATCCTTGCTCACTGACTACCATTTTGTGGCCTTCCTTGACCCCTAGACACCACTCAGCTATGACTGCTAGGCCAGCCCTCCTATACCCTTACTTCCTTTTGGCCATTGGCTCTAGGAAGAGTTAATTTAGTGGTACATTAAATATAAACATATTCCTTGTCACTTTCTTAATGCTAATATTACAAAACAGACTAGAGAAATTGAGGGGGGGGGTCTCTGTGCACTCTGCCACTTATATTTGAGATAATGATCATTCATCATTGATTTGAATGAGGACTACTTTTGGGGACAAGAGATCACTAGTTTCATTATCGTTTCACCCAAATATATGTTTGGAATTGACCCACTTGAGCAAAGAGTGAACTACCTATATGTTAGACTCTACCTACCTATGCATTTACATAGATGCCACCAGCCATTGCTTACACTACAGAAGGGGTGAGGAACCTTTTATGGGGTGGGAGCCACAGAAAAATCAGTCAGAAACCACACAAAGCGAGAAGCAAAAAAGAAAAAAAAAACACAACCTCACTGATGTGGCCCCCAACTGAGGAGAGAGAGACTTCTCACATTCCCTTCACACACCAGAGCCTAGGGGGGCCCCCTTAAACTCTGGAACCAAAATGAAGGGTTCAGTGTGTGGGAGGGAGGGGGCTGCTGGGAAGCAGGCTGAGGTGGTGAGATTTGGGCGAGAGGAAGAGTGCAGGAGCAGGATGTGGGAGGGGCGGGGGGAACCAAACCTCGGGGGCCAGATCCAGGCAAGCTGAGGGCTACATCTGGCTCCTGGGCCTTAAGTTTCCCAACCCTGCACTACAGCATGTGATTTCTACCAGCCCCTTCCTACCTGATGATCTGCAATGCAGACAAGTGTTCATTTTGTTCCCTTTCTTTCAAACAGCATCAAACTTTACTGATGTGTAGTGATGATATTTTCCTTTGAAAATGATCAACTTTTATACATTCTTCTGGTTTTAATTCTATTTGAAATTAATTCATTCAGTTGCTGCGTTACTGTTATAATCTGAACAGGTGCCAGGGCCTTGGAGACCATTACCATAGAGTTCATGATATCAATATTTGGTCAAATGCATATTACACAGAAGTGAGAGAGAAGTCTACTTTAATGGTAAAGTTGGTTTCTGGTTGATCAATATCTCCCATCTTAGTGTTTGAAGCAGGCATTTTGCCTTTTGGATCTGATATTAAGTGTCATTACTTGATTTCTTCAGGATCAATAACACTTATGGAGTGATTATGATTTTTGCTGTGCTTGGCATGCCAGATAGTTGATTGATTCCATCAGCTATGAATTGCTTCTGACTTTGTTTAAATGCTACAGTTGCAATAGGGGGGAAATGGCCTCTTTCCAGCCATGGATTAATTCTGCTTCATCAACTGGAATTTGTATTTCAAATCTGTACCTCTAACTTTTATCGGGCTATGGCTTGAAAGTGATCTAAAACTTCTGCACTTTCTTGTGTTCAGTTTTCTGTGATTGACTGTCATCAGAAAAGAGCTATGAAAGCAAGTAATGAATGAGAGGAGTGAAGGATGGTCTAGGCTTTATTATTTTACTATTATTATTATTTGTATAGTAGTTCCTAGCAGTCACACCAAGATCAGGCATCCTTTGGGTTAGGTGCTATATAGACACATAGAAAAAGCAAAAGACTATACTGCCCCAAAGAGCTTAGTGTGTCTCTGAATTTACTTCCAAATTTTGTTCCATCAGAAGGAATAATGTGATAGCTAGACTTCAAATGTGGCTGAAATGAATATGTCCTAGTAACACTGTTTGTGCATAGATGAAGTGGGCAGGAATAAAAAGTTACAGTAAGGAAACTTGCACAATAGAGTTTAATTAAGTAGAAAGTAAGTAAAATGCTCTTCATAATGTTTTGATATATGAAGATTTCCAGGGTTTCCCCTTTCTGCTCATGAATACAGTGCTATGTCATACACAGAATTCCTATTTGTCCAAATGGTGCGCAAGGCTTTAGACTAGAAGATTCCTGAAAGCTTTTGAGGAGTAACTAAAATAGGCTTATGCCTTGTGTACTGTATTTAACAAGTCAATTAGTTGGCATTCATTTACAAGCATACCATTCATAGTCAAGTAAGGTAATGTGCAACACACATTATGCTGCTCTGATTCTGACTACTTGGTTTTATTGCCACTACTCTGAGGAATGAATAACTCACATTTAAAGCCCTGAGAAATGTTGCAAGTATTAAGCATGCCTCCATTCTCAGCTTTGTCTGATTCTCGAGTTCTTTGCAATTTAAATCTGTCCACTGTAGTGAGCATATTCAGTTAAACAGCCAGCTGTTGTCTGATATTATTAGATATGAAAATGTCTTCCCTGGGCTTTCTCTCTTCTTTACCCTTATCAAAAATACTATCCCTGCCCCATAGATTTGTGTGTGTGTGTGTGTGTGTGTGTGTGTTCAGGTAGTCTGAAATTGTTTCCATTTAATTTTAATATTAGTAGTAGTACTCTATCATGGTTTATTTGATATTTATTTGTATTTGCACAGGATTTTATTAACAGTATCCATAGTTACAAGCTACTAAGCTAGCCAAATGAGTCATTTCTCTGACATTGATTCCTGGTGATATGATCCCCTTGGTATGTAGCTACTTAAGCAGACAGGCAATATCGCGAGAAATCACCTCTCATCATTTCCCTTTGCTCACATGCGTGACTATTTCAAAGAGGGAGCAGAATGGAAAAGGGGGGAAAAAAATAACCCCTATGCATCACTTGGCCATGACAGTTGCAGGCAAGCACAAAGGTGTGAAAGTGAGTTTTAATTGTGCAATTTGATGCAAAATGCTTATACACGAGGCTGGTTTCAGAATGCAAAATGAAATGGGATGAAGAAAATGTCCACATTAGAACAATCCCAACTACACAATCTCTTGAGTGGCATGTGGTCCTTGCAGCCAGCCTATGGGCTAAGAGTCAGAGCACTGGAACTGTGGTAGCCCTTCAACTCTAGTGGAGGAGGCAGAAGCCATAACTGACTTTAAATTTAGAGGCAGCTACATTCAATAGCCATTATTAGAGTTGGCATTTGGCTGATAACTTGCTAACTTATTCATCATGGTCAATTGAGGGCCTCACTTTTTTTCCCCTCAGCATTTAGAAGACACATAACTGGATCAAACAGAATTTTATTTCTGGGACACTTAAATGTGGGTTGTAGTTTCATTTTGTTGGTGAGAAGTCAAACACCAGCAATGTACAAAGTGTAAAGGCCTGCATGTAAATCATCATCATCAAATGCTGGAGGTTAAAGAGTTAGTCTTCTATGGAGATTATTAAATGTCACTGTTTTCTTATCCACTTATGTTTTCAGCATTCACTCTCAATAGAGTGGAATTTCTCTTTAGATTTTTTTGATATACTGAAACACACTTGCATTTCTTTCTCTACGTTTGCAGAGCTGTCTGCCATTATGGATTCCTAAAAAATCCAGAGGGACAGCTTCAGGTAAACAGTGGTGGTTTTTTCAGTTGGTGAAAATGCATACAAACTTGGGATAAATAAAATTCCAGTTTCAGAACTAAAGAAAATCCTGCCCTCACAAGCCTTCTCTTCTAAATAGTATTGTGTTGCTTCATTCTGGCTTTTCCCTAAAGGTAATACAATATTTAGTTTTGTTATACGTTCAATGATGTGGCTTTTCAGACCAAAAGTCAAAGCTAAAATTTTCAGCATAAGATAACTGGAAAGATTTATTCTGCTGGTTATATTGATCTATGTAGTAATTTATGGGTTTTTTTTTCAAAATCTCATCGTTTAAAAGAATCTGCCAAAATTGTATTACAATATTTATTTCATATACTCTGTCAATATTTGGGGAAGATTCAGTGATTTGGTCACATAACTGTGTTTTCTGCTAAGCAGCATCAGGGCAGGTGGATTAATGTCTTGCTATCTGCAGGTCATTGGGTGACCAGCATTCTGAGATATTGTTCTAGAATCTCCTGCAGGTAGTTTGGCATGTCTCTACTAATCATTGTGCCTGAATAACCTTGCTGTCACATGGCTCACACACCCACATACTGTCACAGCCTCAACTTTTAAATAAAAGAAAGCTGACAGCACAAGGAATTTTTTTAAAAAGTCTGTTAGAAGAAGGAATTGTGTGCAACTGTCTTAGAAGGAATGGCGTTTGGGTGGAGGGAGCAGGGGAGAGAACTCAGTCTCCCTGTCTCTCTCTTAAATACACAACTTAGAAGTGGCTGCTAAACAACAAATTTAGAGAGAAATTCAAGTCTCATCCCTGGCCCTTTCCAACTGTCAGATCTCTTTCCTGGAAAAAAGATAAAGAAGAAGAGAAAGCCTTCTACTCCATTTCAAGTGGTTTTTATTTTATTGGGTGGAAGTCAATGGCTTTCCTTGCCTCATTGTGCTCTGTCTGAAGGAAAATAATCCTCATTAAAGAAATGAACGCTCTCTAGTACAGGGCCTCTGGCGGGCCCCCTGCTTGCTCTGCCCCTGCACACAGTTCAGAGCCAATGGGAGCTGCCTGTTTGCAGGGTAGGAAGTGTGAGAAGCCTCTCCCCCCTTACTGCTCAACATTCAGTGTTTAGAGCAGCATGTGACCCGTGTTGCCAGCCGCTCTGTGCAACATGCAGGGCTTGGGCAGGCAGGGATCCTTCCTGATGGTCCTGCAGGGCTGTTGGCTGGGTACCTCCAGTCCTTCCCTCCCCCACAACTCTCAACTCCCCTCCTTCAACCCTGCCCCCGTGAGCCCATACTCCCTTCCAGACCCTACATCCCAATCCCCTGCCCCAGATAACAACCCAAATATGTGCATTCCTATACCCCTGCCCCAGGTCACAACCTCCTCCCAGCCCCTGTACTGCCTCCTACCTGCACCCCTTCTCCAGATCAGAATCCTCTCCTTTACCCATCCCTTCTCCCAGCCCCTGCACGTTAGAATCCTCTCCTACATACATATCCCCTCCCAGCCCCTGCACCTCAATCCCCTACCTTGAACTCCCTTCTGCACCCAGTCTCCATCCCAGAACCCACACCACCTCCATTATCATGGAAGAGTATAGCCCTTGACCACTTAACAAATATTTGGAGTGCCCCACCAAAACATTGCCCACCTCTGCTCTATCTGAGGGGGGAACCTCATAAGAAGTTCAGAGTCAGCTTGAATATCTATAGACTGGTGTAGATGCTTGTCAAAAACATGAACCTCTTCCAGTTTTATTACTGAGAGCTTCTTCCTTTCTCCCTCTGCTCTGATGCCAGGTTTGTATAGCCCTCTACCCCATCTGCAGGAATCATTATTAGCAGGGCTCGACAAACTGTGGTGAGAGCTAGTTGCCAGCCCCGCTCCGTGCATGTGCCAGACTGGCACTGCGCATGCACGCAGCACCAGTGAATGGGGCACACAGAGCGACTGGCTGAAATCTACTCACCATGGGTGAGTAGAAACTGTGGTTTGTCGAGCCCTGATTAATAGGGAGGCTTTGTAGCCCAACTTCCTCTCGGGCAGCAACCTTCTCCAGGAGAAGCTCCACATAGTTTACTGTTGGAGACGTCTTCAACCTTCACTCCAGGACCCTTTCAGGAGGAAGTTCAGAACCCTCCATTCTAATGACATTCTTTTCAGGGGGTGTGATGTGTCCATAGCCATCCCTTTGCCTCCCCCTTTGTTTCCTGGAAGCTTTATTTCTTGGAAAAAGTTGTATGCTGCTTGCAGTCCCCATTCTTAAGGCAGAAGAATGGTTCATGCTTGACTCCCCCACAGCCTTCTTCCAGTAAACATGCTTTTTGGGAGAGGGACAAATTCTTTGTTGTTGCCAAGTGCTTCCTTTGCACCATCATATTGCCAGGGGATGCTGAAAGCACTAATTCTGCACTGCAAGAGATGCAGACAAATTCTGCTCCAAATTGCATGCACATGACCTGCTAACATAAGAACATGGGAATGGCCATACTGGATCAGACCAAAGATGCATCTAGCCCAGTATCTTATCTTCCAACCATGGCTAATGCAGGTGCCTCAAAGGGAATGAACAGAACAGGTCATCATCAAGTGATTACGCATTGTAGCCTATCCCTAACTTCTAGTGAACCAGGAATTCTATCAATTACACATAAAGTCATTCAGATTGCTTTATGAAATTCCATTAGCTTCAGCCACAGTATATAACAGATTTACTTTGAAATCAAAACTGTACAACTACCTTAATTACTAAATAAATTGAACTTTAAAATACAATATAAAGTGCAGCTATATCGATTCCAAATTAAGTGGTTAAATCAGTGGTTCTTAATGCTTTTCAGATAGTAAACTACTACTTAGGATAGAGAATCTGTTTTAGAGATATTCACCTTCCCACCCCTCATTCTTGAGCACCCCAGGTTTGGCTCGTAGTAAGTGTCACAAAGACTAAATGAAAATAAGCTCACTTTAATACCAGGCGTGCAGCTGTTGATTTGCATCCTCTCATTTTACACTTATTTTGCTTTTTGGGGGGTTTAGTGCTGAATCTCTCCTTCTCTGCCACCCCAGCTTGTTGTTTTATAGTTTTAGATCTGTCCTATATTGTATCTGTATATGGTTATTTCAAATTTAAAGTCAATGCTTATTATCCTTGGCATACCTCTTTGGCCTGGATTTTCCAGGAATAAGTGAAAACCAATAAATCTGTATACATATCTGCTATAATACCAGGTCTCAACAGGATCAATTAGGCATGGAGGCTTCCTCTTATTTCTGAAAATCCTAAGTGTTGGTGGGCATTAAAACATTCATTGTCCGGAAACGTGTTTGGTGTTTAATAGAGATACTGCATTTTACTGTTTTGGCTGCCAGCAACCAGTCAGCCTTCCCTTTCATATTCCAGGAATGTGCTCATTTGTGGCTACTTGCGGAGGCCAAAGAGGAAGGATGTTGGTGTTGTAGGTTCTTCCCTGGTATTTATCTGCTACAGCATGATGGGAAACCAAATGAGACTGACAGGATTTTAGGTTCCGCAGACAATAGTAATCTTATTAAAAACAATATTTATTTAAAACCAGAGAGGAAAATGGATTTAAAACAAGAGATACAGTTGACTATATACAAGTCTCATCAGTTACATTTACAAAATACAGGACTATGTAGCACTTTAAAGACTAACAAGATGGTTTATTAGGTGATGAGCTTTCGTGGGCCAGACCCACTTCCTCAGATCAAATAGTGGAAGAAAATTGTCACAACCATATATACCAAAGGATACAATTAAAAAAAATGAACACACATGAAAAGGACAAATCAAATTTCAGAACAGAAGGGGGATGGGGCGAGGGAAGGTAAATGTCTGTGAGCTAATGATATTAGAGGTGATAATTGGGGAAGCTATCTTTGTAATGAGTAAGATAATTAGATTCTTTATTCAAACTCAGGCGTAAAGTGTCGAATTTAAGCATGAATAACAGTTCAGAGGATTCTTATTCAAGTGCAGTCTTAAAAGGCTTTTGAAACAGGATGCAAGTAATCAAGTCATTGAGGCAATGTCCTTTCTGGTTGAAATGGCA
>JANRFK010001234.1:99520724-99550133 GCA_030068395.1 Apalone spinifera
AGGAGGGAGCTGGAAGGGGGAAGCAAGGGGAAGAAGGGGAAAGGGAAGCTCAAGGCTCAGGGTTGGGGGTGTCGCTGGACCAACTTGATTTTCATGCAAACCTGCTCCTGGGTTCACATGTGGTCTTTGGTGACCAGGCTGGCAGCTATTCTGCCATAGATGGCTGCGTTCCTCTGACTAGTGCGGAGATCATGGATATTGGGGGTATCTCCCCCAAACCTGAATAAGGTCCATGATCTCCACCCTGGACCAGGAAGGTGCCCGCCTTCTCTGGGCCCTGGCAGGCTCCTGGGAGCTGGCAGACTGCTCCTGGGGAGCGGCGGAGGGCTGGCTCCCAGTAGCTTGCTGGCTCATGTTTTGGTGCCACTGGGTCGGGGCAGTGACTGCTGGCTCTGGGCTGGCGGGCTTGGCGCTGGCAAAGGCACTGTGGCCAGAGTCTACCCCTTTAAGGGCTCCGGGGATAGGAGAGGAAGAGGAGTGTTCTTGGTTGAGGCTGGAGTGGCCACCAGGGCACCCTGGGAAAGCTGGAGGCCCCCTATTTCAAAATAAGTGTCTACACAGCACTTATTTCAAAATAGATATTTCGAATTTGGCATTATTCCTCATGGAATGAGGTTTACCAAATTCGAAATAAGCGCTCCACTATTTCGAATTAATTTTGAAATAGCGGTTTGGCTGTGTAGACGCTAGTAAAGTTATTTCAAAATAATGACTGTTATTTCGAAATAATTTTGGTGTGTAGACATACCCTATTTGAATAAACATGACTTAACTCTAGATGGTCAGATTTTGATTCCAGTTTCCCTAGGAATTCTCCGACTTCAGCAACCTTATTCCAGACTTAAACATTCATATTTGACATCAAAATTTGTTCCAACAGTGTTTCTACAGTGATGTTTCAATATAAAATAGCAATAATATGTCTTAAAGTTCTATTTTCTCTTTCTCTGCCCTCAAAACAAATAAATACCCCTCCCGAAGCATAAAGTTGTTTTTAACTGTCTGGACTGATTTAAATATAATTTCCCCATCACTGCTCTCAGGTCTCTCCCACCCCTTTGGTTTCAAACAGGCTCCCTCCTACTTTTGCTGATGATGCACAAAATCCTTGGCAGAACATCAGCAGATCTGATCATTTTTCTGGGCTGTTTGCCATTGCCATATTTTATATTCTTCAGGGTTTCTGTGGGTTGCAGATGCTCAAAACATCTTTGGAGTGTGGTGATCAAGCAAGGCTTGATCACTGCAACTTACCAGCATTTTGCCAGACCTGCTGAGACCCTCTTGTGGATTTGGGGTAGGGACAGATAAGCAGTTTTGTGGCGTGGGAGTGTTGAAAGCAGAACAGACCATGGATGGAGGAAAGAATCAAGTGTTCTGTAGGGGGGAAATACACGGGGTGGTAGGGAAGGTTTAGTCATTTCTTTGGGGAATATCTAAAATAGAAAGAGGGAAGAATGCAGTTGATCTGGTTCAGCATATGATGTAGCTATCTAGCAAGGAACAGCCTATAGTTGGAGAGAGTGGAAGAAAGGTAAGGTCTGGATAGAGCGGAGGGAAAGGAGAAGGCTATAACTGGAGTGGGAGAAGGCGCAGAGAGATTGTAGAGAAGGTTGACAATGAAGAGAAGACTTTGCACAGGATAAAGTGAGATAAGCATCTTTGCTTGCAGGGGTTTAACTGAACTAGACTGTACCTCAAACCTTTTGGGAACAGTTCGCCCCTAATTACAATGCCATTACTATGTCAGATTATGATGAGAAAGCAATGTACTACAAGTCTTAGTGAACCCATTACTATACTTATACGATGTTATGATAGGAAAAGGGAAAATTATTTCAGTGCAATATGGCTGTCTATAGCTGTTCCTCTGATATTGACAGTGGGTCTTGTTACATTTTATGCATGACATGCATTCTGAATCCTATGCAAAAACAATTCATTAACTTAAATTTAAGGTTGCTAGACTGAATATTGTAAAAAGCTAAGACTGGTTAAGTCTCTCCCTCAACCCCCTCTATGCTTCATACATTAGTTCTCCCTCCTCCACTCCCCCAGCTCAATTACCCTCCATTTGACCACCTACAAATGATATCTCAAAGAACTCTCTTCTGGGAAGAACGGCTGTTGTGGAGGGATGGAGCAGAGGGGCAGCGAATGCAAGTGGAAGGAGGAGGAAATCTTTATCATCTTCCTCCAAGATGTCCAAGAATAAGTGGTAAATCCTAGCTTTCTGCAGCAGAAGGTCATCTCTAAACAGTTTGTTGGACTTGCTTATGGCCTTACCTTTAGCTGAACCTTTCCAGACTTCCGTATCCAATTCAGGAGTGTGATTTATCTTGCATCTGCTCAAGTTTCACCTCACTTAAAACTACTTGCTTACAAAATCCGACATAAAATACAAAAGCATCAAGCACATTATTACTGAAAAATTGCTGACTTTCTCATTTTAAAGAAATTGGAATATACACGTTGTACTTTCATTTCAGTGTATAGCATATACAGCAGCATTAACAAGTTATTGCAGGAAATTTTAGTTCATAGTGTCTTTGATAGTGCTCTCTATGTAGCCGGTTGTAAAACCCTACAAATCTCTAGGGCTTTGTTTACACTACAGATAAGATTGAAGCAGTTGCAGTCGATCTTCCAGAGTGTGAATTAGGGGTCTAGAGAAGACACACTCATTTGAACTGAGAGGGGCGCTCCTGTTGATGCCAGTTGTTCTGCTTCTATGAGGAGCAAGCAAAGTCAAAGGGGGAGACTTCCCGTAGTGTGGACTGTGTCAAAATTCAACTTAAGATTCTTCGACTTAAGCAATGCAATTAGCATAGCTGAAGTTGTGTATCTTAATTTGAACTTATCCCCTAGTGTAGATGGGGTTGATGAGTTCATGTACACCCTGGAAAATCTCTGCATACCCTAGGGCTATGCATACGCCAAGTTGAAAGCATTCAGGAAGCTCAGAAGAGGGAACCTGGCTTTACTGCAGAGCTCAGAGCACTGCCACTCAGGCTTGCAAACAGTATTGCCAGCCCCAAACATTTGAAGATCGTGAGTCAGACCCCCCCAAAATCATGAGATTTTAAAAGAAAGTTGAATTCTATTTGCCTTCTGGCCTGTGAGCCTGTAGGATGCACTTAGAAAAGCTTGAAAACATGACCTATGTGTTAACAAGCTTTATTTATTTATTTATTTATTAAAATGAAAGCTGAGAGTCTAATAAAAGCACATAATTCTGTGAGCTGGGATTTCAAGGAAAAGTATCAAATAGTGTAAGACTCATGATAACACTGCAAAAGCTGGCAACTCCATCCATTCTTCTTGCCTCTTGTTAGTAATAGAGGCCGGAACATGGCGTGTGTGTGGGGGGGAGGAGGGATAAAGATGGAGAGAGTCTCATCTGAAAATACCTCAGGAGCCGAAATAGAAGTTATAGGTGCTTGACAACTTGGGCTTCCCCCTTTCATCTCCTTCGAATTATTTTTGTTAATAGGAGATAGTAAGGGTTACCAGAGCAGGGAGAGTGGTTATGGAAGATACAAATACCTGTGGAGGCTGTGTGCTGTAGCATTGATAAAGCAATTCCATCAGTTTTCTTGCCGTCTCAATAAAAAGGTTCCCTACCTCCTAATATTGGGGGTCAACGCTGCAGTGATCGATCCACCGACGGTTGATTTGTCATGTCTGCTTAGATGCAATAAATCGACCTCTGAGTGCTCTCTTATCAACTGTGATACTACACCAGAGTAGAAGAATAGCTGGAGTCAACAAGAAAGCAGTGTCCGCTGACCTTACTGCACACAAGACACTGCGGTAAGTATGGCGATTCATCAGCTGTGCTATTCACATTGTTGAAGTTGTAAGGGTTAGACTTAGTGGGTGAGAAAGGGTGGGACTTAGTGAACACTAGGCCTGAGGGCAGACCAATTCCTTCTCTGTTCTAGCATATATATATGATATAAAAATAATACACCATAAACTATAGGGAAAAACTGAAGAAAGTGAAGAAAAGGCTGCTTATTTTGTTAATTTAAAATTGCTTTTTCTCTTTTTAATTAACAAGCTTTGTAACTGATTTAAGATGGGTCCTTTTTCTTCCCCCAAAACTTTTCTCTCCCTCCCTAAAAATAAAACTACAGAATCAATCACATTCTGGATTAAAATTACAGAACTGTACCTCAGCCCTAGAATTAATGTGTTGTATCACAGTTGTTCCTGTATCCAGTGGTCTCAGAACAGTAGGAAGTGTTGTGCTGCAGTTTCTAGCTAAGTTTCAAAAAAAGTTGAGCTACAGGTTCTGAGGCAGCTTTGACACGGCTACTTTGCTTTTGTAAGTAAATACAAAGGCCTTACTATTAAGGTAATGCCTTTTTGTCCTTCTTGTCTCATCTGCCATTCTTTTTTTTCATGGGGATTCACATTTATGGGAATAGGAAAACATTTAGTATTTCAGTATCACTGCTGAAATCTGGTGATACTTTTCAGGACCCTTGCTCTAGAGAAGACATGAATGAAGCACTAGTCTTTGCCAGTAATCTGGGCATGCTATCACTTTGGAAAGGATGTAGTAGAGACTCTGCATTGTTTGGATACAGGTAATTGGAGTGTCATTGTTTAGAGTAAGCAAAATATATACCAAATATAATTTGTGGCTTAGTGAAAATAAAGTTTCATTAGCTATATATTTTGCTTTGAGTCTCTTTTACTGTGTAAAACATCATTCAAGAAAAGAGGAGATCCATAGACAGCCTTCTGCCTTCTTGAGATGGAATATTTCACTCCTGGAAGGTAATCAGACTTAAAAAGTGAAAACCCTGGTTATCTCAGTTCTATCTTGGCAGCTGTACAGAATCTTGCTAGCATCAATGTAACCTAGCTCGCTCATACAGTACCCTTTCAGCTACATATATATAC
Source organism: Apalone spinifera (assembly GCA_030068395.1). Taxonomy (NCBI): domain Eukaryota; kingdom Metazoa; phylum Chordata; order Testudines; family Trionychidae; genus Apalone; species Apalone spinifera. The sequence goes on from JANRFK010001234.1 coordinate 99,525,639, forward strand.
TGAAAGTTGAGTGCTGGATGAGGCCTTTAATAGGTAAATCAGCACTGGGATGGTGGGGCAGTGATAGGAAGGAATAGTGAACTTCCATAGAGAGGTGAAAATTATGCCAGTTTTCATATGTGGCTCCCTAGTCATAGAGAGCTTCTTTTTATCTCACACTTTGAGTCCCTTCTTTCCTCATGCCCGTTCTGTTATAATCAGGCTTTGCTTTCCTATATTTGGGAAGGATGGTTAGGTGAAAGGATTGCTTAAGATGTGCCCACAAGTCAGGTTATATCTTTGGTATAAGAGTGAATGGAGTGAAATAGATTCTATTGATTCCTGCTTGGGGTTGGGGAAAGGAGTCAAGAAGTTTTCACGTGAGCTGAAAATGACCACATAGGCCACACGTTCCAGCAAGTTTCCCATTAAAGTTGAGAGATTGTGCCACATGCTTTTTATTTCTGCATTTACTGTAATGTGTTCGGATTCCCCTGGTCATTGGTTCTGTGCCGATTAAGATATTTTGGCAGGACTATTCCATTTCCAGCTGCCTTGGCCATCTCCACCTTCACCTCTCCAGCTTCTTTGACCATCTGCCAACTTGAAACATCGCAAAACTTCTCTTTTCTTACTGTGGCTCTAGGCAGTGCACTTCCTCAACTGCTGGGTAAGGTTGGAGGGGGACAGTGACTGAAATTCCCCCTTTTTCTTCTCTGCTTGATAGCTCAGCAATAACACTTCTCTGCATGCTTCACTTCCGGGGACAAGCCATTGGTACTGACCAAGCTGAACAGAGAAGGGTGCAGGAGTCTGAACTGGTTCAGTAACAACCATGTCAGTCAGTAACATCTGCCCACACCTTGTTTCTTGTTGCTGGGCAGCCAAGCTCTCAGTAGGCAGAGGAGGGAGCAGAGAGGTCAGTCTTGGGGAAAATGTGGTTTGGGGGAGGGACTCTGTTGTGTACTGGGGAGAGGAGCGAAGAGATGGATGAGGATGCTGTGTAAAAAGAAGGCTAGAAGGTTGGAGTAGTTGAGGGGAGGAGCTAAGTTGGAGCATGGGAATAGGAGAGAAGCCTCTTCATGAAATTATGGAATCATAGAACATTAGAACTGGAAGGGACCTTGAGAGATCATCAAGTCCAGTCCTCTGCCCTCACGGAAGGACCCAGTACCGCCTAGATCATCCCTGATAGATGTCTGTCTAACCTCCTCTTAAATATCTCCAGTGATGGAGATTCCACAACCCCTCTAATCAATGTATTCCAGTGTTTAACCACCCTTACAAGCAGGAAGTTTTTCCTTATGTCCAACCTAAGAACCCTTAGAACAAAAGAGAATGAGCCATCCCCTGAACATGCTAACATTTGGGGAACAGGCCTGATGGCTACCCGAGAGTCACAATGTAGCAAAAGTCTGTGCATGCAAACTGTACATAAATTAAACAGGGCTTTTTTATCAGTCCACTGTAGGTAGTTGGCTCTGCAAAAGGGTAAATGTCATGGGTAAGTTACGGCCCTGTTGTAGTCAATGGGAAAACTCCCATTGATTTCAATGGGACCAGAACTACCCCCTGTTTAACGAATTCTTTTCTCTCTTGTACATGTTTAATCACTTACCATCCATAGTGATCAGCGATTTGGAAACTTTTTACATTCACTTTACACACTCATTGCCCAAGGGCAATACAAGGGACAGTCAGGTCTTCCTGACTATACTGACCTGCCCTCCTGGAGTAGAACAATATCAGGCAGTTTGCTGACAACTGAACGGAGACTTCCAGAGCGTAAAGCATAAAACTCTGCGTCTTGAGCTAAAGAGTTGTACTGCAGGTGAGAATTGTAACAGACCCATATTCTTTGTGTCGGGTACAGAGGGGGATGTGTAACAAACACTGAACTGTGGGTTACAATAGCTTCACTGAAGAGCGGATAACTTGATCTATTGGAAGTCCTGTGGCACCTTATAGACTAACAGATTTACTGGAGCATAAACTTTTGTGGAGCATAAATTTTCAGTTTAGAAAAGAGGAGACTGAGGGGGATATGATAGAGGTATATAAAATCATGAGTGGTGTGGAGAGGGCGGATAAAGAAAAGTTATGTATTAGTTCCCTAAATAGAAGAACTAGAGGACACCAAATGAAATTAATGGGTAGCAGGTTTAAAACTAATAAAAGTTCTTCTTCACACAGCGTGTAGTCAGCCTGTGGAATTCCTTGCCAGAGGAGGCTGTGAAGGCTAGGACTATAATAGAATTTAAAGAGACGCTAGATAATTTCATGGAGGTTAGGTCCATAAAAGGCTATTAGCCAGGGGATAAAATGGCGTCCTCGGCCTCTGTTTGTCAGAGGCTGGAGAGGGATGGCAGGAGACAAATCGCTTGATTATTGTCTTCAGTCCACCCTCTCTGGGGCACCTGGTGTTGGCCACAGTCGGCAGACAGGATACTGGGCTAAATGGTCCTTTGGTCTGACCGAGTTCTTATGTGGGCAAAGACCCACTTCATCAGATGTCCATAAAAGCTTATGCTCCAATAAATCTGTTAGTCTATAACAGTGTTTCTCAACCAGTGGTACGAGTACCCTTAGGGGCACTTGAGAGAAGTCTGGGGGTACCTCAACACAACTGAAATTTTGAGAAAACTGAATTTTTATTTTAAGTTTTACAGCGCTTTATTATTTTTGTACTTTTTTACACCCCAAAATTTAATTGCCCGCCTGGCTACGATTAAGTTGTTTAAATAAATGTGTTGTAATGGTAGAAAAAAAATTTGTGGGACTGAAAACTGTAGGTACTGGGGGTACTTATAATTTTTTTTAAAAGGGGGTACTTTATAAAAAAAAAAAGTTGAGAAACACTGGTCTATAAGGTGCCATGGGACTTCTCGTTGTTTATGCAGATTCAGACTAACACGGCTACCCCTCTGATACTTGATCTATTGGTTACATCAAGGTATTTTCAGAGTAGCACCTCACTTATTCCACATTGCCACTGTTCCATTCTTCTTCCTCTGCCCCACCCGCAGTAGGCTTCCGCAGATATACAAGCTGCGTAAATCTGACAGTTTGCCTGGTCACAAATTTGTAGGCTTACTGCAGGCAGTCTTCAGTTGAGCATTTGTTAATTTGCATAGCAAAATTTCAACTCCCTTTCTATTATCAACAAAGTCCTTGTCAAAATAGGGAAATAAAAAAAAAATCCCACTGATGCTATTACTGGTTCACAGGCATTGCTAGTGTTAGCTCTCAGGTAATAGAATAGCCGACTAATCTCATGCATTCTTAGTGGTTAGTCGACAATTTGGTAGTCCCCGGGGATGGGGCCAGCAGCCAGTGCGCTTCGGGCCCACTCCCCAGGGAGCCCCCTGCCATCCCACCCTGGTGCCTCTGTATCAGACAGAGCAGTGCAGAGTGTTGGGCGGGAGCCAGTTTAAAAACCTGCTCCCCAATCAGACTGGCTGCCTGCCACCCTGCGCTGCTTCCTCTGATACAGAGGCAGCAGCATGGGGTGGCAACAGCTCCAGTCCACGGGGAGTTAGAGGTAGGCTGCTGGGGGAAGGGGTAGGGAGCAGGGGCTAATGCCAGAACAGCCTCTGTCCGTGGCCAGCCTTGGCCCATTGCAGGCAGAGGTTGCTCTGCGGCAGCCTCCCCCGCTCTCCCCACGTGGGGACAGCTGGCACCGCATAGACTGTGTTTGGGGGAACCAGCTTTTAAGACGGCTCCTCTCAGCACTGGCGCCTGCTTCCCTTTCCACACCTTGCTGCCTGGGAGGGGGGAAAATGTGAATAATCACCTAGAGTAACTGATGAACTTAGGGTTATCAGTTAGCTGACTTCTCTCTTACATCCCTAGTGTATACATGGCCAAACCAGGACTGGATTAAGGCACAAGCATGGACCTACAGCCCCAAGTCTTAAAGTCACATAATGGTATCAGAATCGCATCTAAGATTATTTGTATGTTGCTAGCAATGATGTATGTGAAAAAAACACTCGTAATGTGACTCGAAAGTAAATGATACAGATATGTCTGCCTGAGTCTACCGAAAGCCTGAAACAGTAACTTGAGAGGTGTGAGCTACCTCATTCTTTGTAATGCACTGTTAAATCTGAAACCTGTTCCTTCATGCAATCCCCTATTTATTTTTCCCTCGTTTGCAAAAGAGTTTCTTGCACTGTTCTAATGGTGAAAGAACATAACCGTCAATCATGGAAATAATCTCATATATATCAATGCAAATGACAGTACAGTAGACATCCGATAATCCAGAACCTTTAGGACCTAGGTGGTGCCGGATTATCGGATATGCCAGACTATCAGGAGGTACTATAAACTGGTTATATATAAATATAGTATATACCGTATATAAAGTGTTTTTAACCCTTTTTATTGTAGCACAAGCACTGCCTAGAGTCACACAATGCCAGTGGTAGACTGACTCGGTGCCGTCCAGTTTCGCTCGGTTCAGCTGCTGCTGCTGCTGCCTTGTGACTCGTTTTTTGCCGAAGCTTACTCACTAGGCTCTTGCAATTTTGATGCCGCACTATCGGGAGTGCTACACAATTAGATGCCAGACTACAGGAGTTTTACTGTATATGCTAGATATTCCAGGCAAACATTTTGTAGTAATGCAGTCAACAATTTTTTTTTTCAAATTGTGAATGGTAGACTGCAATTTATTCTGAACATGTTCACTATTTAAAATTATTTAATGTATGACACTTTCAGCTTCTGGATTGCTTATAAACTGTGGGCAATCACTATGTCAAAAGTGACATAGAAGTAGCTAGTCACTTCTATGTAGCCTGTCTATTTATAGGGTCCCCATCGCTGTAGTAAAATGGGCATATTCAATATTGAAATAGTCAAAATTCAATATCTGAGCTGTTTGAATAACTATGGGTTATGTGGCATTCTATGGGTAATGTGGCATTGTTTACTGACTGCATGTACTACCCTTTAGAGATGTCTTAAATTACAAGCAAATTTCATGTAGACATGAAACACACTTCATTTTGTGATGGTATGAATGTTCCCGGTGAACTAATTTTGGACTTATAGCCAAGATTCATTTAATATAAAATTTGGCCACCATTTCTTTACTTGTTGGGAAGACTTGAAACTTTATATAAACAAAAGAAAGGTGGAACAGGTCACTTTGATTCAGTATTTCCAATAAATTAATATTCAAAAGACTTCTGGTTTTTGCATACCTATAATTACGCTATCTTCATTTCGCCATACATTTTTAGCTACACGAGAACATCCCTTGTTCCTCCTTCCTGCCTATCAATTACAAACCAGCTTAAATATGTTCTTATAAACGTTGTGTACTAACAGACTGAAGTGTGTGCTGCATATCAAGCAGAGATAACGGTTTCACTTTGCTGTGTTACTACCAAGTAGTTATTTAAAAAAATTAGCACAACTGCCAGAGCTACATATGTTGCTAACTTATGAAGAGAGGGACACTGTCTTACTCTAACCCTTACAGACGTATGCAGTACTAGATAATGACTATAAATACATTCACATGCTGCTTGTGGTATGGAAGGTGTGTTTGTGTGTGGTGCAGAACAGTTCCTGTTCCAGTACAGTCTATGCTGCAACATGCTCAGCCACTGGCAGGGTAGAAACATATCTCCCCCAGGCTTCTAATAATAGCAACAACCAGAAGGCTGCAAAAGACCACGTGTGAGAGTACAAACGTCAGGGACGGATGAATGAACTGTTCCCATTTACTCCTCCTCTCTCCCCGTTTTTGTCCTGGGGAAAGTTCTTCCTTAGTGATTCTTGGCCAGTGTACCAATCATTATATTGCAATAAATCTTGGATACTACACAGCTGTAACCATGCTCCACACAAAGGCTACTCTGAACTTTATAGCAGCCATGAGGACTATAACTCAGAACCTCAAACTTAAAAAACATAGGTTCCTACTCGTTGTTCTAAAGGAAAAGATAGGGACTATGACATATAGTGGAGCAGTTCTGATTCCATTCAGCAGAGGGCTGTAATACAAATGCACATGGACAGCTCATTACTATACTGTGGCACCTCTGAATATCTTGAAATCCATTGTTTAGTTTCTGAATAGCATGTGTCTCTGTCCCCATCCTCCTGCCCCATCCCCCTGGCCCAGCTCTTACAAGTTTTATCTCTGCACAATTCAGTCCCCCACACCTATGCCATGCCTATTTCCCAGTAAATCTGGGGCCTCCCTATACCTCAGTATTATTTCCTTTCTTGGATTAATTTAACTTTCACACTTCTGCTTTCTAAGCATCTTCTGTAGTTGGTTGAGGAAACAAACTCTTTTTATACGTGGTAATGGAGGCTAAGAAATTTTAGTTTGGGTCACTTTGAAAGGAGATTGGGCTTTGCTCCCTGGCCTGGGTGGAAGAGGGAGAACAGGACACACACACTGTACTATGCATGCAGTCTTTTACGTACATGCACTCAAACATGACAGATGTTCATCTTCAGAACTGAAGACATTGGCTACTTTATTTCTCGTGTCTGTATGTGCCCTCTCCCAGTTTCAGAAAACCCATTTTCCAGATGAAGGAATGTTTTAGTTTGTGGAAGTCTCCATTCAGAGTTTAGTTCAGACCAGCGGGTTCCTCGCACTAGCTTTATTCTCTAAGTTATTCTTCAATTTGTAATCAGTCTAGGAGGAAGTGCTAGCTGAACACCCGTCAGTTTATTTGCAGAACTTTTAAAGAGACAAGATCCCAGCAGAGCTATTTACCACTCCAAAAGTGACTGCCTGTATCATTAATTCCATTTTTCTTTATTTTGTGTTTTAATTTACTCTTTTTAGCATGAAATCAGGATTAGAATATGCAAGTGGACAAGCAATCGAAGGTTGTCAGTGGCAGGCAACCAGCATGGGATCTAATTGCTGCTGGTGGATTATAAGGGTTTTATAATCTAGTAATAAATCAGTGGGTGGTAGTCAACATTTTTAATTTTTACTATCATTAGAGTTCTGTGCTTAAGATCTCTCCCTATTAAGGTTCTCAGTAAAGCAAAACATGATACTTATTCATATTCATATTTTACTGATGAAATAAGCAAAATTTAAAACAGTCATCGAGCTGCAAAACATAATTTTGTGAATGGGCAAATTTTGGACTGGGCAGAAATTCCTCAAAATTGATTACATTTTGCCCAGTGTGTGAAGTTCAATCCTTTAACTATGAAATGTAGCGCATGCTATCATTAGAGCTGGCAATTTTTTTTTTTGGCTCCGGATTTAATTTGTAAATAAAGTACAGCTCTATTTAGGAAAAACATCTGAAGGGCAAGTGAAAAACCCTCCAGTCCAGAATGTGGTAAGATCCTATGTGTTGGTCAATTTGTTATGAAAATTGTGGGAAACATGGCAGAGTTTCAGTTAGTTGAGCATTTTGATTACATGGCACTGGTTAAACAGGTTTTTATACACTTGGAAAAAAATCAGTTGTATGTGCATGGTTGAAGAGCTAAAACTGTTATTTTTTTCTGGACTTTTGTGTCACTGATTTTAGGATCGGGGTTAGATAGTTGGGATTTGCTACAATAAAATATGGATAGCTATAGAGATACAGTAGACTCTCTCAAAGATATGAACACCAGAGTTATGCATTTATTGGTTAACTCCACACAACTTGGAACCACAAGTAAATCAATCGGGCATCAACAGACAACAGCTCTTTCAGAAAAGCTCTCTCAAAAAACAGCAAGTACTTTATTGTGAGGCTGAAGCTGAGAATGAAGCTTGGGGGCTGACATCCCAAATCACAGTGCTCTCCCCATCTTTAAAGCTCAGAGCCCTGGTGTTCTTGTGGAGCAAAAGCCCTGAGCCTCCTACTCCTCCGTCCCCCATGGCTGCAGCCCCAGTCCCCAGTGTCTGAAATCCATAACATCTTATTCGGCGTTATGGACCATTTCAGAGTTACAAACAACTTCCATTCTTAAGGTGTCTATAACTCTGATGTTCTACTGGGGTTTGTATCAGGGAAGCATCCACTTTCTACAGTTATCACAATTAGGCTTGTCTACATAGTGTGCTACTCTGCACTTGAGAGATTTACGTTCTAGCACACACTAGCGTGTATGCTAACTGGCCCCCATGGACTCTGATAGTATGCACTAAAAATTCCCTTAGTGCACATTAATGTAGCACTGTTTGAATTGGGATTACATCATTGTACACTAGAGAGAATTTTTAGTGTGCATCAGCAGGGTGTACACTGACCAGTTAACACACAACATGCTAGTGTGTACTAGAATTTACACTCATTTAGTGTAGACTAATACATTGTGTAGAGAAGACCGTAGTTGTATACCTGTTGAATGTTATATAGTATAGGTTGAACTTCCTTGGTCTGGCATCTGTGGTCCAGCTAAAATGTTTCTCATGCTCATAACAGGAAACCAGCCCAAATATCACTGCTTGTGCCTCAGTTTCCTCATCTGTGAAATGGGAAAAGGTGTGGGGGGGGAATAAATACATATTTATTTATAAAAATAAACAAATAAAAATTACCCTGTCTTTGCAAAGCAACATGAGATGTATGCATGAAAAGCAGTATGAAAATGCTCATATTGTTGTTAAGTCATGCATATTGTATAGCTAAATCCATCGTTGGTGTAACTCCACTGACTTGAATGAAATTACACCAGTGATTAATTCAGTCCTGTTTATTATAATTTTTACAATTTTTTGTGCTGTAAATCTGCGTGATACTTTGCAGAAATATAAAAAGACACAGTACTGGCCTTAACAAGTTTTGTACAGGGATTTAAAAAACTTCCCTCCCAAAAACTCTTCATCTCCTATGATGTTGATTAACCCATTTCAGTTGTCTAGATATTAAACACTTTTTAATCCACACACTATAGGTTCCAGGACTTTTATATGAATTTAATAGATTTCACCCTTCACTTACAAAAAGTGATTTTTCCCTCCCAGTGGGCAGTTTTGGATTTCTTCCATTTATAATATACCACAATTGGTGAAAGATTTATGTATTTAAACAATCTTGGAAAATAAGAACAAGCTCTCCATTAGAGCTCGATCTATTATTTTAAAACGATCCATTGGATTATCTATAATTTATTTCTTAATATAATTTTTCATCAGTTATTTTATATAGTCTCTACCCCCCTCCCTTAACACCTCTCCCCAGTTCCTTGCTTTTTTTATATCTTTCTGGGAGGTTTATGTTAAAATCTTGAGTGCTCTCCCTTGTGTGAAGTGTGTTATTGAGATTATTTCTCTGTGAAAATTCTATATCTACAATAATTTCTAGTCCCTGATGACAGTGAGCCAACCCCCTCTCCCCCGTGCAATCCTTTAACTGTTGATTAGAAATGTAAAAACAAAAAACCGTGCAAAAGTGTAATAGGCTGTACAAACCACTGTAGATAAACACAAACACTCTGAATTGACAGATCTTTACTGAAAGAAATAGTCTCCTAGAAGTGACTCACCGGGCTCCAAATGCTTGTTATTGTTGTGGCCTTTGTTTATGTATTTTGTAGTCATCACATTTCTGATTATTATACAAATGTGGTCTTCTGAGAGGGTGATTGGCTCAGGCAGCAGTTAAACCACCTATATGCTAACAAGCCTTTGCTGCCAGGTTCCTAAGGGGTCCTGGCTGGGAAAAATTAAAACCAAACCTTAGACCTCTGTCAGACTGTGAAGAAAATTATATTTTTGAACTGGTCTACAGTGTGGACAGGAAATGACCCCTTCACAAACTGCTTCTTTAAAAACAAGCAGTGGTGCCTGAAGCTATCCAGTCTCTCTCTCTCTCTCTCTCTGTCTCTGGAGCTTGTGCTCTCTCTCTCTCCTCCCCCTTCTCTCTCTGCCTCCTGCTATAGAAGGGCTTCAACAGCAGTTTCCAGCCAGTGTGTTCCGTGTGTGTGTGTGTGTGTGTGTGTATATGTGTGTGTGTGCGTCCGTCTGTGTGGATGTGTGTGTGTCTGTCTCTGCGTGCCTGCCTGCTGCTACTTTGTACTGTGAAGAACACACAGCCCATGTGCTCTGTATGGATGTTGATGATACTCTGTGTAGCTTGATTCTCTGCAAGCAGGCAAGATGTCCAGCACACCACATGACCCTTTCTATTCTTCTCCTTTTGGCCCATTTTATAGGAGACACTCACCATACATGGTGCAACCAGAGTACCGAATCTATGAAATGAACAAGAGGCTGCAGTCTCGTACAGAGGTAAGTCCCTCAGCCTTGTTTTACTGTGCATGGACTGTGTGGTAGGTTTCAGGCTGAATTCCGTCTGAGCGTCCCATTAGACAGCACAATATATACAGAAATGAACACCCTAATTAATTTAGTAGTTTAATTGGGTAATCCTCATTATATTTTCATGCAGAGCAACTCTTTTGAGTAGATACCAGTTTAGGCTGAAATCTTGAAATCACAGAACAGCACTTCAGGGTTGATGCCAATCCGAGGAAATTTTTTTTCTAGTGTGTTTGTTCAGGATCTGTCCTGTTGGCATTTACAGCTATAATATTGCAAGGTATTCCTTGACCAATTACACTAACCTAATGCTTCTCCTTTGCAGAGAAGTGAGCCACAATCCTGAATTTGTTTTTCAGACTCTTAACATTAAATATGAAAGACAGCAGCAAACAGAAGCAGAGTTTTTAAAAACTTATTCCGGAGCTGCCCTTAAAGAACACATGTGCCTAAGGAACAGATACTGAAATATGTGCATATGTTTAGAAAACAGTTGCTTTTAGCAAGACAAACGATCAGTTCATGACTTTTTCATGTACTTGTCAGAATACTTGAAATGTACTGTTTGTAATGCCTTGTGCAGTTTGTTACTCCTTTTGCACATATTGAATTGTACATGGAGATCAGTTCCCTTAAAGAATATACTAAATTAAAAGTAGTAGTAGAAGAAATGCTTGTAATACTTTTTGGTTTAAAAATCCAGGACTGCCCCTTGCAATGTAAATATTTAATGAAGCAACACTTTTGATCTATGGGAGTGAAAAGTATATGGACTGGGGGTCAGGCTGCATTTTTGCCCATGTGTCTGTGCAGCACACATGCTTCCTGCTGCAGTTTTTCCAAAGTAGTTTACTGTGGATGCTCTGAAAACACTTCAAGAAGTAGAAATCTTGGAGAATCAATAGCCTTCTGTAGCATGAAGTGTCCAGTTGAATTTGTGTAGTGACTCTTTAAGGAAGGATTTTGGTGGCATTTAATATACATCTGTTGCTGAACTATAATTCTTTAAGGGAACACGAGGTTATCATAAAATAAAACACACATGTCTGAATTGTCAGCTAAGCCATAGAGACTTCATGACTTTAATGTATATGATGCAGCTAACAAGATGTGACCTGCTTTCTGATTGGTTAACTGCTAGAGAATGACTGATTTCCTAACTCTTCTATTTTCTAAACATATTATTGGTCTGTATATGTTAAATACAGTTGATAGTAGCTAAAAATGTTAAGAAGTTCTAGGTTTCCATAGTAATGTTAACTATTCTCAGTTTTGCCTCAGGTCATTAGCAGTGACTGATACTTGGGTGTGGAAGGTGTGTTTTGTTCTTGCAACTCTGTGATTTACATTCCTATACAAATTAATGTAACAATTGTAGTGTCCTACAAATAATCAGGAAAGAGAAAGTGCTATCAAATGATCATGTTGGCATTATTTTGTAGAAGTTATTTTGAAAAGCTGTATATGTGACTAGCAATTCAGCCTTTTTGCTTCAATGATATTTTCAGTATTTTAAATATGCCTTTTTTTCTGATTAGACTGAAGTTACAAATCTTCCACTCTGGAAAGTTTATGGAGGACTTGTAGAAAGACTTTTTCCCTGTTGCCTTGCTGACGGGAGTGGAGCCATATTTAGGCTCTAGTCCTTTCATTACAGTTTTGCTCCACAAATGCTCTCTATGTTGGGCTACTCTGAGGAGGAAGGATAATTTACCCTTTTTTTTTTTACTGTTACCCTCATGGTTTTCATTGAGTTTTAATGGAATTTGGGATAACGAAAAGTGCACCATTACAAATTTTTCTTTTCTCAGCGTAAAAACACTTTTTGGCCTTGTGATTGCTTGATATTAAAATTCTTCTTTTCTTTTTATTTCTGAGTTCCTGAAGTCTGGACCGTGGCAAGGCTACTTGTTGAGACAGATAAGATTCTCTAACTAGCTTTGGCACCATCACCTGTACTTGTATTAGAGCAGCTTCTTTAGAACAAAACTTAGTTCCTTGGACATTTTGACATTTACGGTGACTAGAGGTGGACATATGGTGATGAAGCATTCCCTAATGTTATCTAATTGCAGGTGAAAAGTGGAAGTTTCATATTCATTTTACATGCTTATGACCCCATTTGTGATTTGTGGCTTTGGTGTTCTAAAGTTTTATTAGGACCAGCCTTGGATATCTTACATCCTGATCAGTGGAGGCTTGTAGGTATGGAAGGAATGTAGTTGCGCTTTGAGTGATATGGGATCACTAAATAAACATTTTTCTTCAGGCAATCCTTGGAAGGATGTAGGTGATGGCCTCTGGTGGGAGGCTGCTTGCATACACTCAATCCCATGGGATAGGTAGCAGAACTAGAGCAGTTTAAAGGGAAAGCAGTGTCCAAATAGGGAGGATGGGAGGTAGTGTTCTTGGACCCCTTTTGGATGTACTTTGGACAGGGACAATGGAAAGCAAAGATGCCAGAAGGATGGAACCACCTCAGCCCAAAAAGAAATCCATCAACTACACATTTCCAGTCTAGGAACATTTTCGTGGTTTGTTTCATGATGCACAACAATAGCTCTCTTAATAAATCTGGTGGAGCCCAAGTATAGTATTTGTCTACAGCTGAGGAACATCTAAGGTAATTTGTCGGGAGAGGGCGGGGGTCTCTTATGTGCCTCCCCTCACTCCACATATGGCAGAGTCCAGTTTCACAGTGGTTCCCTGTGCATTAGTGCTCAGCTGGACTTGTAAGCATGTTTGGGTGGATCAAGAAAGAGTGGAGTGGTCAGCCATTACCGCATCCCTCTCTCCTTCTCCCTGGAGGCAGGGTCTACTACCTCTTTAGGGACGCAGATGTGTCCAAGAGTAGGATACAGCTGTTGTGTGGCTTAAGGACATGCCTTTTAATGCCATTTGCATCAAGTCTGATTGGTTTGGCATGGGGTGGGGATAAAGAATATCCTGTAACAGAGCATGTGTAGCCGTACCTCAACATGCTAAGCAAAATGCTGTTTCAACACAGCTTCCACGTTTCTGTTTTTCTTACGTATGTTTTATTTAGGAACAAACTGTAGCCATGTGAGTGAAGAACCGAAACTCTGAAGTGTGCCAAGCCTACCTTACTCCTCTGCACTTCAACCCTCTCCCAGTGCTTTCAGTGCTCTGCTCCTATGATTGGCTTCTAACTCTTGAGTCAGCCTTAAGCAAAGAATGCTGGTCAGGCCCAGTCACATATTGGTTTTGTGAAGTAGGGAATTGTCCAGTGGCTAAAGGTTGTCACTACCAAGCTCCTTCTTATTTATGTGATTTTTAGAAGTGCTTGAGCCCAGGTTATTAACCAACAAGACTTCAGTCTTTTTAAAGGTTGTGCAGAAAAGTTCAAATCACACAGAAGTTTGATACGTTGGTTCTTTTTCTTTAAAAAGATAAATTAATATGTCAGTTGTTAATTCCATTTGAGGAGTCGAATGTCCTTCCAGTATTCATGATTTTAACAAGTAAAAATGTTTTTTTCTTTCAAATATTTAAGTAACTTTGGCTGACAGAAATGCACGAAAATGACGTTTAATTTTTTATCTGTTAACTGAAGCTCCTGGTTCATAAAAATGTACCTCTATTTTAAAGTAAAAGGCCACTTTTAAAAGAAGACCTCTTAAGCCCCTTTTAGACTGACATGACTTTGAGAATTAATTGTCTTGTTGTGTGTGCATGTGCTTCTTTACTGTATAGTCATGCTAAATTTATCTGAATGTTTTGGGTATCTGTATTAGTTTAAAATATTTAGAAAATACTCTGTTGTAGCCATATAAGCAGTCTCTCATAGATAGCAAGTGTGAAGTACTGGTAAGTTAACGTAGCTTTCATATCTTCCTTCCCTATGGAACTTCCAACATAAAAGAAATAACCTTTCTCCTTTCATGCAATTCATATTTTTATAACTGAATATTTTAAAATAAAAAGATAAGACAAATGAAAAAGTTTGAAATATCCATTAGTATTACAACATGCTACAGATCGATCACTTACAGTTGCTGACAGTTTACAGTCTGATAATTTTCTTTATTATGAATAAGCAGTGAAATATGTCAAGTTTATCACTTGTTTCTAGGTTCCCTTGTATTGCTGGAAGTTGTTTGTAGTAAAATCTACTCAAATCATTCAGCGATCTATATGTTTGTCTCTATCACATGTGGTGATATTTTTCAACTATTATGTCTTTATATGTAAAATATAACTTCTTCCCTGGCTCAGAAAACAGCATTATAGAAGTGACTGGCAAAGTAGTTTAGAGTGATATGATTCTTTCTTTAAAACAAACAAACAAGCAATCAAATCTTATTACCTTTTATTACACTGTACAGTGTATTTTACAGAAGTAAAGATTTCACAGTGAAAAATATCAATAAAAGAAAACAATGATTTTAAAAACAGCTGCTTAAACATACTGCAAACTTATTTCCACAGATATTAAACCAAACATTTAAAGCAAAACAAAACAAGTCCTGTCCCTGCGCCATACTTAGACAGAAGTCTCTCTTTCTTTCTCCCTCCTCTATTCCCCCCACCTTATTTCCTCAGATTGCAGTCTTATGACATCATCTTTTTTCTTCTTTCTGATACATTTTTAAATATATTAGTCATAAAATTCTGACTTGTGTCATTACATTTGTTCACATAGCAACTTGATGTCACAAACAGATGTCTGGTACTGTGTATATCATAAGTCTGAGTTTGTTCCAGATACATTTGTTTTGTGGTGGGAGAACCCCAAAATGCTTTGATATGTTGATTCTTTTTCTTAAGAATTTATGAGACTGTTCCCCTCAAATACACTAATAACCAGCAATGTACTTTAAAAGACTGTTCTGTTCTTAAAGCACGTTTGTGTAAAAGTAAAAGGCTACTTTTTAAAAAGAACACCTCGTAAGCCCCTTTTAAACTGACATGGAAATTAATTCAAGGGTCTGTGTACTGTTTGCATTATTTCTACTGATTTCTTTTCCCCTCTCAAAAAACATCTGAGTCTGTTTTCAATTAAAATCACTACAAACTAACAATATTTATGAGGCTAGAAAAATCAGTTGACTTCCTTTCCACAGTAATTCTTAGCTTACAATCAATGAGAGCTTGCTGCTTGTTTGTTTTTTCTTGAATTATAATATAGAGCATGAACTGTATACTTGGCAAGCACAGAGTTTCTTATTTGATTTTGGGGAGGAAAAATCAATGTGAAATTTTTAAGGGGAAAACTCCTTCTTAAATTACAAATATTCTTACCAGCTCATTGTTTATAAAGAACATAAAGCATGTTTTAAGCAACAAAACAAAAGAACAACAACAACAACAAAAAGAAAAGGAAATAAAAGAAACCTAAATTAGTTTTAAAAAAATCAGTCTTCTTCAGATTGGGTGTAGGCACAATTTACAACGCACAGCATACCTGAAAAGCAAAAGCTCCTTTTATTTTGAGGACAGAGAACTGAGATTATCTGTGAAGGACCCAATCCCATTTATTCTTTATTTCAGTGGGAGTTTTGTCAGCATTAGGACTGGTAGGTTAGATCTAACAAATATCCCTTTGGGTTTAGATGCATGCAGTGTATTGTTTTCCTTTTTTTGTATCACTAAAAATAAGGGTGAATTTTTTAAGAAATTAAAACATATTTACTACGCACTTTGTAGGATATTTTTGTGTGTGTTTCAGGTGTCATACAACAAGCATTCCAACTGTGCTGATTTTTCCCAGCTGAACTCCTGTGCTGAGTACGTTTGCACAGAGTACTCCTGTTTGGGTGAAGGCTGAGTCTTCCCTTCTTCAGGACAGATTCTAGCGCACTGGAAGTTGGGGAGTAGTGATCTGGGTGGAAAGAGGACTGTCCAAGGAGGGACAATCGTGGGTCCCCCAGCTACTCCAAAAAAGATTTTTATAGGTGGCTTCTGCCATCTCAGAGGAGCAGAGCCATAGTTCAGGGGCAGTGTTGTCAGGGCCCTCTGGGAGGGTGCCTCACCCAGCTTCCCTCTTATCGAGTTACTCACTGCTCTTGGGGTCTGATTTATTAACAAAAAGGTAATTACAAAGCACTGGTATATGAAACCCAAGATAAAGCTTTTTACTTAGGTTTAGCTACTCCTAGGATTTCTTCTCTCTAGCTAAACCTTCCCTGTAGGTTTGGTTACTTCTAGGGTTTCTTTCCTCAGAACTTGTATGCCAGAGCACACTTCCCAACTGTCCACCATTATATTCAGAATGCAGCCACAACTTGGTAAACACGTACAATTTGTGTGTAAAAATCTAGGAAACCTCTTTGGCCTGTACATAGGGGTGTAACTTCCAGCTCAGGTAGATGTCTGCTAGCTTTGACTGAGCTAGCATGATAAGTGTAGCTATGGTGGCGTGGGTATAGGGCCAGGCTTAGCAGTCCAGGCCAGTATAGCAGGGTTAGTATGTACTCGGGTGAGTTAGTATATCCCACAGCCACAGCCCCACAGAAACTCTTATTTCTTTTGCATCCTAGCTGGACCAAAGTCTTTGCAGGACTTAGAAGTGCTGCCAGGGGTAAAACTGCTGCTGGAGTAGGGATGCAGAATCTCAGCTGTGAAGCTCCACCAGAACGAATTTTCTTTATGTTGCTCAGCCCCATGACTCTTCACACCAAGGCAATTCTTCCAGTTACTCCTTGATGTGAGGCTCACTCTTTACCACCCCACACTCTGCAGACTAATGTGCAAACCACACGCTGTGTTGGAGCTGCCTACCCGGCCACACCAGCCCATTCACCCACACTTGGGGTTTTCACGTGCTCAAGGGCTAAATAAAGCTTGATTGGTAACCGGATAACCACAACAAAACAATAAACCTCAGACTGGTCTTCTTGAGTTTGGCCTGAAGATATTTCTGTTATAAACTGTGTTTCCCCTCTCTGTCTAGTCATCTCCCATATCCCTTTATATCTAAGTTACATGAGCCAGGCCTTCCAGAGTGAGTTCGCATCTTCTTGAAGTTTTTAAACCTGCCAGCAGGGTAGACAAAAAGAAAAACACCACCACCCTATCATATAGATCATATAGCTGCCTTTTTCACATCCTCTCCCCCTCTCTCTGCCCCATGGTTGAAATATAGAACATTTTTGTCTTTCCCACCAAGCACAGTTCCTCCATGTCTGATTTCTATCCTTACATGGTAAATCATCAAGTCAACTTGCCAAATCTAGGCACCTGAACAGGAACTAATTCAAATGTCTGTGCTCTAATTTTTTTCCTTATAAAAAAACCTTAAAAACTTGTTACAGCTTTGAGATCCAACAACACACACATGAGATATAGTAGCTGTCTGGAGCCCATCAGTTATAGAAATACTAGCTGCAGGCTACAACATCATTCCTGCTACAAAAGGAACAGCACCGATCTTACCTATTTTACCCAGGGGTCAAAAGTGAAAATCATGTTTATGCCACTGGGTATGTCTGGGGTTCTTTTCTTAGGATGGACCCAAGACTGAAAGTCTAGTTGTAGGTCCCATTTATTTGTTTGTTTATTTTAAATGTAAGAAACAGTTGGAATACTTGAGAAGCAATGCTGCATCACAAATATGATGAATACTTGCTTGGTTAAAACTTCAGTCTTAACTTAGTCATTTTTAGCTTTGAAACACTCGGCTTTTCTAATTGTTTTTAATAAAGTTATTTTCTAGAGTAATGAAAAATTCTCTGGCAAAGTCCTTAGGTAAGACAGAGTTACTGTTGTGATTTTTACTATATGTATGTTTACTATACATATGTTTACCATATTCATTGTCCATTATGGTAGGCTTGTGAAGAGATTATGGTTCAAACATTAGCATATTTCACCTTTTTGTCAGCCAAAGAGCTTCTACTTTTGTTGTTCATCTTAACTTTTGTTCCATATATTTTGATTGCAAATGAACATTTTGAAATGTTACTTAACTATTATATACAAAATTCAATATGTGCATATGTGCTTGCATCTACCCGTATATATATATATATATATATAAAAGACAAAAAGTCTTAGAAAACAAAATAAAAGAGAACAAACTTTTATCTCCCGCCTAAATTCAGGTTTCATCACTTCTTATTTTAACCATTCAGAAGCTAGGCAACAACACTAACATCTGATTTGTTTATTGTGATATGGAATCCTTGAGATTATCTGAGACTAGACAGAACAAAAAGAGAAACTGCAGAGCTTCAATTCATTTGCAAATTTGATACTATCAGTTTAAGATTAAACAAAGACTGTGAATGGCTAGCCAACTACAAAAGCTGTTTCTCCTCTCTTGGTGTTCACACCTCCACATCAACTGCTAGAAGTAGGCCACATTCTCCCTGACTGAATTGACCTATTTTTATCTCTGACCTTCCTCTTAATTGGTACTCCTTTCTTTTCATATACCTGTATATTTATACCTGCCTCTGGAATTTCCACTACATGCATCTGACGAAGTGGGTCTTTGCCCATGAAAGCTTATGCTCCAATAAATCTGTTAGTCTATAAGGTGCCACAGGACTTTTTGTTTTTTAGACAGAACCGATTTGTAAGCTTGATTCTCTGTTGGCTTACAACATATATGCTATTTTATACCTAAGCAAAGTCAGTGTGAAATGCTACCTAATCAGGATGGTAGACTCAGTTTGTGTTATAAGTGTAAAATACTAGAGAGGATTGTAAATTAGTGGAAAATCTGGCCCAGTTCCCTGTAAGCTGAATGCCATATGCATTTTAGTTCCAGTGTCACCCTGAATGCCATCATGCTTATATAAGGCTTCAGTACCAGAAGTGGTTTTATAATAGTCTGGCTAACGTCACAATAATATTGTGACTGAGTATTACTGGTAAGTAAATGCATTGGCATAAAATACTTTGCTTTTGTCATGGATGCGTTCATTTGTGAATTCTGTTTGTTGGATGTTTAAGAATGGTTAGGGACCTACTTCCTCCTTCATAAGAAAACTTTTCATCATCCATCCTTCCTCAGCCCCTATTCCTCATCACTAAGCCAAGCTGCTTGCACAAGGATATGCCACGCTATATCTGCATTTGTCACCTTACTTGTTCACTGAATGAAGGCAGTAAATAGCCCTGTCACTTGTCCCTCGACTGCATCACAAGAGTATCAGTTAACCCTTAGGGTAATTAGCTAATAAAATCATTGATGTGATTTGAAGTATCATTTTTAGCAATTAGGAGTTCAGGTATGATGCACTGCAATTATTATATAGTACATCTATCTGTTTTACATAGCAATCATGTATGTAATGCTTTGTGAGTTACTTACATTATGCATGGAATGGAATCCTGTGTGCCAGCAAACTATGATGATAACCCTTTGATTGCCATGCCTTATGCACATACAGGATTATAATTATAAAGGGTAGGTGCATTATGAAGAATGTGCTGGCGTGAGTTACAAGCAGAGCCAATACGGTAGATAACAGCTCAATATTAGTGTGTAAAAAATACTGTAATAAAAATGTCCATGAGCATTCACTTGAATTAAAAAATGAATTCATGTCCTTATGTGTGTGCTTCCATTTAATGTTGAACAACTGAGTTTCATGCTTCTTAATACTTGGAGAAAGTGACTTTTAACCTTTCTCTTATCAGTGTGGGAGGCAGGTAATAGAGGCAAGGGAAGGCATTGCCTTCCCAAAACTGCCTACACTCTCTGGCTGCAGAGGAAGGTTGAGGCTGTGGTGTGGCAGCCTGGACACCCAAGAAAGCTGTGGCCATGGCATGGTAGCTCAGCTCCTTGACCAGTAGGGTAGGCTGGGGCTGAGGAAGTGGCATGGCAGCCCTGGACTTCCAGGTGGCCAGGAAGGATCGGGCTGGGGTTAGGGCAGTGTTTGGGCTTGCCTGAAAGGGCAGGATTTGGGGCAGAAGGACTTAGTTTGAGTTAACGTTTGACTGCTGCGTGTAGCCGCGGGCAGTTAGTTCGGACTAAGGGGATTTAAAAATGGCGCCCGGACGGGAAGATGCAAATAAAGCCCGGGATATTTAAATCCCGGGCTTCATTTGCAACTTCGAATGCCTACATTAGCCTCCCTAGTTCGAATTAGGGGGCTGGTGTAGACATACCCTAAATGTCTTTTAAGAGCCTTGTAAGCAGTGGAAGTCTTGGTAATATTTCTAGACAATATTGACCTCCTGTGATACGTCAAATTCTATGGTTTGGCACTGGTTGGGTCCCAAGTGTGCCTGACTAGAGAAGTTCAACCTGTACTTACAGCAAACTGATGATAAATCTAGTGAGTTAAAAAAGAAGAAAAAATACTAGCAAAAATTAGTCTAATATGTGAATAATTAATACATTCCAGGAAGTTATCTGCTCACAGAAATGCTGTGAGTAGAAGGAGATTCAATTAATCAAGCCTGGGGTTTTGTTGTTTTTTTGTTGTTTTTTGCTATGATTAGCTCAGCTCTTTTCAGTACCTCTTAGCACATTGACAGGGTTAATAATGCAAAGTAAAATGATTGGTTAATAAGCCAGCATTAAGCTTATTGCTTGTGAGACAGCTAAGATATTTAACACCCACCAAAGTAGCCAGCCTGAAAAAACCAGGCTGGCCTTGACTGACTGACTTTCATCCAAAGGGCTGCAACACATGCACTTCTAAATATTCAGCACAGCACAGATGTCCTAATATTGAGCTCTGTTAGCACTGGTATGCAACCTGAAGCCACAACCTGCGTGTCTAGACTGACAAGAGTCCTACCAGTTGAGCCACCATGACACCTTGTGGCTTCCTAAGTTACATACATATCTTTTAAAAAATAACAGCTAAAATTTAGCACTTGGTGGATATTGTTAAACGCCATAAAATACAATTTTCTGTTGTTTTATATACATTTACTAGGTTAATGCATAAGGTAAATTAAACAGTAATGATTTGATTTTAATTGTGCTAAGGCTCCCTAATGAATTAATTTGTCAAGGTATTGTACTGTGCAGCCATAACATACACACTATATCACTACACTTGACCCTTATGTTCATATTCCTGGTATCACCTTGGCACTCAGATTAAATACTGAAATTTTGTCTAGCTATGGGGCAGGACCAGCTAAATTTGTAACTGAAATTTAGGTTAATCTCCCAAAGCTCCCAAAAGTGAGGGGAATCTTTGTTGGCTGCAGAAAATGGCTACAAACCACCAGAGATAAATGAAAGTTACTAAAATGTGCTAAGCAATAAACAATGTGCAAAAACCCAAAATTAGGGTAGAAAATTGAGCATGTTCTTCAGTTGTGGATAATTTGACCCATTCTTCTTAATGTGAATTTTTCACAGTAATTTTTTTTTTTTGAAAAATTCTCAAGTGAACTTAAATGGGGCAGGTGATCAATGATGCATCATGCTGAGGTACTCAGACAGAACATTATGTCCGTAATGAATCAGCATTTTACAGTACAAGATGTCATCCTCCATCACCTACTAGTTACATTTTCAAAAACATGGTCGAGACCTCTGCATATCATGCTGATCAATATGGTCTGATGGTTTTCTTGTATTCCCCATCTATTTGTCCCTATGTCCATCTGTTGTCTCTTGTCTTCTACTGAGGCATGTCTGCAAAGCAAATATTGTGCATGAGCTATCCTATCCAAGCTAGATTGAAGTCAGCTAACAGTGAAGACAGTGTAGTGGCTTCAGAATGGATAGTACTAATTTGGCACAGACCCAGCTGCTTACTAGCTCTCATTGAAGCCCATGTTGCACGGTCTTCACTACCTTCGCTAGCTAGAGTCAAGCTAGTTCAGGTAGAGAAGCTTGTGCTCAGCATTTACTGTGTGGACACACTCTTAGGTTGTAAACTTTTTGGGGGCAGGGACTGACTTTTTCCCCTGTGCTTGTATAGGGCCTAGCACAATGGGGTCCTGATCCATGTGTGGGGTCCTTAGGCACAAAGAAGGTAATGCAAATAGTGAATAATAATCAGATCAAGGAAAATATACACCTAGAAGGTAAGATTTTATATGCTGGTGTAAATCAGATCTTTTGTACATCATTTTGGTTTTAATCCCACAAATCAAAAGGATTTCATTTATATTTTATATGTTTGTCCATCATAAATTTTACATTGATTAGAAAATGCCACAATATATTATTTTCTTGTAAACTTACAATTATTTGATGCCATTCACACACATTTTTCTAATACATACTGGCCATATTTTTGCTTTCCATTATACCCAGGCCACGCTAGTAGTTTTGCTGGGTGTGACAGGGCGGACAGGCCCCACACTGACGAACAGGGGGTAGCCTAGGCCCAGCTGGTGGAGAAAGCCCCGCCCCTCCAGCCCTGCTGGGCATGCTCCCAGCAGAGGCTGGGTATAAAAGCAGGGGGAGCCCTGCAGCACGGGAGACGACAGGATGAGGGAATGGACCAGGCTGGGCCAGTGTTTCTGCAGCAGCTGGGACCGGAGTTGCCTCCCGTGCCTGACCCGGAGACGGAGACAGAGCCAGCAGCCGCCAACCCCAGGGAGGCAGGAGCGCACCCGCAACCCCAGCAAGTACTAACGTGGAGGCGAATGGGTCCTAGGGGAGCCAGGAAGCAGCCCAGGGCAAAGGACTCAAAACTTGGCTCGGTGTGTATCGGCCGGATTCCCCGCCGAGCGGGCAGAGGCCATAGGTCCTGCTTAAAGGGCCCTGGGCAGGGACCTGGTGGAGAGGGAGGGCCTGGGTCCCCCTACGACCCATTTTCCCTTCCCTGGATAATCACCCCCGGACCCGGAGAAGCTTCTCAGAGCGGCTAGGCCTCTAATGAATTTACCCTGATAGAGTGGGCAACGTAAGGGAGGGGATGCACCCCACGCCAGGGGCGTACCCCTTGACACTGGGATTGGACGAATACAGCAAAGGGCAGCATTTGGCCAATTTTTAATTTGGTATCAGTTGCTACATGCACAATGATTTTGTTATTTCAGAGTGGTCTCATGCCAGTTAAAGAGATGCTTTCCAAGTCTCAGTTTATAGTAGCAGAAAAGTTAATGTGCCTTCAGCTCCATATGAAAAATATTTTCTTTCTCAGTAGTGGCCAGTGTTGTGGGCCATGTGTTTTATCTCACTAGGCTGTTGGATAGAAATGCTGTAAACTCTTGCAACATGCATAAATACAGAGGTAGAGATGAATTGTGAAGATCCTCCTTGGGGACATTGCTTGTTAACCTCCGCATTCAACTGATCTATTAACCACTGTATGCCCAGTATAAATATTTTAAACCCTATTGGCTTGTCAAACACAACTCGCAGTATCAAATAGATGTGTATTCAGTTTTGCTTTTTTTTTAAACAGACATTATCTTTATTTACAGACAAATAAATAGAGTCTTAAGTCTGAAGCCAAAAGACTATTTTAAATGTCATTTTGAAAATAAATTGGGCTACCTTTGGCAAAGCATAAATCATCTCTGGTATGCTACACATGCCAAAATAGTAGCAATATTATGATGATACTCATCTGAGTGTAAGTACAATAGCTATACCTTAACTCTTGCCACATTATACAGTAAATATTATAGAAGCTGCTGTAAGTTGCAAAGAACCATTTCCCTCTGGGGCAAAAGTGACAGCGATCTATGTTGATCATGAGGGAGTGTAGTTGGTTAAAACTACTCAAATGATCGCTGCTCCATTTCATTCAACTATAGTCCTCTGCAATACAAATACAGTGGAATGAATTTCAATAAAGAACTGGAGCGGTTCACTGTAGTGCTGATTGGTTAGGCGCATTACAGCTAAGCAGCTCTGGCTCCATTCCTAATAAATTTAAGTATGAATATTAACACACATTCTTGAATATTATTGTGGCAGGAATGCAGAGGTGTTTTCTACATAGATTCTCTTCGAGTGGTGGAAAAAAGTGGTGACTGTGATTATACACCCAGACTTTTACCACCTTTGCCTAGAGCAGCATCTAAGAACGTGTTTTTTTTTTTTTTAAAGGATAATGGAGGGAGATCTGATAGCTAGTACTCTCCCTTGTCTTAGGTGAGTGGAAAGTAGATGACTTTTAAAAACAGCTTTTATGACTGAAGGAAAAAATACCCTTGACTAAACTTATTGAAACACTGCAGATGGCCTATTCCATATACAATTAAGTGTGTGTATTCAAACACACATATAGTCTGGGTAATCATCAGGAAGTATATGAAAATACTAGGTTTGTGAGTACTTGGATAAACCCACTTGGTATGCAAACTTTATGCAAACTGTAGAATCAAATGAAATAAAAATATTAAATGAATCAACATGTTCG
>JANRFK010001234.1:99567757-99585671 GCA_030068395.1 Apalone spinifera
GGGTGTGTGTGTCTGGTATTTTTGGTTAAACCATTCTAGTGAGATTGTGCTCCTGATATTGATTCTTGGCATCTGACTTGTGGTTCTTGACTTCTACTTTATCTCCTACTTCCTGCCTGCTTGTATCCTGATTCAGCCCAATTCTTGATGTCTCCTGCTTCTGACCTCCTGCTACCCTGACCCAGCCCAGTTTTGATTCCTGTCTTGTGACTGTGGTCTCCTGCTCTGACTGCTAAGCCTAGCTATGCATGACCTGGCTGTGCACCAGGGATCTGTGAGGATCTCTTCCTCTTTTCGATTTCTTGTGACAGCAGAGAGGGAGCAGCAGGGACAGAGAGGTTGGCATTGACAGGCTCAGTCCCAGCTTACAGAACTGGAGAATTGTGGGGAACACAGTAGACTCATGGATGTACAGTGTTGCCTTTATTGTGGAATAATACTATGGGAATTGTCAGTTATAGTTAGATCAGGGTATGCTTCATACCCCTGTGTGTTATGCTTTGCCAATCTTCTCAGTGTATATGGAAAAGCAGGTTTTTGTGTTTGTCCTTTGACAGGATAATATTCCCCTGTGATCTGTCACCACCCTAAGCTGGAAAAAACAGGGATAGTAGCATGACTAAGCATAATAGAACAGCGAGAAGCAGGATATTTCCAGATCATTCATCTATATTGAGTACCGCTATTGGATTCCAATGCAGTCATTGTTTAGAGAACAGACAGGTTCTAGGACATTGCCACTACTTGAAGATGGCTATATATATTAAGGTGCCAAATCTGTCCTTGGGTAAATACATGGGGGTTTTCTCACTTTGAGAAGGACACCTGCATGTGTATTAAAGGGCATAGTTTGTCCCTACTTACCTAGAATGCTGTTTGACCTAAGTGCACTTGCTAAGAGTTTGCTTAAGCAAGTTTTTTAAAGAATATTCCAGCCAGCCCTGTCACTTGCAATTGGGAATGAAAGGATTTGGCCTCTAAGATTCTCTCCCCCCCATATCTTTCTGTTTGTTCTCATTTGGTTTCTCTCAGCCTTGGTTCACAGAAACTGATGCCCTCAGTTCCTGTCAGCTAGCAGGATGCCTGGTGGTAGCCAGGTGATAGATAACTCCTTCACTAAACTTGCATTGCCTTTCTACATCCCCTTCCTTTTCCTTGTTCCTTTTCCTTTTCCCCTTGACGTCACAGTGCTGCCCAAACTCTGTCTCTTTGGCGTTTCTGCGACTTTAAAAATACTTCCAAGCTACTCCGTTTTGAAGGTCCTGTGGTGTGAAAGGGCAGTTGTAGGCTTTTCTATTTCTCTTATTTTCTTCTGCCGTTTTAATTCCCTTGAGTTCCCATGGGAAAGTGAGAAACTTTAGCAAATGACAGTCAGTCTTGCTGTGGGTGGGAGCACCATCTTGGGAATTTGCACACAACATGCAATTAACTCTCCAGCTTGG
The DNA here is from genome assembly GCA_030068395.1 of Apalone spinifera. Lineage (NCBI taxonomy): Eukaryota > Metazoa > Chordata > Testudines > Trionychidae > Apalone > Apalone spinifera. The sequence goes on from JANRFK010001234.1 coordinate 99,569,200, forward strand.
GGATTGTGTGCACCCACAACATGTGTGCAGTACTGTCAGCATTTCCATTAAAATGCCTATCAGTGAGTGTCTTATAGTTCAGTTATTTTGACTGAGGCTGGTCTGAAATTTTTATTCCATAGTCAAAATAACTACGGGCATGAAATACCCCAACTCCGTCTGTGCCCTCCCATTGTGGCATAATGAAATTCTGTCTCCCTGTGGTTGCTGGTACCATCTATTGGATGCTGACTTTGGGTAGTGTGCACTTTGTATGTTTATTCTTTCTTTTCCATGTGCTGTTTGATGGGTTTTGTGCCTTGCCAACAGTGTTCTGAGAAGTCTACCTTGGGGAGAATTTATCATTTCATAACTCTCAAGCTTGTTTTTTGCAGCTTAAGGAGACATCTGTCTCCATGATATTTTTCTTTTACTTAAGGTCAGTGTGTTTACCCTGTCAATAATGCACAACATATAAAGTTAGGAAAAGAGTTCCCAAAAATGCCTGGCAGAAACAGAGATATAATACAAAGAGATCTTCCTTTCTGTGTTACTCTGCCATAGTCTCCTTGAGTAACTGTCAGGCTAAAAAAGTAAGTGAATAAATTTCATTGGAAATGGTTATTGCATCTGGTGATGACTTTCAACCAGTCCTTGTAGCTCTCCTATCCTAGAGAGGAGGGGGGAGGAAACTTGACATTTTTTATACAAAACTTGAAAGTGCTACAAATGAAATGGTTGAGACTGAAAGCCAGCTGAAAACTGTGGTGATACCATAGAGATAAAGAGGAGTCACTTTTGGGCTAGACCCTTGATCTTGCTCTGTTCCCTTGTTAACCCTTGTGGTACAAAGGGAATGGACAGCCAGATTAAACAGCTATGGACGCAATTCCCTGTGTTGCATAAAGCCAGCATAGATAACTGTACACCAGTCTCTCTCAGCCTTTCCAGACTACAGATTTGTTTTGCGTACCCCATGTTGCACTTTATTAAAAACTACATCCTTACAGAATGAAACATAAAATTACAAAAGTGAAACTGCACACTTATGCTGAAATATTGCTGACTTTCTTTTCTTTACTATATAACAATAAACTAAATCAGATGGAATATACTTACTTACTTTTTCAGTAGTAATAGAGAGGTAGCCGTGTTAGTCTGATCTTGCTAAAACAAAAGGAAAAACTATGTAACACTTTAAAGACTAAAAAGATGGTTTAATAGGTGATGAGCTTTCGTGGGCCAAACTCACTTCCACAGATCATATTCTGGAAGAGAATTGGCATGACCATATATACCAAATGAATACAATGGGTAGTATGTAGAACAGAATAAACAAGTAATTGTATGAAATTTTAGTTTGTACTGACTTCACTAGTGATTGTTGTGTAGCCTGTTGTAAAACTAGGCAAATCTCTAGGTGAGTTGATGGAAGCCCTCGCGTACCCCCCAAAGGCATACAGACCTCTGGTTGAGAACTGTTCTAGAGCACCTGCTTCTGGATTGGGGGCAGAAGCGAACAGGTGGTGGGTTAGAGGAGTGTGGAAAATCTGGAGTGACATGTGGAACATCTCCAAAGACACTGCTGTTGGCACAAATTGGAAACTGCTCCAAGTTCCTCTGGGGCTAAATTGGCCTCTGTGTACCTCCAAAAGCAGGTGGAGGAAAACCCTAGCTGCTCTCTCATCCCGTCAGGTGTGCTCAGGGATGCTGCCCCCAGGGCTCAGTGATTTAAAAGGGCCCAGGTTTCAGGGCTGCGCAGCCAGAGTCCTGGGCCCTTTAAATCGCCTTCAGAGCCCTGTGCGGTGCAGTCCAGGCAGAGCTGAGGGCAGGTTGTGGAGAATTGTCCAGGTGGTGCTGAGGGCTGTACGCCCACCCCTTCTGCCTGAATCCTCATTCCTTCGGGGGTCTGGAGCTGAGTTCCCCCCCTATGTTGCCCAGGGCCCAGCAAAATCTGTCACCCAGCCCTGGATATACTGAGTGCTGCTCTATGACCTGTCTGAGATCTGTCCCTTTGGCTTTGGAAGATGAGAAAGAAAGTAGCAAGATGCTAACTGGTGTCTCCATTAAAGGTTATTCCCTGTTACACTTGATAATAAAAGAGCTAGAAACTATGAGCAAAGTCTTTAATTTTGGGGGGGAAGAAGAGGGGGAGAGGCCAGAGAAGGAGCAAAGCAAGAGGTTCTGCTTTGTTTTAATTAGTTAAGCAAAATGCTGATAAACAAGCAACTTTGCACTAAAATTACATTAAGATCAGTAACGGGGTGCAGGCAGTAGCTCATTTCATGTGAAATGACACACACACACACACACACACACTCTCTCTCTCTCTCTTTCTTTCTCCTGGGGTTTGATGTATTTAACAGCAAAGCAGTTCCAAAATACTATTACATGAAAATGCTACCCTAAAATTTTTTTTTCCTGAGGCATGACTGCCCCATGGGTTACTTTAACCCAGTTTAACTCTTCTCCCTAGTGTTGGTTGCTCTTAGGCTCCCTCCTTGTAAGACTATTAGGGCTATTCCAATCTCCGTTGTATCAGGGTGGAGCAAGTAGCCGGCTGCATAAGCGGTCAGCAAATCTTGCTATAGCATTTCCCAGTTGGAACACCACTTGCTAACAGGGCAGAACACTGTGAGCCTGTTGCTGTATGTGATGTTTTGCTAGTTTTAAAATTAGCCTCTGTGGTACAACACAATACAAAGAACTGGGAAAAGGTGGAAGTAGAGCTGTAACACAATTTTATCTTAATCTATATCCACAGTGTGTGCTAGTATGATGCTCATGCTGTTGAATAGGAGTATAGCATATATTTGTGAAGAGCATGGACTTAACAATAAGGAATGTTTAATATTAAACTTGGGACTTTCAGGACTAAATGCCAGTTTTAGGAATCTAGATGCTGAAGTGAGTGACCTAGCTTTGGCACCTTCATTTGAAACCTCCAGTATACTGCAAAAGACATATGTTCCTGAAGTTGTACATCTTTAACAAAAAACAAAACAAAACAAAAAAACAACTTATACAAGAATAAACACAAAGATGTACAGGGAATATTTTTGACTATGTCATAAAGAAAAGTTCCTGGTGAAGACTTATGTAAGCTAATAAAAAAAAAATCACAGCACAGGGAGACTGACAACAAAATGACCTCTGATACTCACCCTTGGCTCAGAAGATGCAAGTTGCTTTTTGTGGCCTGGTTTTGATATTGATGATCCATTCTGAGATGCACATGACAAAGTTTCTGTCCAAATTCTAGAATTTACTGATTTGCAAGTTGGCATAATTCTGTGTTGCTGTCTCCACATTTCGGAATATGACAATTAATGAAACCATGCAACATCAGGTGCTGATTCAATGGCAGCCATGTTATGCAGGTGTGATGCAACCCCATGAGATGGAGAACTAAATGCCCAACATGAAACAATGCAGATCATGTCAGTATCAGCCTGTGGCAGGTTGCAGTCTGCAGGGTCTGTCTCCCAGTGGTGACTCCCAGATACCTTTTGTTATCTCTTTAGACCAGGGCTATTCAACTTTGGAAGCCCCGGGGGCCACAATGATACTCACACCGCATGCCAAGGGCCGCAACTTAAGTGTGGTTGCATATACATGCAAATATATGCAAATAGATTCTTTCACACTAAAGGCATGAATACAAAGATTAAGCCTTAAGCTGTGCTGCCAGACCAAACATGACCAGTGTGAGCCAGTCAGTACCTCTCAGGCTCTGCCCACAAGTCTAAGCAGCCAGCACTTCCCACAATGCCCCGGCTCACCCAGCTCCCTCACTGAGAGCTAGAAACACTGACACCCTGTACCCCACTGTTCCAGCCAGCCCGTCTGCTTGCGTCTTTCAGTGCTCACGCTGCCTGGAAGATGCCTCACCATTGTGAAGTATGTTCCCAGTGGAAGCCAGGTTCAACGGATCCTACCCGTGGGTCGCGTGTTGAACCCTACATAAATCCAAACCGCACTGCAGGTTGCAAACAAACAGGCCGTGGGCTGCATGTTGAGCAGCTCTGCTTTAGACAGTTGATCAGGCAGAAGGAGAGAGCAAAGGTGCAGGAGAGCTGCTTCCTCACCTGCCTGTGTCTGCCCCTTTCCTCGGAGCTGGGTGCGAGTCAAATCAGTTGGATTGAACACTTTCTAAAATCAAGCTACTTTATTTCAGGTGCTTAAATATAGATTTAGTGACCTAAGTGTAGGCACTCAGATTTAAATGTGTTGGCCAAAATAGAGAGACAAAGTAAGTGAAGTAATATCATTTATTGGACCAACTTCTGCTGGTGAGAGAGAGAAGTTTTTTAGCTACACAGAGCTCTTCTTCAGGTCTAGGAAAGGTACTCAGAGTGTCACAGCTAAATACAAGATCTAATAGATTAGCATAAACAGTGGGCACATATTCTAAGGGACTATTTGATGTGAAGTGGCCCCTACAGTCCTAGGAGAAAAAAAGGGTGATTAGTGGGTTACTTGTAATAAGCCATAATCCAAGTATCCATGATTTAATCCATTATTTTTATGTCTATCGAAGTTATGAATTTAAGCTCCCAGGATCATCTTCTGGAAGTGAAGGTTTCTTTTGAGGATGAGGTCTGTGATTTCATTCCAGAGCATGGTGATTGGTTTCACTCATATAATTGTTAAGACATTGTTTGACACCCTGTATGGGTCACACCACAGTAGAAACCCACAGGGAGTATCATCAAACAACTGCAATCCATACTGAAAGAAATCTTTTCTGAAACCCTTCTTCTGGCCTTCAAATAACACCCAAACTCATCATCAGAAGGAAGCTCTCTATAGACCAGGACATACCAGCTCAAAATGGTATCAAAATCCTTCCAGAACATTAGATGCCATCTCCACTGCTACAATAATCAACACCTCACAAAGCACACCTGTCACGATGAGATCCATGTGTTCTATATTTACCTATTGCAAGATGTGGTGTTGCTCATCCAGTGCTTTAAATGCCCCAATAACAAGTGTTTGGGTGAAACCAGACAATCATGATGCTCTCTTGAGCATTCACAGGGAGTGATCTTTAGAATGTGTGCTAACTACTGATGCTAAATTATGTTGAATCTTGCAGTTAGTTGTAAAATTCTTAGAACTTTTCCAATACCTGAAGAAGTACTCTCTGTGACTTGTAAACAAAAGTTGATCCAATAAAAGATATTACCTCACCCACCTACTCCCTAATATCCTGGGACTGACGCCTAGTATACACGGCATAGAGTTTCTGGCAAAAATACTCATAACAGCATTGAAATATTAACTCTCTTCTTGCTAACCAGGCAGTTTTTTAACAAAATAAAGATAGATGTCTAGTGCTAGTTCTGTTATGGTACTGAAAAGTGTGGGAAATCCTCCCTACTTAGTGCAGCTGTCCTTGTCGTATATTGCAAAACAGTGGCAACATACATAGCTGAAATTGCTCTTCAATGTCCCACATTTATTTTTTCCATATTTGCTATACAACCCCTCTCCCCTTAAAAAAAACCAAAACAAAACCCAGATTGTAGCGATGGTTCATCTACGAGGTTAGTAAGAGCATGCCTCAAATGTTTTAATCTAATTAATATGTTCAAATAGAAGTAAATAAAAGACATAAAGGTCAAGTTATATAACAATTTTCCTGCACATTTTTACTGCTTTTCGGATATTCATTATATGATGAAATCCATTCTTAAGCAGCGAGCTAGCACAAGACCTCTATACCAATTAAATTTACTTAAGCTCTGTTTGGGGGACTTATATAGAGCATTGGCTATTTCCTGACTCTCTAAAAGCACACACATAAACTTTACCCTGTGATAAATATTTCAGACATTTTCTAGTGAAATGATTCAGTTTTGTTTCTCAGTGAAACTGAGCTGGTAGGATACGCTGAACCCAAAACTCAAGTGAGATTGTTAGTGTTTAAAAACATTATTTACAAAAAATAAAATTACTTAAAAAAAAGAACTTCCAGGAATATCTCAACACGTCGTAGTTCTATCTACACAACGAAGGGCTCATGAACAATTCTTTTTTTTTTTTTTTATTTATGCTAAGACTGCAAAGTGGAGCACATATATTGACGCAGTTTTCACAAGTCAATAGATACCGTATCAAGTCCTGCCTGGAAAGAGGATGTTACAGAAATAAATATGACATGATGTGATAGCGCGTTTAAAAAAAAATTAGAACAATACATTCATGTGCTGGCCACCAGGAAATATTGACAATGCGCCCACCTTTTTCCTGTGACTTACCCAGAGTTCCTTCCAGGCGACGCAGATCACTGATAATGCTGTGGACTGAATTCTATGCCAAATGAAAATAGAATAATTTTGATACATTTGTATCTAAGTTACGGATTTAAGGAACACCCTTTCCATGCAGCTTTAAACCATTTCTGTGCAGAGTAAATAAAAGCCTTCTTGCCAGTTCATCAGATTGGTAAATATGTTATTGCATCTGGAGACAACCAGCAAAAAATTATTTAACTCTTGCAAATATATAGTTCAACAATGTAGAGCAAATAGAATTGTTGCTATATTCAGGAAAGAACTTGTATAGTTGTTTTTGTTCTTTTAAATGACTCAAAGTAGTTGTTAAACAAGTGGATTTAACTATTAATGATTAGAGGGCCATATATTGCAAATAAATAGCTTAATTTCATACCAGGATTTTAACATATATGTAACCCACTGGTGAGTGTTTCTTACACGTCCCTGCTCCATACACAATCCACAGAGGAACTGAGCTTGTGGCAAACCACTGAGAGAGCCTTGGCTCTTCAGTTCAAGCTGTGGCAAATCAGCTCTGTTCAGCTCTGTTGGTTCCTGGTTTAAGCCTTGTTGTATCAGACAAGAGTGGTGGCTTCTGTGTTGGTCCCAGATGAGGTAATGTTTTAATTGGAACCACTTCTCTGTGGGAGAGCCACACACTTTGCATGCCTCACACACAGAAGTAGGGCCAATAAAAATATCACCTAACCCACATTGTCTCTCTAAGAATGGTGGCTGTTGGATACATTGAAGAACATTATTTGGGTGAAAATCTCTCATCCCTGCAGGTTCCCAAAGAACTTTGATAGTGCTCCATAGTGGATCATGGGATTGGAGATTGCTACCAGTGAATTCTGAGGTTGGCAGAGTAGGGCTCCATAAATGGGTTATTAATGGAAAGGACTTTGGGATCATGGTAAAAAATATTGTGGGTCCCCACTAAGTAGCTCCAGCAACCATACACTCTCAGGTGGGAAGAGCTGTCTCAGAGTCTGCCTACCAGCTGGATGAATTCTGTTTTACCTCTCATCTTAATTCTGAACTACTAAGTCCATTTCTTCAAGTATTTCCTAAAGTTGTACAAATTTTACCTTTTATGTAATAGCAGCTGATAAGAAAAAATTCTAGACTAATGAAGAATAAGTACGTTTTATCTTCCCAGTTATTACATGCAGAGGAAAACCAAAATCTTCACTAAATGGAGATTACTTCTTTTTTTCCATTTCCCAAATCTTTGTGCCCAAATTGTTTACATAAAACCTAGATAAATATTTATAAAATATCTTGGGCACAGTGACTAGTGGTGTTTAAAATATTTGGAAGAGATTGTGAAATTTAACTGTTAATAGTTAAATTAACATAGTTTGGCACCTTTGTGACTAACAGTTCATAGTATTCCACCATTTACATAGGAAAATGAATAAAGTTATCTTTTATGGCAATGATTTAAAACAAACGTTATATTTAACTTGGAGTTGTGTAAGAAAACAACTCAGAAAACCTTGAAAATAGTGGGTGCCCAGTGATGAGACTTTCAAATATGTTAATTTCATATATATTATGATTTTTAAAAAATGATTCATTATGATCTTATAAAATATGTTTAGTGAGCTAGGCCGATGATGATGATCCTTCATGTGATATCTCGTCTGTTCTCATACTGTGTCCCTCACTGGGTATCTAACCACTTTCCATCTTCTAGGTGAAACTCTAAAGCATGTTACAGCTTTACTATGGTAACAGATTGTATGAATGATAGGCCAAATCATGATTAAAGGGAACTTGCAGAAGGAATTAGGAAGCGTGTGTGGAGGGGGAAAGGAGACAGGATCCTTCTGAGTTCCTTGTCTGTTTCTGTTTCTATGAAAGGTTGGATAGTTGATCTGTTTAATGAAGGCCTATCTCTTAGATATTAGTCCTACTCCTATTGAAGTCAATGTCAACACTCTCACTGATTTCAATGGGACAACATTAGGCCCGCTATCTTTCCTAACTCAACTTCTCCTCCATGTATGCTGCCATGGAAAATATCCTTTAGACTGACCTCTCTCTGGAATGCTTCTGGAGTTGAATGTCATAATAAACCTGACTGTATTTATCTTTTTTTTTAAAGGGTGATTTAATGTTTTATTACATTTGTAATAATTAATCATCAAAAAGCACAATAAAAGTAGATAGAAAACTGAAGAAAATTTGTGAGCCATTGAAGTAAAGAGATGCAAATAAAAGCAAAGGCTGTATTCTACCCTCTGCTATCAGTATAAAAGTCATCAAAATAAACCTGTTTTATTTAGACATCTGGAAAATGTACTTTGACAAACATCCATTTGATGCATGTCAGTGTCTTATAAAGAGACTTTGATATCAAAGATCCTCAGAAACTGTCAGAATAAATCAGATCTTCTTTATGACAGAGAAATCTTTCCTAGCCATGATTTGTATTGTCTGGATGATATGTTTTTAGCATTTTAATACAAAGGGCTATTTTGCAAATATTTTTGTACATTTTTATGCAAAATAATATGATCTTATTAATAAAGCATTTCAGGTAGTTAAGCAACCTGGAAAAGCAGAATCTTTATAGCTATTTTCACCAATACTCATACATGTTACCTCCTAGGTTTTTAATGTATATATGCTTACTAGCTTTATATTTGCCATAAGGTTACACAGGTGCAGTGATCTATTGAAAAGGCCTTTCAAACTAAGGTAGGAGAATTGTAACACCAAATTATAAAGATGCCATCTCATTGCATTCAGGTTTGTGAAATCTATGCCTCAAATATTAAAACCTGTTAGGTACAGTTAAAAATATAATAGATTTGGTTATACTTTTTAGCCTTAGTAAAATGTCCTTTCATCAGCAGTCTCCAGAGAGAGCATACTTCTCCTTAAATCAGAAGTAGATAATTAGTTACTGAACTATATAAAGTGAGGCATCTGTGTACGACTATGCCCATTCAAAACTGCAGCATGCTTTTTCTTAGTTGAATTTAAATACAATCTAGAAAAGAAGGTGCTGCCTTGATGTGCTTGGAGAAGTTGAACTCATTAAAATGGAAAGGGGAGAGTAATGTCTTGTGATGCCACTCCTCTTTGGAAAGGGAGATCTCTCTACTGCTTTACATTTACAATGTGCTGCAGAAACATTAACTATTTAATTCTCATAGTACTGAGATAGGGAAAGGGTTAGGGTTAGGGTTAGGGAAAGGATTATTTGCTATTTTTGCCAATGGAAAATTAGTCTTTTAACTTGCACAGGGCAACACAACAAGATGCAAAGAATCTCTCTCTCTCAGACTTAGACCAGCTGTGTCTCAGAAAATAAGAGGTGTTGGAGATGAGCGTCATATGTAAGACGGTTCTGGGGGTCTATAACAATTTGTTATCGGGGCAGTGAAGAACTGGGATACTCTATCTTGAAACTTCCAACAGTTTAGGAAGGTATTATGACAACCATATGGAGGAATAATTCTATGCATTAACTAGGTGCAGTTTCTGAATGGTGGGATCTATGTACACAGGGGTTATTAGAGCTTCATGGACACACATGGTATTTTGACTACTCCCAGTTACCAGTGGTTGTCATTCTCTTGAATTATGTTTGATAGTACTGCCACCAAGCGGGGTGTTCAGTAGCTAGCACCAAATCACGAATCTGATGATGTCTTTGGGTAGTTCAGAAAGAGTGGAGAGGAAGGATTTGACAGATACTATCAGTTTCCAGAGAGAGGTCATAGTTCTCCTTGAACTTAATCTCTGGATCTTCTGGATAACTCCCACAAATGCATCATTTTCAGTATCACTTCAGGTCTTGATTGATGCTATAATCCAGTTCTTCAAAGTATTGCTCTGAGGCTGTGTTTCCAGATATGAAAGCCTGACAGTGCATCAATCCTGTCTAACAACATTGTGATGACTATACCCTCTTCCCTTGTATCCAACTTTCATACTGTATGAAGGTCAGGTCTTTGGTTGATTTCTGCACTTGAATGTATATTAAGGGCTGCAGAAAGATAGTGAGGTATTCCAATATATTCCCATCGCTTTATGGGAATAATTTGTTTGCACCAATGCATTATATTGGCAGATGGAAAACAAGGATCTTATAACAAATGTGTTACTAAATCCAGGCTTCCTTTGTTGTGGATATCCTGTATGGAGTCAGGAAGGTTCAGAAAGGGATGAAATGTATTGTGCCTGCAGGGGCTGTAATCTAGAAATGGATAATAGAGGAAGGCTTTTTGTAGTCTTAAGGAAAATCTTAGTCTCCTTTTGCTTTCTTATACAATTATTGTTAAATAAATATCAATCAATACTTAGTAAACAGTCATGCCAAATAAATGTGGATTTTATACTGCATTTTGTTTGCTGAAAAGTTTCAAAAATGTTCAGTCAGTTTTATCTCAAAATAAAGTTCACTGCTTATAAGCTGGATAGTTAATATTCATTTCTAAACACTGTGCTGTTTTAGAACAACTACTGATGATGCACATAAGTCCATGGTTTGGACTTATTTAAGGGTCACTCTTCTGGGAATTGTGGTTACAAGCTAGACCCATGGATGGGGAGGGGAGAGACAAAGGGGGCAACTGCCCCAACTTCCAGCGATTTAAAAGGGTCTGGGGTTCCTGGCTGCCACTATTGTCATCTGAGCAGATGTGATATCAGCACTTTTACCAAGTAGAGGAGGAGTTGTAAAACAAGGACTGAGGGAAACCCAACTGATGTGGGGGAGCATACACTTCAGATAGACACCCTGAAGGGATTCTCTGTATCCTAATAAAGCAGAGAGGCTAGAAGTTGATTATGGGTCAGAACTCAAGAGAAAAGGTCAAATGAAAGCATTCCATTCAATTATATCACATAAAGGCTAATCACAACTAAAAAGTGACACATTTTGTATGTACTTGTATATAAATGCTAGAAGTCTAAATACTAAGATGGATGAAAATGAGTGCCTGCTATTAAATGAGGCTGTTACTATAATAAGCATCATAGAAACTTCATGGAATGATGACAATCAATGGGACACTTATATCAGGGTACAAAATATATAGGAATGATAGGAGTGGCACTACAAGTGAAAGAAAGCATATAGTCAGGTAAGAATATTAAGTGAAACAAATGGCAATGTAGATTAGAATATTGATGGATAGAAATTCTATGCTTGAATAATGAGAATAATAATTAATTTGGAATATACTACTCACTACTGACCAGGGAGGTGACTGAGAAATGCTCAGGGAGATTAGAGAGACTACAAAAATAGAAAACTCAGTAATTATGGGGGATTTCAACTATCCCCACATTGACTGGGTACATGTCACCTCAGAATGGGATGCAAAAATAAAGGATCTAGACACCAATAATGACTGCTTCTTGGAGGAGCTAGTCCTGGAACCCAGAATGGGAGAGGTAAATCTTTTACCTTTACTCCTAAATGTAGAACAGGATCTAATCCAAGAGGTGAATAGAGCTGAATCGCTCTGCAATAGCAAATATAATGTAATTAAATTTAATATTCTTGTTTAGAGGAAAATACCAGAGAAGCCCACCATAGTAGCATTTAGGGATGTAAGAGGTTAACTGGTTAATCAATATGCTGATGCTTATCAGTTTTTGTTACAGTTGAACTTTGCAAGGGTCCCGAGAGAGGAGTTGGCAGCCGGGATACTGAAAGAAGGGTTGGCAACATGTGCATGCTTGGACGTTGCCAGCAGCAGAGCACATGGTGCGGGGCCAGCTGCTGGGACCCTGCCAGCTGCCAGGATCCCTCCTGCAGTGGAGCCAGCAGCCGGGATCTCAAGAGAGGGGCAGAGTCTGCAGTATGGGCTTAGCAGCTGGGTTTAGGGGGATTTCTCCGGTTTCCTTTCCTTCCTACCTCTGCATCCCCGGTAGAATGTTTAACCACGTGAGTGATAGAATTTTGATCGGTTACTGGTTTTGTATATTTTTTACATCCCTCGTAGCATTTATTTTCAGAAAGTGGAACTACACAAAAGTGAGGAAACTAGTTTAAACAGAAATTAAACGGAACAGTCACAGGAACGAAATGCCTGCAAGCTGCATGGGAGCATTTTAAAAACCCCATAATTAGAGGCTCAAATGTATACCCCAACTTAAAAAAAATAGTAAGAGGACCAAAAAAATGCCATCATGATTAAACAAGAGAGTTAAGCAGTGAGAGACAAAACAGCATCCTTTTAAAATTAGAAGTCAAATCCCACCGAGGAAAATAGAAAGGAACATAAAGTCTGGCAAGTCAAGTGTAAAAGTATAACTTGGCAGTCCAAAAAAGAATTTGAAGAGCAAGTAGAAAAAGACTAAAAAAATGAACAATAATTTTTTAAAAGTACATCAAAAGCAGGGAGCCTGCCAAACAATTCACTAGACAATTGAGGAGCAAAAGAAGCGCTCAGGGGAGACAAGGCTATACAAGAAAAGCTAAGAAACACCTGTTCAAGAAACTGTTGGCAGAGCTTTGCAGAGTACCTCCACAAAAGTTTCCTGGAGATCTCTATGGATGATTCCTGGGATATCCTGATGTGCATAAACCAACTTTTCTGCATTTTTGAGGAAGAACGGCTCTTGCACAACAGGTTTTTTGTGCAAAAAGGAGCCATCTATACGCTCCTTTTGCGCAAAAGCCTCTTGTGCAAAAATGACTGCTCGTTAACTATGCAAATGAAGCACGGCGATATTCCACGCCGAGCTTCATTTGCATAAGCTTTTCTGCAAGAAGGCTAGAGTGTAGATGTACCCTGAGGAGAAAAAAATTATGGTAGGACAAGAAGCAATGGTTTCATGCTGTACCAAGGGAGAGAGAGGTTGGACATTAGGAAAAACTTCCTAACTTTTAGGGTGGTTAATTACTGGATTAAATTGCCTAGAGAGGTTATCATTGGAGAGTTATTGCAAAAGATAAAAGTTCATCAATTACTAAAATTGGATATTTCCTGGGGCATTACTGATGCATGAGAAAATTTAAGCAACTTGCCCAAAGCAGCAACACACTTTAGTAGCCCAGCTTGGATTAAACTCAGGGCCTTTGCTATAACTAAGGCTATGTTTTAGTTGTGAATATTTTTAGTAAATGTCATGAACCGGTCACAAGCAATAAACAAAAATTCACGGCCCGTGACCTGCCTATGACTTTTAGTCCCTGACTAAAACTGGTGGAGGGGGGTCGAACTTAGAGGCACTGCAGATGCTGGGGTGGGCCACCCAGAAGGTAACTGTGGCTGTTCGGTGGGTGGGGTGGGGCACAACCTGGGAGGGCACCATGAGAGGTAGTGGTGGGGTGTTGGTGGGACTGTGGCAGGCTTCCTACCTGTCTCCTGGGTAGGGGTGACTTCGAGTTCCTAGATCCATGTGCTGCCTCTGTTCCAATTCAAGTCCTAGTTCTGCAGCCAAAGGGAGCTGTGGGAACGGCAGCACGTGGAGGTAGGAGCTGAGTGAGGGGTGTTCCTGTCACCCTTCTGGGGACCCCCCCAAGTAAGCACTGCCCAACACTCCAGCGCTTAGTCCTGAGCCCTACCAACTCCTGTTGCTAGAGGGAAGTGGGGGGAGCCCTGGCTGAGACTACCCCAGTCATGTCTAGTGTGGCTGGCTGAGGGCTGCCGAAGAGCTCAGGCAATTCCTAAGCCAGTTGCATGGGGCTGCTGCAAAAGTCAGAGGCGTGACCTTGGTGACAAATATGGAGCCTTAGCTATAACCCCTAGACACTTTCGTATAGGAATTGGAGAAAGCAGAAATGCCTATATTCTCCTTACCCTCCCTGTACAAGAGCATCCCCGGTCTCAGTCCTAGTGACCCAGCTAGCTCTGGTCCATCAGCAATCAGCAACTCTGCTGCATGAAGCAGTAAGGCTAGGCTCTCCGTAGTTACCTCCCTTTCCACATTAATTCTCAGCACAGATGTGAGATTGGGAGAACACTTATGGAACCCTGTGAAATAGTTCAACAATTAGCTATTTTATTCCTTTCCCAGCATTCTGGTTGCCTTAGTTCTGCAGCAGAAAACATGCCTCTAAGAACTACTGCTGCCATAGCTGAACTCCTCTGCACTATCGTGTCCAAGAAGGGTATGGAGTGAAAAGCCACAATGGAGTCCTTGGTATTGTTATCTCACACTTGCCATATTTTTTCATTTCCTGCTTATAAGGAATTTCTTTTTACAGGCTGAGTCTATCCAGAGCAGAGAAGGCTTTACTTCCATTTTCACTGTAACAGTGCTATAGCAAATGGCTGTTTAATACTTAAGAATTACGAGCTGTAGCATTTGTACACTAATCTTACCCAGGGAGTGAGATTTGCCATTTTTTCATTTTAGAAAGTATTGGTAGCTGTTAGGAATTTCCTAGTCCTACTGGAAATTTTCACATCGCTCACAATGTTTAGAACTGTGAAAATTTGCAAAACCTTATTCTTCAACTGAGTAGGATACAAAAATCACTAGTTTTTATACTACTGTCAGTGATGGATGGGAGAAGTTGTTACATATTCCTCCCACCAACCAAACATTCCCAAGTGAGATAAATCTATTTAAATTGCACAGGAAGCCGAGAAACCTTGAATACTCAAAGCTAAAGGATTATTCATATTCTGAGAAACGACACTTAAAAATGCAGTATTCTTAATATTTAAACACAGACTGTGAGAAGGTATCATGCATATTTACGTCTAAACCTATTATTCCAATTTGAATAAATACTCAAAATTGTTGTGCTTTTTTAATAACTACAATCAGTTCATACATTAGACTTTTAATTAACTACTAAACATCTATACAGGTTGCACTTCCCTAAATCAGGACTCTCTGGTCCAGTAACATGCGTGGTCTGGCAACAGAGTCCCAGGGACAGGAGCTCAGTGGCAGGAGGGCAGTTTGGGGCCCTGCTGGGGCTGGGAACCTGGCAGACCTGGCAGCAGACCGGGCTGGGAGCCAGCAGTAGTCCTGGCCAGGAACCCAGTTGCAGGGTTGGAGCCAGGAGCCCAGTTGCTGGGCTAGGACCAAAAGTGGAGCCGGTGGCAGGTCAGTTGCAGGGGACCTCCCCTAGTGCAGCAAATTCCCTTGTTTGGGACCAGTCAGGCTTTATACTCAATACATCTATGGTATCTACAAATCCAAAGTATTATAACTCTAGGTCCTGGTTGTGCCAAAAGCAGACTTTAGGCTTGCTTTAGGTGAGCATGATGTTAAATCGGTGTCTATAGGATTTTCTACAATAAATGTATACACTAATTTTGGTAATAGACAAAAGTATAGACATAACAAATAATATAAGTGGTCCACAACAATATAAAAGTAAATACAGTGAACTGTAAAAAGTTGAGCTACCACAGCTCATCCAAATCTTCATAATTCTGTACTTCAGTATGACAAACAGTATTTTATCAGAACAGCACTTTTTAAATTCAACCATATTTGTAATGTTCCAAACCTAATGCTGCACCCTGGTTCTCTTTAAGTGATGTTTCCCTAAAAATGTATCTGTTCTCAATACTGAAGCAATAGCTAACTATGCGTGAGTTGAATTTTAACAGTGTAGTGACAAAGTCTCAGAGGGGTAGCTGTGTTAGTCTGTAACTTGAAGTGAGTTGTGCCCTCAAAAGCTCATGATACTGTATATTCTTTTGTTAATCTCTAAGGTGCTACAGGACCATTTCGCTGTTTTTAAATGTAGTGATTGGGTATTTTTTCTATGAAAGTTAAGCAAGTTTTCCATAATATTCCAGTGTATTTGATGTGCCAACTAAGAGACAATTTCATCGGTTTAGGGGGTATAAAAAGGGCTTGGGAGATCTGAGAGTGAGGGATCATTTTCCAGGATAGGTTGTAGACTGTTAATAATGCCCTGGAGGGGTTTAAGCTGGGGGCTGTAGGTGAGGACCAGTGGTGTTCTGTTATTTTCCTTGTTCGGCTTGTCTTGATGTAGGTGATTTCTGGTACTTGTCTGCCTCTATTAATCTGTTTCCTCAATATCTCTTCTGTGGGTGTCTCACTCTTACAGACCTAGGGAAACAGGGCAATCCTTGCATATAGACAGTCCCCCAAACTGAGACAAATACCCTGTTGCCTACTCTGTCCACATATCTATACAAGCAACATCATCACACGACCTAACTAAATAAGCTACAACATCAGGAGCTCATACAACTGCACAACCTCTAATGTAGTGTTTCTCAAAGTGGTCCGTGTTGCAAG
>JANRFK010001234.1:99585771-99607620 GCA_030068395.1 Apalone spinifera
TAGCCTCATTTGCATATTACTCGCTCAAGAAGCCGTGAGTGTAGACATAGCCTAACAGTTTAGGGAACTAAATAACATCATTAACAGGTAAGAAAGAGAACAACATCCATTTTAACTCTCCCCTTGCTCCTCCTTTGCCTCCAACAGTCCGCGAAACCACTTCGAGAAACCTGCTAACTGTCCGCTCTGGTGTGTTTATTTACTAGCACCATGGCCATGGAAACTTGCAGCTCCCATTGGCTCTGGTTTGCCGTTTGCTGCCACACACATAAACTTGTAGGGAACATTTTAACCTACCTGGTCACTCAGTCATGGATTTAAAAATAGTAACTTTTCTATAAAGGAATTTCACTACTCAGTTACAGAGAGAAACTTCAGAACTGGAATATATATCTACAAATTTGCCACTGTTACATTAATTGGTTAACGCACTACAAAGCAAATTTTCCCTACCTTTGACATCTGCAGTTTCACATAAAAAGTTATGAATGGGCACATAATTAGCTTGATTAGAACAGGTCTTAGAACTGACAGTTACTTCTTTATCTGTTGTATATATCTTGGATTCTGATGAAGTGGGTCTTACCCATGAAAGCTCATGGTCCTGTATATTTTTTTAGTCTCTAAGGCAGTGGTCTCCAACCTTTTTATACCCAAGATCACTTTTTAAATGTCAGGACAAGCCAAGATCTACCCTATAGGGTAGATCTTGCCCTTCCCCAAGAACCCACCCCTTCCTTGAGGCCCCTCCTCCTCTGTTCTCCTTCTCTCCATCACTTGTTTTCCCCAGCCTTATACACTCTCAGGGTATGGCTACACTGCCGCTTTTTTCGATCCTTCTGTTGGAAGAGATTTTTCAGACATTTGGCCCGTCTAGACTGGGCCAAATGTTGGAAAAAACCCTTCTTTTGGAAGCCCCCTGATTCCTCGTGGAACGAGGAATACAGGGGCTGCCAAAAGAGCGTGTTTGCTGGAAAAATTCCTGTAGTCTAAGCCATATCCTCACTGAGTTGAGACAGGATGTGTGGCTCTGGGGTGGGAATGAGGGATTTGGGTGCGGGAAGGGGTGAGAGGTACAAGCTCTGTGAGGGAATTTGGATGCAGGAGGAGGTGGAGAAGGGGATGCTGGATCAGGGAGGGGGCTCCAGGCTGGAGAGTGTTGGACTCAGGTGGAGGGTTGGGGTGCTGAGGAAGCCACAGGCTTGTGGATGTGAGGGTGCAGGAGTTAAGGTTGGGATGTATGAGGGGCTCGAGGCAGGGAGTATGATGGGCTCAGGACACAGATTTGCAGAGTGTGAATGGTTGTGGCAGAAGAATGTTGTGGCAGAAGACTGAGAATGTGGGGGTGCAAGAGTTTGGGGATGTGAGAGGCTCAGGACAGGGGGTTCCAGTGAAAGATAGGCTCAGATTTGGGGTTGGAGTGGGGAGTACAGGAGTATTACGATGCTCTGGCCAGATGAGGGCTTGGCCCCAATTGCGGGCTTGTTGGCCAGGCTTCATTTTTAAATAAAATATTATGTCAAACACAAAAAGTTTCAGCATTGTCATTATTTATGAGAGGGGTGGGGAACCTGTTTTGATCCAGGGGTCACTGACCCACAGAAAAGTCAGTCGGGGCCATACAAGTGAGATACAAAAACACAACCCTTCCAAAACCCCTCAAGCCTCACTAATGTGGCCCCAACTATGCTGGTGGGGCAGGGGACAGGATGCTGTGGCAGAGGACAGGGTGCTGTGGCAAGGGACAGGGTGCCGGTGGGTTCTGAGGCAGGGGACAGGGTGCTAGGACAGGGTGCCAGTGTGTGCTGGGGCAGGGGACAGGGTGCTGGAGTAGGGAATAGGGTGCTGGGGCAGGGTGCCGATGGATGCCAGGGCAAGGGACAGGGTACCGGTGGGTGCTGGGGCAGGGGACAGGGTACTTGTTGGGGTCTGGGCGGGGGGAGGGGACAGGGACTGACCGGTACCTGGGGATCCTGCAGCTGCGCCCCAAGGCCCAGGAAGTGCGCGGGCTGCTCCCCCGTCCATCAAACAGCTGGTGCGGTACCTGAAATGCCGGTCTGTCGCATGCCAGGGACTTTGTTTCCCTGCTGCCTTCCTGCACAGGGCGAGAGTGGGAGTCCCAGACCATGCCAGCTCTAACTGCTCGGGCAGCGTGTGCCTTGCTCCTCCACTTCCTGTGGCAGTGTGCGCTGCCTGAGCAGTTGGAGCTGGTGCAGTCCCGGACTCCCACTCCCTCCTTGCTCCCTCCCCTGCGTGCAGGAAGGTAGCAGGGGAAGAAAGTCCCCAGCATGCAATGGACCAGCTTTTTAAGTACTGCGCCAGCTGTTTGGGGAGGGGGAAAGAGCAGCCCTTGAACTCCTGGGACCTGGTGCGCAGCTGCAGAACTCCTCCCCACCCCGCAGGAAGCCTGCGCTACCTCTTTTGTCACTGGAGGTAGTGTCAGCATGGGGTGGTTCATGGGGGAGGGGGCAGCGAGGGGGGACCCCCCGAAAGTCTCGCGATTGACTGGTCAAGCCCCCAGGATAGACCAGTCAATCGCCATCAACAAGTTGGTGACCACGGCTCTAAGGTACCCAGGACTATCGGGGGTTTTTTAAGTGTTATATCTCTGGATTTATTAACGTAATGTCTGAACACTGTGAAGGGCAATACACAATTAAAAGTGCCCCTGCCATTATGGTTTTTTTAATCCCTGGTCTTTCTCAATTAATATGCACATAAACATGAGTTAGTATTCCAGAGGTTGCGTGGGCAAGATTGTTTGGATCATCTGATGGTATACAGAGAAAAAGAGAGAGGGGCACATACATGTTTTAAATCTGGGTATTTTAAAATCAAATATATTGGTGTCTATAAAATACACAGAGTTTCAACAGTCACAATCGCTTATTAGGGTTTTTTCTACAATTACATATATTTTAAAAGGACTCTTGTTCTAAAGTGTTTGCATGCTAGAGTTCCACACAGTAATACATTTTATGTAAGTGACCAAAAAAGCATTTATTTATTCTCATTATTAGAACATTATTAAGAAGGGTTTTTTCTTTCTGCTTTGGAGAATGTGTTTGCTGTTTTGTTCAAGGAACACATTTTCTTTTCTCTCTCTCTCTCTCTCTCTCTCTCTCTCTCTCTCCGACTCTCCCCTCAGGCAAAATAGTGATTCCGCTGCTGAACACTGAAAAGAGTGTTCAATAAACAGCAAAAAAACAAAAGCACAGCAGGACTGACTCACTGGTAGGAGTATGACTGTTGCACACTTAGGAGAAACCTCTGCCAAAATCTGTGTTACTGCATTGAACTAAGTCATATATTAACGCATATGGAAAAGAGATTAACTCTTTCCTTGTCAGACATGCTTTTGTAGTCTCCTGAACTAATGGAGATCTGATTGTGTACAGTTAGTATTTTCTAACTGTTTTGTAATCACTATGTGGTTAGCCATATGTAATGCTTGACTTTTTATGGAATTGCCCTAAATGTGTATATTAGCCAGAGAATTAATAGAGTGTTGAATTGTGTATCATGATCATTCTTTATTGGGAGATCGATCTTCAGAGCAACTAACAGTTAATAGAGCAACATCTGTGGTAAATCTGTCAAATATGTTTCAAAGCCTGTGTACCCACAAAGTCAAATGGGTATCACTTTTGTATATAGCAAATGTTTCATATACAGAAAACTTGAAGAGATTTAACGTGTCTCTGTAGTAAAGTTTAGGGATCTTTTAATTATAGGGTATTATATAGTAGTAATTCAATTAAAAGACACCTGGAGAGTTGTACATTAAAGGATGTATTTTTGGAAGAGAATATGTTTTCTAGCTTTGCAGCACAGTGCTTTGTTCTTACATATCACTTTTGCTGTGCTGGTGCAGTGCTTTGTGAAAGTGTATGAATCAGGGTTTTAAATCAGTGTGTGTTTGATTTTTCTGATTGACCTGAATTCTGAAGATCTGTGCCTTTGGCTACTATTTTTGTGTTTCTTTTGGTTACAATAAGCCCAATAGAAAGACAGCAATGCCTGCTTCATTTGCAGAAAACATAAAATAAACCCAGTAAATAGCATTTGCTCCTTCTCTTGTTGTGTGTGATGACAATGTTAGTTTATTAGAATTTTATGACTTTTAAAATTTATATACAATATAAAAATACTATGTGCAGTTACTATGATAAATGCTCCTCAGCATAAAGTTCATTATTAAAGTTTCTGCATAAAATAAATGAGTAAACATCTACATACATCTGATTGTGTTGAATGTCAACCTTCACAGTGTCAGGGATTACTAATAGTTATATATGCCCTTAAAGATATCTTGAAATTAACACCAATATTAACCATAATCAAGGGGCAGGTGAAAAACTAGCATCAATTTGAATTAACAGTTCTTATTTTGGATGCACTGTTTTAGGAAAAAGTAAAGGAAATGTTACATTTGATATTAGAAGTTTCTTCTCACATAGCTCTTTCTTAAAAGCTTCATGCAATGAATTTGTTCTGATTTACTTAATGCTCATCATATTCAGAAGGATAAAATTATAGGGGTTAGCTCTATTACTGTAATAGAGGTCTTAAGAAATGAAAGATTAGAAACATTCTAATGCATCTCAGCTGAACATTGCTTGCTTCACCTCTGAATTTTTTGCTAGTGCATGCAGAACATATGTGGCATTGGGGGGTTAATGGATATATGCAAGTATGGTTCCCGCCTTGCTTTTATCACAGCAAAAAGACACTAGAAATGGTTCCTATTTCCCCATATTTGGAATTTTCCTTTTAATGGAAATTTAAACACCAACCCCTCGCCCCCATAATCCTTAGTGTCATAGTCTTCCCATGCTTGGGTTTTCTTTCTTTTTGATAGACATTTCTATGGCTGAAATTCTGTTATGAGAATTTGCAGAAATCTGTTGTTGAGCTCCCTGACAAGATTAAAAACAATGAGTAGTCCTGTAGCACCTTAGAGACTAACAAATACATATATATATACATATACATATACATGCATCTGACGAAGTGGGTCTTTGCCCACGATAGCTTATGCTCCAAACACTTCGGTTAGTCTATAAGGTGCCACAGGACCCCTCGCCGCTTTTGCAAATACATATATAGATACAGTATCATGAGCTTTCATGGGCAAAACCCACTTCCGTCCTCTGCTCATCTGAGGAACTGAGTTTTGCCCATGAAAGCTCATGATATTATATGTATTTGTTAGTCTCTAAGGTGCTACAGGACTACTCATTGTTTTTAAAGTTACAAACTAACACATCTACCTCTCTGAGTCTGACAAGATTAAGTTAATCATTAAACAAAATTCAATATGCAACCAAACAACACTTATTTTCGGTGGAAATTATTTATAAAGGTTACATGAACCTATCAGGGAACATAACCAAAGTCATGTGGCATAGCTGCCCAATTTGTACAGCTCACATGTTGACCTGTGTAGATTGAATTCTTAACGGAATATTTTTCAAGACCATCTTGTGTGTATCATAGGCTATCACATATTCCACTGAACAACTTTGAATAGCAAACACATTCATAAAATAAAAATAGCAGCCTATTCTCACACTGTTGCAAACAGGAGAAAAGGCTGATTTCTCGAGATAAATGGGTCCTTATTTGTCCTATTGTATTGTATGGTATCAGTAATTAGATGCATTTTAGTAACAATTTTCGTATTGTGTTACTTCCTCTGGTGAGGATATTCACTCCCATTAAGCCTTCCTTGCTTTCTGTGTCTTGCACTGGCATTACAGTGACAGTCACTTTGAACACCTGCTCAGCTCTCTTGTTGTGTCTGAGCTCTGGGACAGCAATGAATCTTCTAAGGTTGCTCCTCAGAGAGAACTGTTTTTCTATATCTTAATGAAATTCTTCCCATCCCATACGGCAGAATATAAATGTTAAAATCAAAACAGTAAATGTGTGTTTTCTGTGGAGCTATTGTAATAGATGTTTCAGAGCATGTCTGAAGCGGTACACTGACCTTTCTATACTACTATACACCTAAACAGCTGTTATGATTGAGCCTTTAAATCAGTCAAGCTTAGTACAGTATTTAATCAATCTAGAATTACAGCAGTTTTAGTTCAAATGTCAGTCTTTACACCTCATAAGTTTTTCCATTTGTATTTAACTCAGGTAACTTTTCTGAGGGAAAACTGTCTCAGAATGTAGAAAACCGCACATTTTCTTAGTCATTTGTTAACTTTGTGATTAACTTAATTTATTACAAATAACATAGAATGAAGGGTTTTTTTCCTAACCATTAGGGTCAAGGTTTATGTTAGGCTTCATAAAAATTCTGAAGAAACCTGGCATACCCATATATATGAAAATTTACAAACAAAAGCATTGTGCACTAGAGTGAAGCAAGAAGCATTTTAGTGTGAGGCAGGTATTGCCACTTGCATAACAATTCACCTCCCTCTGTTGCTAGTGAATATTCATATTCCCATAGTAGGGCTCTTTATATTTACAATTCTGTTGAAGTATTGAGCTGGCATTCAAGCCCTCTTGCATTTTAATAGGCTAGGTATGTCATTTGCTTTTTTATTCTAAACATTCCTAAATAGTCAAACTAAGATCAGCAGTGTTCCTTAACTGCCTCCGAAACTTCCTCTGGAAATATAAAATTGTGGCGACTCCTATTTATTTTGCTGCTCATGTCAAATCACCTTTACTGGACTGGTGTATAACAGGGTTTTTCCTTTGGGGGAAACCATTGGGAAGACGCCATAGATTTCAGTCAGAGTATTAGAAGAATTCATTCTCAATATTTATGTATTATGTAAATGTATGAGAATGAGCATTACACAGATAATCAAATATTAATGATATGGGCTACAATTCCATTTAGGGGGTTCTAATCACTATCCTGCCTTTCAGTGGGATTATAGGCCTGCGATTGAAAAGTTATTGACTTTTTACTTCATATGAAATAAATAAAACTGGTACCAGGCTGCATGCCCTGCACTGCGTACAGTACCCTAGCTGCCTGCTGTGCCTGCCTTCCTCTCCACTTTCACCTCTGCCCTGCTGCTACTACACTCTCTTTCCCTGTGATGCAATCTTCACTGTCCCCCACTGAAGTAATTCTTACCTTCCACTCAAGCAAGTGCCCATATGTTTTCTTGCCAGAGCAGCGACCCATCCTGTTTCAGCAGTCCCATCTTCCCCAGGGGAGGGTCTATTGCCTCCCTCTCTCCTTGCTTCCTCTTTCATGTTGTGCTGCCTTTCCATTTCAGCAGCTCTCCTCCTTGGCAGGTTAAATCACATCTGTGGGTTGCAAACAGCTTGTACCATGGGTTGCAGTGGGTTATGTTACATTATACCACAGTGATTCATGCTGCATTTCAAAACAGATGTAAAGCGGTTGTATTCATTGAAAAGGAATCAGGCCTGTACACATGCCCTTTATCAACCAGCTCGCTTTTGTACAGTTAGCGCTACCCTGTCAGTGCAAAGACTACTTTTAAGTGATCAGACAGCATAATTAGGCAAGACTGTACTTTAGAAGCATGAGTTCCATCTTCATCTCAGCTGGAAAACAGGACACAAACATCAGGGATCATATTGCAGCAGGTTAGATGCTGTAGACTTATACAGCAGATACAGTACCTGTAATCAACAGGCTTCTTTCCAAATCATAGTTAATGCTTTAGCAAGTCCCTGTCAAATTACATTGCTGTGCACAGCAAGAGCTACATACACATATGTAAATAACATTTTGTCACTCTTCTGGCTAGTTATCCCATTAATGATGCTGATGATATAACCATAGCACTTGTATATTGGCGAATGTGCATAAACACAGATAAGGACTAGCTGTTGGGATCAGGAAGGCTTAAGATCTCAGTCGAGCTGGAAGGAAGGAGTGGCTGAAGCCCTGTGTGTTTGTGCAGGAGATATAGAGCTTTGGGTTTGTGGAAGATATTTTATCAGAAAAGAAGAGCTGAGCTGCAAAGGGCTTAAGGGTGTAACCCTGCAAACTACAGAGAGGGAACTCAAGAGCAGTGAATCAAAGCCTACTGGCTGACACTAAACAGCGGACAGAGAATGTTTAGTGACCCTCCACAATCTGCATTGTGTATTAATATTCATATATACACAGATACAGAAGATTTTGTGTGGAGTTCTACTGCAAATTAGCATCCTAGTGTATGTATACACAAAAGATGACTTTCCTGCATTGTATATTCTCTAGAGAAGCAACACTGTCACACTTCCTTTAACAGTCAGGTTCTAATTACACAACTACCACATTATTCCATTTATTTATCCAAAGCCTTTTCCCTTTTATCCAATGTAAATCTCACTGCTACATATTTGTGTTGGAGATGGGAGGGGGGACATTTTTCAAAGGCATAAATGAGAGTTAAATGCCCAGCTCCCTTTGAATTTCAGTAGAATTCAGGTACGTAAATTTCTTAGCCTCCTTTGTAAATCACAACCTGTTGGCTGCTCTTTTGCTACATATAGTCACTGAATAGAATTTATAGGAATGCTTTATAATTAATACATACAGGCCGTGCTAATAGTCCTCTTTCTACAATTCTGTCTTATTTGTGCAGGGTGACAGAATTAAAGTTGCTGTTTGATTTTATTTCCAGTCTCTCTATTAACATTCATTTCTAAGTTTTGTTACTTTTTCATATACTAATTTTGCATCATAAAACACAATGGCCCTTACACTTTGTAAATGACTTACAATTTGAAACACTCACATACCACTTGGTAACCATATTGTGCTTTGGCGGTGGCCAACTTTTGAGACAGAATTTAAACTAAAATGTCACAAGTAGCAAAATAAGTGTTTGATATCTTTTTAATGCTCTACCCAGTCATGATAAGTTGAGTCAAACTGCTAAAGTGTGTAGTTTATGTATCTTATAGTGATGATGTTAATATTATCAAGTTAAGGAAGTATGGATTGGATAAACAGACTATAAGATGAATAGAAAGCTGGCTAGACTGTCGGGCCTAATGGCTAGGGATCAACGGCTTAATGTCAGGCTGCCAGTTGGCTTCTAGCGGAGTGCCCCAAGGATCAGTTCTAGGGCCAGTTTTGTTCAACATCTTTATTAATGACCTGGATGAGTGGATGAATTGCACCCTCTGCAAGTTTGCAGATGACACTAAGCTAGGGAGAGAGGTGGATGTGTTGGAGAGCAGGGATAGGGTCCAGAGTGACCTAGACAGATTAGAGGATTGGGCCAAATGAAATATGATGAGGTTCAACAATGACAAGTGTAGAGTTCTGCACTTGGGACTGAAGAATCCCAAGCATTGTTACAGGCTGGGTACTGACTGGCTATGTAGCAGTTCTGCAGAAAAGGACCCGGAGATTACAGTGGATGAGAAGCTGTATATGAGTCAACAGTGTGCCCTTGTTGCCAAGAAGGTGAATGGCATATTAGGTTGCATTAGGGGGAGCATTGCCAGAAGATCTACAGAAGTGATTATTCCCCTTTATTCGGCTCTGGTAGGCCACATCTGAAGTATTGTTTTCTGGACTCCGCCCCCCTCCCCCCCTCCCATAGAAAGGATGTGGACACATTGGAGAGGGTCCAGCGGAACGCAACCAAAATGATTAGGGGGCTGGAGCACATAACCTATGAGGAGAGGCTGAGGGAGCTGGGTTTGTTTAGTCTGCAGAAGAGAAGTGTGAGGAGGGGACTAAATAGCTGCCTTCAACTTCCTGAAGGGAGGTTCCGAAGAGGATGAAGAAAGGCTGTTCACAGTAGTGATGAATGGCAGAACAAGGAGCAATGGTCTCAAGTTACAGTAGGGGAGGTCTAGCTTGGATATTAGGAAAAACTATTTCACTAGGAGAGTGATGAGGTACTAGAATGGGTTCCCTAGAGAGATGGTGGAATCTCCATCCCTGGAGGTGTTTAAGTCTCGGCTTGACAAAGCCCTGGCTGGGTTGATTTAGTTGGGATTGGTCCTGCCTTGATGACCTCCTGAGGCTTCTTCCAGGTCTATGATTCTATTATTAGAGATAGTGAACCAGAAAAGCAGATAGTAAGCCAAATACCTGTCTACTTTAAGAAAAGAATATAAGAATGGCCTTACTGGTCAAACCAATGATTCATGTAGCACCGTATACTGTCTTCCATCAGTGGTCAATACCAGGTGCTTCAGAGGAAATGTACAGAACAGGGCAGTTACAGAGGCCTTGTCTATACTTATGGAAAGATTAATGCCCTGGAGATCAATATCCTGGGATTCGATTTAGGGTGTCTAGTAAGGACCAGTGTTCCCTCTAAGCTGCGCAGCAGCACAGCTTCACAGGAGATTAATCAGCCCTGCCCAGTCAGAGGCTCTGGGCTCCGTGCATTGAGCTGACTGACTGGGTGGGGCTGATTAATCAGCTGTGAAGCTGTGCTGCCAGTAGCTTAAAGGGAATACTGGTAAGGACTGGCTAAATCAAACTCTGACGGCATCCCCATCAACCCTGGTACTCCATGGTGTCACAAGGAATAAGGGAAGTCGACGGGAGAGTTTCTCCCATCAACCTCCCTCAATAGTGATGCCGGAGAAATTTGATGTAAGGTACATTGACTCCAGCTACGCAATTCTCATAGTTGGAGCTGGCCTGAGTGTAGTGTAGACCTTTATTTAAATCCCACTTCATTAGCAATTTTGGTCGCCTACATTTGCATCCCTAGTTCGAACGAGAGAGCAAGTGTAGACATACCCCATGGGACAGTGAACCACACTACGTGTGTGGGTTAAATCTGCAAAGGGAGCGTGCAGAGAGCGGCACTCACAGGGGCAGGGGTCATATGGGGTACTCTATTTAGCAACTGAAATTTTGTCAGGGGCATAGGAGCTGGTGCCCCCAAGTGCTACCACCAGGCACCTCTGCCCTCCCCCACTACTGCCCCATAGGGTGGGGGAGCTGCTATTGTATCTCCCCCTCCCATCTCATGTACAACCCCTGCTCTCTGTGTCTCCCTTTCCCAGACTGGCTGCTCTTGCTCCCACAGTCTTCCCCCAGCCTTCCCTCTCCACATTCCCCCAACCCTCCCTGTGACCCACCTCCGAATTTCCCTCCATTGCACCCCTGCTCCCATCTGCCCATAAGTCTCCACAAATCCCCCCAACCTTCTTGCAGTGCCTCCTGAATCCCCCTCCTACCTACCGCCTCACACATCCCTGTTCCCCCTCATCCTCTTATCTGCCCCCACTCCTCTTCAGCCCCCTCCCGACCCACCTAGGCCTGGCTCCCCCTGTTCCACACACATTGGGAGCTGATAGCATCTTCCCTGGGAAGGGATCACAGCCAGTTCCACTGGGAGTAGCCCAGGGCCAAACCCTCCTCCTATAGCCCTGGGGCACTGGGGGCACCATTCCTGGGGGGAGGAGAGGTCTCTCTTACCTTCCCCCCAAGCACTACTTGCCCTGGAGCAGGGGCTGGGCTGGGCCAGGAGCTGGCCAGGCTGTGGGTGTTGCCCTGGGAGAGGTTCCTGGAGAGCAGTGGGATTGGCCTTTCTGGAGATTCCCCCTCCTAGCTGCAGCCTGGGCTCCAGGGGCACATCAGCAGCTCCCGCTGGGACTCGTGGATCCAGCCTGGAGCCTGGCTCCAGAGTCACCATGAGCAGCAGCAGCCAAGACCAGCCCTGGCTCCCAGAGCCCCTTCCCGCTGGTGCTGTGTCCTAGCGAGCAGCCTATCACACTAGTTATCTCTTTTCCAAGCTGAAAAATCACCATCTTTAATCTTTTGTCATATCAAAAGCTGATCTATACCCTTGATCATTTCTGTTGTCCTTCACGGTACCTTTTTCCAATTCTAATATTTTTCTTGAGATGCGATGATCAGAACTGTATTCAGTATTCAAGGTCTGGGCATAAAATGGATTTAAATGGTGACATTATGATATTTTCTGTTTTATTATCTATTCCTTTCCTAATGGTTCCTAATATTCTTTTAATTCTTTGACTGCCTTGCACATTGAGCAGCAGTTTTTAATAATTACACGAATTACAAGAATTACTCTAAAATCTCTAATTTAGACCCCATCACTTCACTCAGAATGGGCTAGGTGCTTTTCAGATCCAGAGGAAGACACACTTCCTCCTTCCTGCCAGGGCCAACATTAGGATTTTAAAAGAGTCAGCCAGATGATTCTCTGTGGTTCCCTTTGAACCTTTTTGCCCCACAGCACGTCAGCTGACAGATTAATATTGTTTTAAAAAGCACCTTGAGGGGAACACTGCAGAAAAATGAGTTATCTTTGGGCTCCCCCCAACTGCCACAGATACAAGTTGATGGAATGCATTTACTTGTGCTAAAGACTGCACGTATTTGCCAATATTTATAAGTGTTTACAGCAAACTGGCTTTTGAATAAATTGGGCTCTTGAGAGTGCCAGGCTCCCATCTGCTGGATAATTTTACATCAGTTCTGTTGAATTTTCTAATAATAATTAAATTTATTTCGGTCTTGTCTAGCTGTCCACCTGAAATCAGGGCCTCATTGTGTTAGGTCCTGTACAAACCTGCAATGAAAGACATTTCTGCACCCAAAAGGTGGTGATTTAAACAGACAAGACCTTCAGAGGTGGTGAAAAAGGAAGCATTATTGCTATTTTACAGATAAGAGATAGAGAGGCTGAGGCTGGTCTGCAAGGTGCTGAACATTCTGCCTGCAGTACAAAGGAGCATTTAAGCATGTGTATTGTCTCACTGAAGTAAGTTATTTACACTTTGAAGGTTATTTTTTGAAGCAGAAAGAGTTTGATATGTACCTTACTTCCAACTTTTTTTAATCAGTCTAGGCTAATGGCCACAGGGCCACTAAGAGACAAACCCCAGAACTCCTAGCTCAAATGGAGGAAGGGGCTATGGTGGTTTTAAGTCACTTGATACTGAACTGCTCTGTAATCTCCATCATAAATTAAACAATCTATGAGCCTAAATTACAGCAGTCTCCCTGGGCTGCCCTAAAATCTACAGTGCTGGCTGGACACTCTGCCTCTCTCAGAACCTGACTGTGTAGTTCTTCTTACGCCAGGGTTTATGAAGGCATCTGCAGAAGGAAGCTTTACGGCCATCTACTGCAGTGCCTATACTGGAGAAATTCTCTCATAGCCAGGCCTGTAGTGTTTAAGGCTCTTTCACACTTTTTATGTTGCATAAAGCAGCAAGAGAGGGGATGAAATTCTCACCCAAAGTGTCCAGAAAATCAGGTTGATGTATGTCACTAACATTGAGCTAAAATTATTCACACACAAATGCTAGATCAATGTAAGTTAGAAATACAGGTATTTATTTACTTATTTCATAGTTTAAAACCACAGGTTGAACCACAATTGTCTAATCTGGCACCCCCAGGACCTGACCGGTGCTGAACCAGAGAATATTCCTGATTACATAAGGTCAATATTGTCTAGCAGCATTACCAACACTTCCACTTCTTACTGGACTCTTAGAAGACATATAGGGGTAAATTAGAGCTACATAACAGCACAGAATACTGAGAGCCAGGACTGGTAGCTGCAAACAAACTTTGAGACCACAGAAGACTTGCCCAAACCCATGATAAGTGAACATCTGGCTAACTAAAATCATTTCAGACCACAGATATTGCTTGACCAGATTGTGCTGGACTAGAAAGGTTCAACCTGTATTTACAAACTTGTAAGAACTGTGGTCAAATCAACCCAAAAGTTTACATGCATCCCCAATAGAGAACTATGTGAGAATGTGAAAATTTTTCTTTTGTTTCCTCCTTTCCCAAATGAAAATACAATTAGAGAGAGAATGGAGAGAGAACCTCTGAATGCAGATTTATGGGGAGAAGAGAACCCCCTTCTGCTCAGTAAAACTATAGATGCCTTTGGTCAAGCAGAGACCTGGGTAAGGTGATGACTCTAGATTTTGGAATAAATATAGCAGTGGTACAGATCAAAATTCTGTTTAGGAGTTTCCTTTTTAGCCTTCACAAAAGCTGTCAAAGTAATATTTTCTAAAAGCCTGGCTAAAGAAACTGAGGTGAAGTTGCATCAAAGCCTCCTGGAAGCACCTTTCATCATATAGAGAAATGTAAGAACCCATCAGCAGTACAAATACAGGTTGGTTGGTTATAACTCAGGTCCAATTTATAGAGTAAATGAAACATATTTAGTGACTGGGCTTAAAGGCTTGGTTGTGGTTAGGATCCCATCTACCCTGCAAATTGTAATCACTTTGAAAGTGACTACAGATTTCTTTGATTCCTCTTTGGTCCTGCTTTTATTCTCTGACCCTATGTAGTGCAGAAAGACTCAAACAGCCTTTTAAAAAAGAGATACTGTATTGTAACCATGAAAGCCTTTTGGCTTCTTAAAATGAGTGAAAGCAATCTCACCTTGAATTCTGTATACTACTTTTATACAGTTAAAACCCATGTTTTTGCTTGTAACAAGGAACTGTGTTATGATTAAACACCCAGAAGAAATCTAAAAGAAAGAGATTTTTTTCTCATACCTTGTCTTTCTCTCAAATGGCCAGTGATAAATTAGACACTGGAGACACTGGAGGTCAGCTGTGCCAGTGCTGACAGTTATTTAAAAAGTAACATGTCGGAGAACTGAGCATCAGTAGCTCTTCTCTGGGGAGACTGGGGGATGTCCCATCATAATACAGTATCTACTGTACTTAAAATTACTGTGATGAACTGAACTGAAATATCCTCATTCCAGTACCCTCTGTCCAAAAAATTAGTGTTCATATTGTAACAAATTTGAATTTGTTTGTGAGGAATCCACAAAATGCTTTGCATTTAGGGGAGGAGAACCAGAGAGAATCCAAAGTTCATATTTGTGGGATGCTGAGCTCTTTCAAATCCTGTTGCTTTCCTGTGTGCCAGGCATTCTCTCATCCTAAGTGAGTCCATTCCCAAAATTCACTTAGCTGTCCACAACTAATCTCCACTGTGTTGGGTTCAGTCACAGGGATCCCTTGGGGCTGTCACTGGTGTGCTGGTCATGCCACTGAGCCTGCCTGTCTTCTGGGGCACCACCCATCTTGTCCTGCAGCCAAGGGTCAGAGTTGCAAAACAATACAGACCCTGAATTAGAGCAGCTTTGGGAGGATGCAGCTATAAGGCCATAGACAGCACCCAGGAGCACAGACCCAAAGAGACCAAAGCTCCAGATAAATGTGTTACTCTCTGTACAAGTTTTACACAGAGAAAGCTCATAAGGTCAGCCCCTTCTATCAATGAAAGAGAGAGATGGATAGTGGTTGCTGCTCCCCCCCTCTACCCCATGTAACTATTATTTACACCGGGTTGATAAGTAGGATTTAAGTGATTGCAAATGAAAATAGACCGATGAAAGTAAATTATTAAGCCAAAATAAACAAAATACAGCAGCTAATTCTAATACATTAAGAAACTTGTTACATGCAAATTCTTGCCCTAACCGTTGTTCTAATCATCTCTTTTTACAAGCTAGGCAGCCTCCTAGCTTGAGCCCATTCCTTCCCCCTGTTTAGTCTCAGATGTTTCCAGCAGGCATCTTGGGCAATAAGTCAGAATCTCCTAGCATCTGGCCACTCCCCCTGTTGTTTGATTTCCCACCATTATATCCCTTTTGCCCAAGGCTGTGATTGTTTGTGTTCAGTTCAAACTTTTATCACCTCGAGTGGAAAAGTACAAATTCCAAAATGGGTTTCAGCATCAGGTGGCCTGGCCACATGTCTTTGTAGGACCAAACATAGTTTGGGTTTACAGGAAAACCAGAACCATTCACAGAGTATTTGAGCACTGGGCCATTAAGCTCTTAAGTACTACTAATAGCTCTCGCTACAAATTCTATATTTATAAATGGATTCACACTTCATATTTCTAACTTTGCATATAAGAATGCTACATGCACGGAAATAGAATATACATAATTCAGCAGATCATACCTTTAAAGATTATATGTTACATGATGCATTTTGTTTAAAGCACCTTCAAGTTATGCATATTAATATATGCCAATTTTCATAAAGCATGGGGGCTTGTAACATCCACTTCTTAGCCCTCCCCCCCTTTTATTCCATTGTATCCCACATTTCAGATTGGAATGAAATGAAGAAAAAGTAGTAGATATGGGCCAATAAATAGGGAAAGAGGGTAGAATCAGAACTAACAAGATACTTAAATAGCCCGACAAACTAATCTTTATTTATGATACTCTTGCATTTCTTCCTGTGCCATTATTAATTCCTTTGTCTGTTTTCTTATTATTTATACTTAGGACTTCTGATTTTTGGTTTTAACATAAATATCAACAAAGCATCCCTGATTTAAAGAAAGAAGAAAATTGGTATTTATCTAGTGAATGCTGGTAAAACACCCAACACTTGTATCTTTGGGATTATCTATATGAAGCATTAATGTGGACTGTGGGGTGTGGTTTGTAAAGTGTGCTCATGTGTTAGTCTGCTCAGATCCTGTTGGTGCGCACCAAAGGTTCCCTAGTACTTTGACATAATGCTGTTTGAAATAGCACTATGCTAAAGGGCACTAGGGAGCATTACAAAGAGACTGCTCATTGAAGATATATAACTATAACTATAGTGAGTAATTACATTTATTACAATTTTAGACAGTTTGTTCAAGAATGCCTCCTAAACAGTAATACCTAGGACCACCAAATTCCTTATACAGTTTTCTCTTATCATAACTTAAAGCAAGGTAAGGGTTTGGTTGTGCGAGGAAAATGGGACGTGCCTTGAATGGGATTGCATCTCATAAAACAAACAGAAAAGAGACAGAATCCCAAAAGTAAGTACAATCCTCAGAATTAACATAACTAAGTGAATATTGAAAGAGACTGAACCAAGATGAGCCACAAAAAGAGGATGAACCTGGAATAGGACTGCTTCTCAATACTCCATAGAGAAAAGAAATAAAATTGAAACATTTGGAATAGACCTCTGTTTTGGCACAGCTAACTCAAGGCTTAAGGTTGGTAAACTAGAAGAAAATGTTATTGGAAACCAATTTGACGATAGCCCTTTTTTGTTAAAACATAGCGAATGATAGGAGCTTATAGGGACGAAGAAAAAAATACACTTAATGGAATGCCCATTTTTAAAAAATACTAAAAAAATTAAACAATCCTTTTTATAAGAAATCCAAAATAAAATTAATTTCTTAAAAATAAGTTCTTTTGAAAAATACAATCATTTAAATAAAGTACCTACGTTTTCCTTTTATTTTCCAAAAAAATTCCTTAATTATGTTAAGGACCGGCGCAATGGTGGGTAAATCTGTTAGTAATATATATTACTCAATACTGTGCATACAAAGAGCAAGTTCTGTGTCCTCCTCCTTCCCCTTCTTTTGGACATCTACATAAAACTGAAAAATGGTTAAAAATACCTGCCCAAAGAAACTAATAAGTCCTCAAAAAAACCAGCCAACCAAATAAACAAAAAACAGACTGAAGCCTAATTTTTACTGTTCATTCTTTGGGGCTGACACCAGTCATCCTATATTTTTCTAAAATAACATGCACATCGGTGGCGTTGTATGAATAATAGTAATTCAGCAAACAGAGGCTTGAACCACTCACAAGTCAATATTCTCTCTTGATTACAAATATTGCCACCCACACTCCAGTAGCACATTTAAATTGCAAGAAATTCTATTTCACACTGTCTTTAGAATATTTAGGCACTGAACTGCTAAGAGGAGAGTAGGTTGGTTCATTTAATCTCTGTGCTAGCAGTCTGTGCTACCTTGTCACTATTGGATCCAGTCTCTTCCCTGTTCCCCCCCATGGGAGATACAACGGGTACTGTATACAGAAGGCCTAATTGTAGCATTAGGCCGAATACAGTGCTGCTGAAAATGGTATTCAATGGAAGTTAAATTGGAAGGTAAATATTGAGTTGAGTGGTACATAATAAAGCCATACATATTATAATGTATCATTAATTGCATAATAAACAATACCAATAATTAGTCAACCTCCTAACCTCAAAAAACAGAACTTATTAGCTATATTAACCTTCACAGTATATTAATAAGTTACTATTGTCTTCGTCACACATTTTGAAATTAGAACTGCAGTTACTGTATCTTGATGACAGTACTGTATAAATAAAATACTGCATTAGGATTAAATAGGTGCAGTGGAGTCTCGGTGCAGTGTAATTGTAATTAATTACACTTAAAAAGACTGTCACTCACTCCTAAAAAATATATTTTATCAATTCAGTCTGTTCAGGAATGAATTACTTGGTCTTTTTATTAAACGAATAACTTGTTTTTAAAATGTAAATATGTATGGATACCTTCTGGGAACGCTAAAGAATTACTCCAAATGCTCTCATGTTTATATTATATTCAGAGGTATAAGATAGTGAGGCTATAGGATTATATTTATATTCATATAGTCTAAGACAGGTAATCTGAGAGTGGCAGAATTATAATTTTAAAATATAAATTGCAAAAGAGGAGAAATGAAGCAAATCGCCTCTTTAGAAAGGTCTTGATTTAGGAAATCACCCCCTTCAGGAAAGATGCCTAAGTCCCATTAAAGTCAATGGGACTTAAGAACATGCTTAAACATGTGTGCTTTCTTGAACAGCAGTTACGTTAGGTATGTACTTAAGTACTTTCCAGAATTAGGGATTTAAAGATGTGAGTCTCTGCTATTTTATGCCAGTGCTACTCCAAATGAAATTGTTGTACTTATGTTGATGTAAAACTAGAGCAATACATGGTAAAACAAGCTCCATAACCTGGTTTTATATATGTCATTTTCCAGCACTCATTTCTCTGTTACTGCCTGATTCTGCTCCTTTTGTAGTCAGGGACAATACTCCCATTGATTGCAGTGGTCTACCTTCACTGAGGAGGAGAGTGAAAGCTGAGAGAGGGCAAGATCATGAGAGAGTGTTGAAATGAACTGACCATGAACAAGAGACAAAAAGAAGCAGTTTGTGCCTCAGAGAATGACCAGAAGGAAGAGAAGCTCCTATAAGCCACACTGAAATGTGCCCAACGTTAGAAATGTCTGTGAAGAAGAGAAGAGAAAAAGCTGCCTAGATGGTTCTGAATCAGCTACTTCTAGGAAGAAAATGACACCAGTTCTTTGCTTCAACAAGGCTAAAATTTACTTCCAGCATTTAGATCAAACTTCAGCCAAAAGTCTGCAACAAGAAAGATTTTAGTTTATCCCTGCTACCCACCTGTCCTTTGACCATGTAGGATCTTCTAATCTGGAGCCTGCTCTATGTTATTGGTCCACATCACCACGAAGAGTTAAGTAATCAAAGATGTAAGGTTGCAATAGTTTTCATTTAGCCAGTGACCCTAAATATTTTTTTAAATGATTTTTGGCTAATTCATAAATTATTGACATTTCAAAGTATTCTGCTGTGCTTTGGAAGTATTTACATGACACCATACAGCTCTTGTGTGTGTGAACACCCGACAGACTCCAGTCTATGAACTGAAGAGGAAATTTTTTTTAACTATGAAAAAACTTTTTCAAAATAATTTTATAGAACAGCCAGCAGTGGCTTTCTAATGAAGGGATTGTTAGCTGACTGAACCTATTCAGAAGCATTTCTTGGAGAAATTTTGGTTTTGGAACTCTGGTAGAAAAACACCATTGAAATTGAACACCAAATAAAAATGTGAAGTAATTTTAAATTCATGCTAATATCCATAGATAGTCACAAAAAATAAAAAAATCATGTATTAGGCTGAAATTTCACCCAGAACACTTTCTGTCCTGCCATGGTGTTACAGGGACCTTTGAACAGTGAATTATCTAAAACAACACATTAAATTGGAACTTCCTTGTATTCAAAACTGAGGGGACAGTTGGCAGTCTCTTTGTTAATAGAGACTTACAGATTTGAATTCACTCTTCCACTACTGGTCCAAATTAATCCAAATCTGCAAAATTGTAATGCAGGCTGACATCTCTCTTTTTCAGGTTTCTGAAGGAGCAAAAGATTCACTGAAGACTTTAGAGAACTATTGGATTTCTTCCCTTCCCCTTTCCTCTCTTTCCCCCTCCCCTCTCCCATTTTTTTGTTTGGATCAGGGTGGTTGTATATTTGATATTTGTTTGTGAGGCCTTGAGCTCTGGACAGCCATTATGTATCCTACAAATAAAATAGTCTGTAATGCCTAGGCACAATGGGGTGAGTTAATAATGCTTGGTATTTATATAGCACTTTGCATTTTTGGAGCTCTGTTAAATGTATGCATTAACCCTACAATACATTAGAGTGATTTTCTAAAGATAAACAACATAATGTGCCAAATTCATTCCTGGTATGATGGAATATAATCAGGAAAGAGTTTGAGCAAATACAGCCCTTATTTCCTTTACTGACTGTTTACAACGTATACAATTGTAAATACTAGGCCAAATTATTATCTGGCATAAACATGATCATGCTAATGGCTAACATTTTCTCTCAAACTCTTTCATCTTGAAGCTCTGCGCAGATAGTGGTTCCAATTCTGATTTTATTTATTCAGGTGTAACATCATTAACTTCAGTGGAAGTAAAGGTTGGTCAGTCTGGAAATCAGGCTGTTTAGTTATGTGCCTAAATGTGGATTTAATTGCCTATCTGTAGGTTCCCAGGTTGAATGATTTAGGCCAAAATTATTGTTTAGTTAACTATTGTGTGAATATTTTTAGGATGAGACAGAATAAAATGATTGTAGTAACATCTCTTTTCACTGCTAAGAATGTACACAGAACCCTCTTTGACTGTCAGGCATGGTTACAAACATTAAGGCCCTAGTCATTGAAATCAACGTTTTGCCTTCCACTTAATTGAGCATAGGACTGGGCCCTGAGGAGAAGCACTGAGAAAACTCTGTTTGGAACAATTCCATTTGGAAGTGATTTTGAGCTGTTCATTTAGATCATGAACTGTTTGTCAATACTGACAATTAGTGGGCCAAAGATTCCATTGACCACATGACAGGAATCAATATACACGGTACTTGTTTGTTATTTACCACAGACTGTATTAAAGCCTGTATATTCCCCATAAATCCTTTAAAGCTATCCTGCTATGATCCTATTACTACATGCATTGACTCATCAATAAATCCTTTTGACAAGGGTGATATGTGAAAATCAATACCAGTTTATCATGTAGTCCCATGTAGTGTTTCCTGCAAAGGTTTAAGACCATTTCCCAAAGCTGTGTAACTGTGACAAGGCTTAGGGGCAGATCTTGTATCAGCTGTGCACACATGTACTGATCATGATTAACATCTTTGTAAATCCCATGCAAGGGAAATAAAACCACTATCCATGGTTTTTATGAAGTTTATGATTTGAAAAGTGCTAATCAGTGCTTTTATTAAAACTATTATTTTCCAAAAGTGAATGAACTTCTAGTATTCTTAGAGAACAAGTTAAGTTTTACAAAAAATGATTCCTTGAGCTGTTGTGAAACTGCCAAGCACATCTTTGTCACTGAGCCATTTTCCATTATGTCAAAGTAAAGGCAAAAACCTAATGATGTTTACTTATTAAACCCGTGGTTCTCAAACATTTTGGCCCGCAGCCCACCCTGCTCAACGCAAACCTTTCCGTAATCCACCAGCCAAATGCCTATGATGACAAAAAGGGTGCAGGAGAGGGTGGTAAAGTCTGGATGGGAGAGAGGGTGAAGGAGCAGAGTGTGGATAGGGGGGTATCAGCAGCAGGGGATGGGAGAGCACTTAACTGGATCCGCACCCCTGGCCGTTCCTAGGCACTGTTCCCTGCTGCTCCGATTGGCCGGAATTCCAGCCAATGGGAGCAGGGGGGAAAGCCTCTAGGGCTATGTCTACACTTGCGGCTTCTTGCGTGAGTAATATGCAAATGAG
>JANRFK010001234.1:99633608-99645670 GCA_030068395.1 Apalone spinifera
GAGAAACCTGAGAACTGTCTGTCCGGGATGGGGGATCGGGTCCCTTTTAAGCACAGACCTTGGCTAGCCTGAGACAGCAGCCCCACACACTAAGTCCGACCCTGATGCCCTGACGGCACTGGTTCCGGCCAGCCTTACCTTTGATTCAGGGTCCACTTAATGTAGATGTGCTATTTCAAATTAGAAAAACGCTATTTCGAATTAGTTTTTGTGTCTAGATATTTCGAATTAGCTTATTTCAAATTAACTAATGCGAAATAAGTTAATTCGAAATAGAGCTGTAGTGTAGACATACCCTATGTGATTTTCTTTTTAAAGTAACTTTTGTCTTATGTGCCTGTTTCTGAATCAGGCAGGGAAGGGAAAGACGGGAAGGTGGGTAGGAAGGGAAGTTATCATGGACTCCTGCTCACTCACACGTCTTTGCTCAGGGCAAAAGAAAGAATTATGCATTGGAAGCTCTTCTGGAAACAGATTGTCTCTTATTTTGCATACTGTAAAACCAAATTGCTCGCACCAAACAGAAAAGTATTTACAGAGGCACTGGTTACTGTTCCATAGATGTTGCTAAGGAGAAAACCAAACTATAGGCCATATTTTGACAAGCTCTGTCCTGACCTTTCATTGAAAGGTGCAATTGCTAAGAAAAAAATATGATTAAGGAGACTTTTAAAATATTTATAAGAGTGTAGGTTTACAAACTTTTTAATTGTGCAAAGATGAATACTTTTTTTGCTTTAACAGGATTCAAAAAAGAACTAGATAAATTCATGGAGGTTAGATCCATCTATAATTATTAGCCAGGAAAGGTAGGAATGTTGTCCCTAGCCTGTTTGTCAGAGGCTGGAAATGAATGACAGGAGAGGGCTCACTGGATGATTACACGTTCTGTTCACTCCCTCTAGTGCAGCCGTGGCCAACACACGGCTCGCAAGTCGCTTGCGGCTCTTGCCCCCCAAAAGTGCGGCTTGCGAAGCTGCTCCTGCGCCCCTCCAAATGGTCCCTGCTACCTGTCGGCTCCCATGTGCTTACCAGGTCGGAGCTACGGGGTTTTAAAAATGGCGCCCAAGATGGCAGCCATCTTAAAGGGGCAGCCTCCCTTTAAAAAAAATAATTTTTTTGTTTTTCTTTGACAGTTCTATTCTGGGGGTCTTTCTTTCTTTCTTTCTTTGCTTGACAATTCTGGTGTGGCTCTGCATTTTTTCCACCACTGTTTTGGCTCTTTTTGTTAAATGGGTTGGCCACCCCTGCTCTTGTGCATCTGGCATTGGCCACTGTTGGCAGACAGGATACTGGGCTAGATGGACCTTTTGTCTGACCCCATATGGCCATTTTTCTGTTCTTATGAAATGTAAAACAGAATGATCTCAGGATTCTTCAGCCACTGAAAACTTTAAAATGGAATATTCAATAAACCCCAAAGTTCAAATATAGGCAGCTATATTAAATTTTGATTTGAGAACAAAAATGGTTACTATCAGTCTTTGTCTTAGTAGCTTGGATCTTTGCTAACCACTTAACATACAATTTACACACAGATTTCACCATGTACAGCTGTCAAATTATATCAACTCTGCTCTGTCTGAAAATATAAGCAGGAAGTTTAACTCAATTGTATGCAATAACCTTATAGGGTTTTTTCCAAAACTTTACATAAACATTCTAATATCTAAGGCTCTTAAGGAAACAAGTAGTCATGGGATGTCAGGGAAGGTCCTTATGGCTGATAGGCAGCTTTCACAATGAAGAGTAATAAACACTGGGGTCACACACATGGATCTGTACTAGGACTGTTAACATATACATCAGTCATCTGAAACAGGGAATGAACAGTGAAATGACAACATGTCCAGAAGATACAAAATTATTCATTAGATTTAAATCCGAAACTGAGGAGTTACAGGGGTTGACTCAGTGACAAAATGAAGGGTGAACTTCAACATGGATAAGTACAAAATAATAGACATTGAAAAAAGTAATCCATATTATGTATACATGAAAAAAAATACATATTTAATGGATGGGTTCTAAAATAACTGTTGCCACTCAAGAAAGATCTTGGAGTCATTGTGGATAGTTCTCTGAAAACTTCAGCTCAATAGGCAGCAGTGGTCAAAAAGGCTAGCAAAATGTGAGGATCAATTAGGAAAGGAATAGAAAGTAAAACAAAATATCATAATGTCCCCATGTATATCCATGTTGCACTCACACCTTAAATAATGTGTCTAGCTCTAGCTGCCCCATCTCAAAAAGATTAAGAAAAGGGCAACAAACTTGATCAAGGCATGGGATAGTTTCTGTATAAAGAAAGAGTAAAAATACCGGGACACTGCAATTTCAGAAACAGATATTTAAGGGGGGTTATGGTTGAAGTCTGTAAAAACATGAATGGTAAGGAAACGGTGAATGAAAAGTGTTGTTTATCTTTTTTCCACAGTACAAAAATCAGGGAGTACTCAATAAAATTAATAAGCAGCAGGTGCAAAACTAACCTGTGGAACTCATTGCTATAGGATATTGTGATGGCCAAAGCTATAAACTAGATTTTAAAAAAGATCTAGGTAAGTTCATGGAGGATAGCGGATATTAGCCAAGATGGCGAGGGATATCACTCCAGCTACATCTAGCCTATAGGTTTCTTTTGGAAGAAGTTTTTTTTCGGAAGAGATCTTCTGAAAAAACTTATTCTGAAAGAGAGCGTCCACACTGCAAACGTGCATCAAAAAAGTGATCTGTTTTTTCGAAAGAGAGCGTCCAGACTGAATGGATGCTCTCTCGCATGTAAGTTCTGATTGCTGTGGATGGAATGGCCACCAGGGCACTTGTGCTTTTTTTCCTCTTCTTCTGAAAGAACTTCCTCTTCCCTGTCCACATGCACCTTTTTGCGAAAGACTCTTTCGCAGAAAGGATTCTTCCTCATAGAATGAGGATTACCAATGCCGGAAAAACCCCTCTGTTCTTTCTATTTTCTTGTGGAAGAATGCAATTGCAATGTGGATGTTCCTCAAGTTTTGTCAGAAAAATTGCCATTTTTCTGACAAAACTCTGTAGTGTAGACATACTTTCCATGTTTGGGAAGACCCTAAGTCTTTGACAGCCAGAAGCTAGGAGGGAAAGATGGGGGTGGCTCTCTTTAAAATAACCTTGTCCTGTACACACACGCCTGAAGACCTGGTACTTGTCACTATTGGAGATAGGATGCTAGCCTAGATGGCCTATTGGCGTTTCTTATGTTTGGCATTTCTTATGTTCTTATTCATATTCATACAAGTTTGCTTTTCTTACAAATGTAGAAAAAAATCAAATAATTCAAATATCAATATTCAGTCTCAGATTTCCTAATAATAAGAGACTGACAACAACATGATTTATACCACATGACTATATATATTTATTTATATATATATATATATATATATATATATATATATATATATATATAAAAAAAAATGTTCTGTGTGTGTGTGTGTGTGTTTGTATAGTATTAAAATGCATATAAAGGGTCTGATCTAGAGGGACTACTACTGATTTTGATGGAAATTGTATCAGGGCCTTAAGTATAGTAGGAAGAGAGAAAGTTGGGGCAAATTCAGGAGCAGAGTTAAGATTATTAGTCAATGAAAAATTTTATGTTTCATGGCCAACGTGTAAATTAGGTATAAAATTTGAGTATCAGAGTTTTTTTTATACAATCTTGTCTTCTGACTTCCATAATTTTTAATGTTTGTCCATTTTTATTGAGTAAACCTTCTCTTATATCTCTTACATTTAGAAACACCTATTATAGCTTTTGTGCGTATGTTTGGGATGAGGGGAGAAATCAGATATAATAGTTTGCTTGTGCAGAGTTAACATGGACTGAGAAGGGTACATATTGCCAAAATGAGTGAGAACATACATAGTGCTGAAAATAGCAAGCGTCAATAAAGATTTATAGAAGGTGCCAGAACTAAAATTTAAGTTCTCCAGGGCCCCATCTCTCTTTATTTTTGTTTTATATTGTGTGGAGCACATAAGTTCGTCCTAACTGCAATTCT
Source organism: Apalone spinifera (assembly GCA_030068395.1). NCBI lineage: Eukaryota > Metazoa > Chordata > Testudines > Trionychidae > Apalone > Apalone spinifera. The sequence continues at coordinate 99,637,646 of JANRFK010001234.1, forward strand.
TCTCTATGTAAAAATGGACTTTTTTCACAACAGATCTGCTTACTGTGAGCATTCAGAGTCACATTTAGAAGCGCTAATGACTGTTCTTTTAAAATTCTTCGTACACCACTGACACATGCACAGACAACAGAGAAGAGAGGGAGTGAACAGGAATCAGCTGTGTGATCAACAGAATTTGTTAATTGAGGGCCATTTTGTTTCCCAGAGATCCATAGGCTGTAGGGAACCTCCATAAACATCTCCCCTCTTTTTGGTCAAATGGAAGCAGTCATCTTTATGCCACTATTTCCCCACACCGATGTCCTGGACCCGCAGAAGATTCTCTGCTAGACTAGTAATTTCAGAGTAGAAAGGAGGACTGGGGGTGCAGTCCTGTTACTCCTTGATTGAGGAATTATCAGTAAAGTTGACACAACCTGAGATTGTAAGGACTTTATTATGGACTTGTCCTTTGCTCCATGGAACCTTCTTATTTAAGTAGGGGGATTGCATGTGCTGATCCTTGTAAGATGGCTTGAGGGGATTCCAACAGTCCCTACAGTTGAAACATGTCAGCACAGCTCTTCTTGGGCCAGACTTCCAGAAGGAAGGGAAGAGTAACAGGTTGGTAGGGAGTTGCTTGGAGACAAAGGACCATGTGCCTCCTGTCAAGTTTGGGGTTCAGATTCCCTGTTTCAGAGGGGGAATAAGGAGCAAACTATACTTCAGTCCAATAGAAGAACTTAGACAAAACCACAAGATAACCTTTTGAATGTTTCACCTCACCGGAGAGGGGCAATTTGACCTTACTTTCCAATTGCAGGATCAGCTACTCCTGTCCAGCAGTCCCCATTGTTGGCAAGAGAGAAGGTATTTTTTGATTTGCAAACATTCACTAATACAGGTGTGTAAAGAGGAAATAGTCCAGCTTGACTCCCAGTTCTCAGAGAGAATTTGTGGGAATGTCAGGATAAAACATCTTGAAACCTAAGACCATTTGATGCAGAAATCAGCGTCAGAAAATAAATGCGGAGCCCCACAGTTCATAACACTATTCAGAATTGAACCACATTTCAAAATGCAATTAACAATAAGGGTAGAGGTGATAAAAAGGAACAGTGACAGTTGTGACTGAAGGACATTTTGCTTCTAGAGTAGTTGTCGTCTCTTCCACTGACCTAAATATTGGTTTCCATTTGTCCTTTCATCCCGTTTGACCTATTCTTTAAATTTATTTTAATGAAAATAGTTTCCCAAGTATTAATTTTTTGTTACGTTTGGTCCATTATTTCAGTGTTCCAGTGTGTGAGTGTGCTATGTGAAAGGGAGGTTGCCATGGTAATTTCTCATTATTGTTGAATAGAAAAATAATTACTCTGGCAAAATCCCACGTAACCTGTCAGCGCATAAGTTAAAGATGCCTGGGGGCAGCCTTGACTTCAACATCCTCCTTTTTTGTGTGGAAAGAGGGATTTTTTTATCCTTTTTTTTTCTTACTAATTCTATCCATATTCTGCAGTTTGACTGGGGACACCTCCCTTGGTTTTGTTCACCATTTGACTCTGGGCACTGTTGGGCCCACTTGTGAGAGATTGGACCAGAGGATTAATCAGGGAAGTGTATCTAATTCTTTATGCAAAATGTATACATTCCCCTGGGTGATTGGTTTTCCTTCTTCCTAATTTTAAGTATGCAAAAAAACACAAAGAAAAATACTTTGGACAATGTTCAAACTGCAATAGAAGCTGGATGTTTTTATTTATCCTTTGAGACAATCTATGATAATGTAGTAGCTACACTTTCCTACCCTTTAGAATTAGTGGGAATGAGAAGGAATGAAAGTATCTGTGGTTTGAGCTGAAGCTCTGCTCTTTTTCCTATGCTCTTTGCTTTTGTTTTATGTGTGCATTACAATTGTGTGATGCTTCCTTTTTGCTTCTCTCACTGTTGGATTTTTATTAGTAGCCGTGATCCTTCTGTAATAAAGAACTAAAAGGAGCTGTTCCACTGCAAAATGGTAAATGTGGTATGTAACTCGGCTTAACCCTCCATCCCCTTTTCAGGTACAAGAAGCATGTCCAAAAGACTTCAGTAGAACGGGGCAGTGCAGTATCCCTTTTGGCAAGTGATTAAAAGTGGGAGTTCATAATTATTGGCTGAGCTATAAACTATTATAGACAAACTTATGATAGCAACTGACCCGTCTGCCATGAGTGAAGCATAAGTGCTTAAAATACGGAGGGGTTCTGTTATGGAATATATCTATGTGTTCTGTGCTTGAAACTATAGTGCCTCAGCTAATAAATATATCAGTGTGTCCATGTGCACACACCCATAAACATTACAGAGCCACGCAGAAGAGAGCAGGAATCTCTCACTGACAATAGACTTCTGAAAAGTGGGGTCAGTATTTATTTATTTTAAAATCTTGTTTCATCTTTTTTGAGAGAGTGACTTTAATTATTTCTCAGGAACTCAAAAACTGCTCTGTTCCCAATTACACTGCCTCCTGTTGGTGATACTGCTGACAGCAGGAATTAGCATTGATAAGAAAGAGTGAATAAGGAAGGCTGACAGCTAGCCAAGAAAGCTCTTGTATTATCATGACAACAACTACAGTGTTATGCAGTGTTCTTATTACTTTATTAAATCTCAACAACAAGGAGCTGTAGAAACACAATTGAGAACAAAGCCTAGACCGGGTTCTCAGGATAAGCATGATAAGGAGTGTCTAAAAAGACCAGGTAGTTATTTATCAATTTGTGTGTATGTATGATTAATATGGTATATGCATAATTTACTTAGATTAGAATTTTCTCACAAGTATTAGTTTCAGAGGGATAGCCGTATTAGTCTCTTTCAGCAAAATCAACGAGGAGTCCTTTGGCACCTTAAAGACTAACAAATTTATTTCGGCACAAACTTCCATGGGTTGAAATCCAGTATGCATCCAGTGAAGTGGATTCCAGTCCCCAAAAGCTTATGCCAAGTTTTGTTCAGTAGATCACGGTTAATAAGCCCTTGCTGCCTATGATATATATTTTTGAGGACATATAAAGTCTGCCTATAGCTCACCAAATTGCATCTAGCCACTGGTAGACTGCTGGCATGATTGTTTTAGATTGGTTATAGTACATGGAATTTCTGATTTTATATTACCAGCTTCGCCACCAAATCACTTTGTGAAGTTCAGCAAGTCATTTAAATCTCAGTACCTCAGTATCTCCACCCATGTTGAAGACATGCACTCCACATTTTTGGAACAAGCTGCCTAACCAGATTTTCTTTCATTTGTGTTTATTAAACCACAAATCATTTTCTTTCCCCTGATTTTTTTTTTGTCCAAAGCATATTAAAAGAATGTGCTTAATTTATACTGGAATGTGTTACTTTATGGATGGGATTAAGAAAGGCTACAGTTATGCTATAAACAAGAAATGGTAATTGGCATCCTTGATGGACATTTCAGCAGAGAAGCCAAGGTGAATGGAGACTGAACTTAACCGCCATACTGGATCCATTTAACCTAGGATCCTGTCTTCAGCAGTGACTAGTCCCAGAGCTTCAAGGAGAGTGCATAGACATAGGAAATTTTGGAGGGATCCAACACTCTCAGCTTTAGGATTTAGATTTAGGATCTCCACTGGTATGGGGTTGTATCCCTGACCATCTTGGTTCTTATATCTAAAAGGGTGTCACAAGGAGGAGGGAGAAAATTGTTCTCCTTAGTGTATGAGGATAGGACAAGAAGCAGTGGAATTAAACTGCAGCAAGTGAGGTTTAAGTTGGACATTAGGAAAAACTTCCTGTCAGGGTGGTTAAACAATGGAATAAGTTGCCTAGGGAGGTTGTGGAATCTCTGTCTTTGGAGATATTTAAGAGCAGTTTAGATAGACATCTATCAGGGATGGTTTAGATGGTACTGGATCCTGCTGTGAGGGCAGGGGACTGGACTCGATGACCTCTCAAGGTCCCTTCCAGTTCTAGTGTTCTATGATTCTATGAATAACCATAGACAAACCTGTCCTCTAGTTCTTTTTGGAGCCCAGTTATATTTTGGCTATCACAACATCCTATAGCAATGAGTTCCATAGGATAATTGTACTATGTGTGAAAAGTATTACCAGCTGCTTAATAATTTAATCTGGTAGCCCCTGGTTTTTGTATTGTGGAAAAGGGTAAAATACCACAACTCTATTCACTTTTTCCACACCATGGTTTTATAGATCTCTTTTACATTCCCCTTAATCATATGCTTGCTGAACTGAACAGCAGACACTTAAATAAGACACATGGTTTTAAAGTTTCCTTTGACTTCATGAAGAACTGTGAAAGCTGAGAACTTTCAAAATCAGAGAACTTATTTAGGTGTCTAAATATAGCTTTAGATGCCCAAATGTATGTACCCATATTTCAAACTTTTTGGTTTAATTTCCAAGATTATCAACCCAGCTTTAGTATTATATCTGTTATGTGTTGTATATTTTACTATGTGTTAATAATTTTTATATTCTAATAACTAGCGTTATTTCTAAATAACTTAGTCCGCGTCTATACAGCAGGCAGTATTTCAAAATAATATCAAAATACTGTTAAGATGGAGGGCTTCTTACTCCAACTCCTGTAACCCTCATTGTACAAGGAGTAAGGGAAGATGGAGGAAGAATGCTCTATTTTGAAATAAATGCGTGTAGATGCTCCCAGTTTCAAAATAAGCTATTTTGAAATAAGCTATGCAACTGACGTTCATAGTTCATGTTCAATTTGCATAGCTTATTTCAAGTTAAGCCCTGTTGTGTAGACACACCCTCAGAGAGCAGGGGAGACTTTAAAATCCTAGTTTCATCTTCTGTGTCATGTTGAAAACTAGAGAATTATCTGAGCAAGTGCATTTAAATAACTAGCTGCTATTTAATTAACCTACTGTATTGTCATCGTCATAATAAATGCATCTAAGTCCAACAGCTATTATATGAAGCTTCAAAATAACTTACATTTAAGTGCATGCTAATAATGATCACTTTACATAGGATTACAGAATGAAGTACTGTTCCTTCTCACCCTCAAGACCAATCATACCATATCGGTAGAACACGAAAAAAATAAGAACAGTATATTAAGTACCAAGTGATTTGTAAAAGCATTTTAAGATTTAACAAAATGTGTGTAAATATTCATTTATATGGAAGACACTGTGCTGTTTTATATGTTTGTACAGTGCCTAGCTTAATGGAAAACCTCTATTACTACAAAAATAAATGATGTTTTATTAATAATATATTAGTAGTTTCCTTAAATTGCAACTAAACACTTAGATGAGTAAATTAATCTGAAATATGACCACATGGACATCCACTCTTCCACACAGACAGGTCCCATACAAAAAATGAGATCCTTTGGATTTCTTTTTTTTTTTTTTTTGAAGAGATGTTTTTTCTTATTACCACGTGTTAAATGAATGGTTTTTCTCTTCTTAGGATAGTGATAACCTCTGGTGGGATGCCTTTGCAACTGAGTTTTTTGAAGATGATGCAACCTTAACCCTATCATTTTGTTTGGAAGATGGACCAAAGCGATACAGTAAGAGACATGTGTCTTGTTATGATGTTATGCCTAATTCTATAAAAGCAGTATATACTTAAAAGCCGGTGATGGTAATGTGCTCACTACCACACATGAAGCTACCAACAAGTTCCAGTAACAAAATGTACTGTCGGCTTTCTCAAAGAAAGGAATTTAAGTATTGAAATTCCTTTGTACAGTTTGAACCTCTCTAATCCAGCATCCTCGGGATCCTAACCAGTGCCAGCCCAGAGAATTTGCCAAACCACAGGAGGTCAACATTGTCTAGCAGCATTGCCAACACTTCCACTGCTTACTGGCTTTTGGAAGACATTTAGGGGTAAATTAGAGCTACAGAACACTGAGAGTCAGGACTAGTCATTGTAAAAAAACTTTATGGAACTGTAGGAAATGTAGCCACAGCCATGGTAAGTGAACATCTGGCTCACTAAAATCATGCCAGTCCATGGATATTGCTGGACCAGAGAGTGCTAGATTAGAATGGTTCAACCCATATTTTTATACTTGGATTATAAAAGTGTGAGTTTCAAGCTGACCTGGCAAATAATGCAAAGAAATCTTCAAATATTCAGTGGAATTATTAAATGAATTTGCTTTGTCTGTATTTGCATTCTTTATATGTTCACTTTCCACTGACATTCAAAAGATGCAGTTTTGATGGCAAAAATATTCACAGAAGGGGAATTTTATGTAAAATTTCAGTATTCCTATGGGAAGAGTTTCCACGTTCATTCAGTGCTCAGAAAAAATACCAAGAAACAAATCCTTGCCTGGTGTAAATGGTTACCACTCCATCAACATCTTGGAGCCATTCTAATTTATACCAGCTGAAGATCTGCCCTGGATGTTAACTGACCTATCACAACTAAGCAACAATGCTGACATTTAGAATAAGGTCAGTCAATCCGTGAATAAATTTGAGTAACAAATAAATTTCTGACAATACTGTGATCGAATTGACCATGTGCTATAATCAGGAGAAAGAGCTAAAATTAATCAAACAAATTGTTTGCAGTGAATTATTCTCTCTGTCCTAGCACCAAGCAACACAGAAATACATAAATAATGAAAAAGTGAATTGTACATTGATCAGTCCATTCTGAGAGACCCCTACTTCTCCATGACAGTTTGTGTTCTATGCTTAATGTTCTGAGTCTTGCAAGGTTCTTACTTTTCTTGAGATTGACTGATTGTCAGTGTATCACTCACAGACTTCTAATTCATTTTATCAATTATCTCAGGTATTTATTTGACAAGTGTTACCTTTTTCTGAAGAAAAAATATAACAGTCACTTTGAGTACACATTTTGGGATTAGTGCTGGCAGAATTACAGTTTCTTGCCTTTCAAAGCGAGTGATAACTCTGTAAAGGTCCTGAAATTACAGCCTGTAGCAACATTGGTAACAGCTGATCTGTCCTGATTAGGCTGAGTCAACTTGTCAGATATCAGATTCCTAGTCGCGTTATCAGTCCAGAAGACAGAGATACATCAGCAAAAAAGCAATTAATGTCCAGTTACATCAAAGGGAGTTGTGTTTCTGGAAAACAGTATCAGCTATGAAATAATTTGTCACAGGGTAAAATATTTGTATTGTCACAAACCTTTGATAATCGTTGTGCTATCTGTAAGTGTGGGTAGCTCACAGCAAGCCAGGGCTGTAATTCTCAGCATTGCTGTTGATAAATGTGATTGAAAGATCAAATTACTGTGAGTGCACTTCAAACCTGTCTAGTATGCATGATTTTGCATGGTGACCGCTGAACAAACTATTGTTGTTATAGCTTTTGTTATGATGCTCCTTAACACTATGATTAAAGTTGACCATAGAGAGGATTTTTTCAGTACATTTTTATTTCTGTACTTTCTGTACTTTGCATAATTTTCTCATTAAGTAATATTGATGTTTTCTGGCACTAGCCCTATTTATATTAATTGTTGCTGTAAAATTTCTTTTAAGTGTCTCCTAACCCGTCAAACAGCTAGGCTAGTGACTGTTCTTTAAATATTATTTGAGTTCAAGAGCAACCTTCCTGGATGAATGGAGTTTGAGTTGTCCCAGTTATTACCTTCCCAGATGGTGTATGAGAGGAAACGGGAGCAAATGGAAAAGATCTAGGTTCATTGCCTATTGTAGTTCTCTATATCTAAGAATGATACCTCATCTCCTGAAAAGGCTTTAGCTAATTTAGAACAGAGAAGTCTAGCAATAAAGAGTTGTGACTGGTCAGTTAACGTCCAAGGACAGATCTTCAACTGGTATAAACAGTGAAGTCCACTTTGTCAGCAATAAAAGTTATCAGCACAATTCACCACTCTTTGCAGGGACTCCTGGTAGAACACAGAATTCCATTCAAGTTCTCTTTCCTGACTGTCAAAGCTATGCATAGAATCAGATCTTCTACCTGAGAGACATAGAATCATAGAACCATAGAGCTGGAAAAGACCTTAGAAGGTCATCAAG
>JANRFK010001234.1:99645770-99659964 GCA_030068395.1 Apalone spinifera
AACTGGACACAATACTCCAGATGTGGCCTCACCAGAGCTGAATAAAGGGGAATTATCGCATCTCTGAATCTGCTATCAATGCTCCTTTTAATGCAACCTAATATGCCATTAGCCTTCTTGGCTACAAGGGCACACTGTTGACTCATATCCAGCTTCTCATCCACTGTAACCCCCTACAGTGGATGAGAACTACTACTTAGCTGGTTGGACACTCTCTCTCAGGGACCCTGAACGCCCACAATAGCTTTATTTCCTGGGAACAATCAAACTGTTGACTAACAGGCTCATGTCTTGGGGGACAGAACCATCACAGCAGCTGGACCAAGTGTGTGGAATATGCTCACAGATTAAAAATGTTTAGTGACCTCAAAATATTCAGAACTAAATATGAGACCTGTCTGTCTCTGAACTTTCCTTTGGCAGTACCCTTATACCTACATTCCCTCTCTTCTATATGCAATAAATATATTTTAAAACCCCCAAGACTAATTCCTAAGCCTGGGGAAAGAGTAGTTACTAAGTTGTTCTTACTCTTGGAGGCAAACATATCCTGTGATGAGGGGAACCAATAGGCGAACCTAGAAAGACAGATAAGCATCTACTGATGATTCATTTGTAGAATTGAAATTGATACAGGATGCACCTTCTTGAAGAACCCAATTGAAAACTGCACTCCTTTGACTTGCTGCAGTCTGTCAGACAGTAGCTTGACTCTCTGACATAGATGGATATTCATTTAGGACCAGAAGGGACCATTTTATTCATCCAGTTGGACTTCCTGTATAACACAGGGCATAGAACGTCTTCCAAATAACTTTTAGAGCTCATCTTTTAGAAAAACATCATCTTGATTTAAAAATTGTCAGTGATGGAGAGAATTCACCATGACCTTTGGCGAAATCTTTAAGTGGTTAATTACATTAATCATTATACTATCAAAAATTTACAGTTTTTATTTGTAGTCTGAATTTGTCTAGTTTCAACTTCCAGCCATTGGATCATGGACAGTTTCTTCAGTTTCTTCTGGGCTTCAACATCTCTCTATTGGAATGAAAGCTTCTGTGTCTCTCTCTCAAAACTGAAAGTCATCCCCATCTGGGATTGACAAACTCCAACAAAACCAATCCTTTGCATGTTCTTTGGGGAGGAGAAATAGTCCTTCAACATCCTGAGGCCAGAGCTACTCTCTAGGTCAATGTGACAATCTTCCTTCGATTGCAGGCATTCAGAACAGACCCTTCACCCTCAGTCACAGGGATTATCAGGTCATTACCTCAAAGTGGCACAGATGCAGTTAGGGGGAGTCTGTGCTCTCTTCCACCATAGGTTCCAGCCTCAGGACCCTAAATAGTGCAGTGGCAGTCTGCTCCTGTCTTTACTATTCCATTTCACTTTTCCCCTCCCTTGATCCCAGGGAGTGCTGTTTTTTACATTTTCTTACCATCTGTCTTTTATGCCTTCCTTTCTTGCCTTTCCATAGGCTGAAGTCCCTCCCTCAAGTTCCCCACAGGTCCAGCCCACACCTTGATCACACTGGTTGGCTCCACCAGCTTTTCTCTCTTTCTCGTTCTCTTTCTCTCTCATTGTACTGCCAGTCCCAGGTGTTCAAAACTCATGATTCGGGCCAACAAATCATGAAACTGTCTGAAAAATTATGATTTTTAAAATATGTTTAAAAATTATTTTTGCCTTCTGATTTTTTTACTGTGAGTTACTCCTGTTTTAAACATTTTCTTGGTTATGGTGAGGATTGTAACTTCACTTTTTAAAAAATGAAAATTGAGATGCTTCTTTAATCACATGAATCCAGGAGACTAAAGCTTTAAGAAAAACACCAAATTTTGTAATTAAACACTAAAGTTGGCAACATTCATTTTTATACCAAGAAAAGTTGCTTGCCAAAACAATACTTCCTCTCTGAAGGTCTATAGCTGTAATAGCCTGGGGACCAGAAGTTCCAGAATTCCCTTGATCTGTGAGGAAAACCAGACTTGACTCAGAGCTGGCAGTTGAACTCTTCTTTCTTAAAGGCCCAGATCAACCAGTAACACATTCTATGACTCAGACCTGATCTTTTCTGTCCCTCCTTATATTCTTATCATTATAGATGCAAACGTGTTAGTTCCTGTAGCTCCTGCTCTTCAGTATGTTATCCCAGAGAGATTACCATAGCCTTTCCAATCTCATTAGAAAATATTTTTTCTCCCTTGTGTATACACCTTAACATCCCCATCCCTCTACTATTATTGATTATGAAGTCTATCAATATGTTGATGAACTGTGAGTAACATCTTGCAATTTAGTTGCAGTACAAATGTCATACGGAAAAAAGTATTTTGTTTGGTAATAAAAGTGTGTTGTACTCTGACTAGTCTTCAGGCTGGAGATAGACACAGTATAACCCACCTTTCAATGCCTTAGGAAGAGGAAAAGTTCCCTCGTACCAATCAAAGAGATGTTACTTTATTTTAAACTGAAAGCACTGCACAGCGTATGCTGAGTTTCACTGAACAAAGTAAATGAACGAGGAAACATGTGCAATACATTTTAAAATGTAACCAGAATTGAAAGTGAGTTAATTTATGTCCCATTTTATTGGATCAAGACCACAATAGGGATTATGCAAGACAAGAAAATTTGCAACTAATCCCAATAAAACAGATTTTTTCCTGTTTGTGGATAAAACATTTTTATTTCCTGTTAAGCACCTTGTATACTTGTAAAAGAGTAAATACAGACTCTGATCCATTGTTGCCCAGGTTCTTTGTTTCTCTGAGACAAAATATTTCTAGAACAGATAAGAGAAACAAGTTTGATTGACAGCCCTTTGCAGAGTCTCATCAGCTGCTGCACTGACAGCCTGATGATGCACACTGTGCTGATGTGGTGAGGACTGACAGTTGATTGACAGTCCAAGAGTGTGGAGACAGGGAAATGAAGCATGCTCAGTAAGAATAATGTGCAGTGTTTATGCAGCACTGCAGAGAATAGGAGCTAGGAAGTTAACTCTTTCAAAGCAAAGTGACATTGTAACATATAATAGATGTATCTGCCACTGTACTGGAAATCGGACATGTCTTGGTTTCTGTCTAATTAGCTGAGAGCTTTGCATTTATGGGAGAAATCAGAAATAAGTACTATGAGGAATACAGGCAGTAGTTATTACATTTATCTTGTGTTAGGTAAAGATAGACATTTCCGATTGGGTTTATCTAAGATTTACATTCACAAGCTTACGCCTAGAAAGTATTGTGAATTTCACGCACTTTTTATGTGCTTACATCAACATAGTGTATATGTCTTTGCATTACCTTACTGTTTTATTAGTTTAACTGATGTTCTAAATCAATGAAAATCTAAATCTAGATATGTGAAAATACATTTTCTATTATAGCTACTATTTTATTTTGTGGATGAAATGCACAATATGACTATAATATACTACTGCATTATGCACCATGATTCATTTAAGTATTGTTTGGGGCATGAAATATGTTTTGCATTTTTCCCTTCATTCTAGATTTATCTTGGCATGTTGTAGAAGTGATTTTACATGCAGTAATGTAATAAGCTGCCAACAATGGACTAAATAGCACATGGTTTGCTTTTAAAGTGATTAAGTAGGTACTGCCCATGCCTTTAGAGAATTGTTAGCTTATGTATATTTTAGACTTCATTTCAAATTATGCTTTTTGTGAATACATGAGACAAGCATACTACAAATGCCCTTTATATTTCTGAGCCACATACACTCTACCGTTTGCCTTATTCACACCCAGTGATGGTCTATAAATGTCTCAGACTTTAGTTGGATACTTTCTGGAAATGTAACGAAGGAGGGTTGAGATGCATTTGGCTTTTCCCTAAAGCGATACATATATTTTGGGACTCTGCCCCTAGGTATACACAATGACCATCTGCCATACTTGACTTGTGCTTAACTATTGTCAAAAGATACTGGCATTCTGTCTATATACCCCTATTTTATAAAACTGTTATCTGACTTCTGTCACATAATTAATAGAGAAACATATATTTACCAAAAGAAATAGGTTGCCCATGTTTCAAGGTGTACTCTCTCTTCTTCCTGTTTTTTCCTAAGAAATCCAAGTAGTTAAATATGATTTGATAATTCAAATATGTTTGAATAAAACCCCTCTCTTGTCCCTTTTGAGGCCATTTTCATTTTCTTTTCATTTTCTTTCTACCTCTTCCTTTGCTCATGCACACATTTTCAGTATTCTGCAGTATGTTTTACTTATGGTGTTTTGGCTAGATGCCCTCAAGTGTGTGGGTATTTTTTGGGAGTGAGAATCTCTCAATTGCAACTTTCACTGCACTTGTCCTTTGTAGTAACATTTTATCAACCAGTAGCTCTTCTGATGGACTGTCTTTGTGTTATAAGTGGCATGTTATTTTTTGCTGAAGGAAACACCCCATATCTGTTAGTTCTTTTATAAGTATTTATGTTTAAATCAAAGGGAGCTGTTTTTCTTAATATTTTTTAAAGACCCTTTTAAGCATTTTGAATGAACTGATTTAACACAGTTCTTTCCTCTTTCATATCTTTTATAAATCTCACATTAGCTTAAACTTTAGCACACACGTGAGGGTAGGCAAATGCCAGTAGGCAAAGTATTTTAGAATTGTCTTTGGTCCTGATTTGGGCAGTTGGTTGGACTCGAGGACCTCCTGAGGTGTCTTTCAGCCCTATGATTCTATGACTCTTTTATGTTACACATCTAGCATCAGTCCTTGAAATTCCACCCTTGGAAAATGGCAGTTGTGAAAACAGCAGCTGTGCTTCCAGGCAATTCGTTCAAAAATGTTGATGCAATAATTGCAGTTATTTATTACTTGCCTGGTATTGACATGTTGAGTGTTGCCACTAAGGATCAGAAAGGACCTATTCTGCTGGATGCTATACTTACACATAAGAGTAAGACCCAATATCAACCCAGAAGAATTTTCAACCCAGTTAAAGGTAGAGCACAAGATATGAGTGCAACACCCCATTAGAAAGACGTAAGGAACAAAGACCAGGGTAACAATGACAGGCTCACATAGTTATATAAGCTCTTTGTGGACCTCCTTCAAAGCCCAGTGGAAGGCCTACCACTGACTTTACTGGGATTTTGGTCAGATCTTATGTTCCCAATTAAATAGTTTTCAGTCATTTCTTTCTTTTTTTAGTTAACAGAAAGAGAAACAGTATCTGTGTATCAGTATAGTTTTTAAAAAGGAAACACCGAACATGTATTAAAAGTCATGAATACAACAGGCTTCTTATGTACGTAATAACAATTGCGCTTAGACACATCAGAGTGGAATAGGCCAGACGTTTTTATTTTGTGTAAGTCTAGGGTATCTGCCAGACAGATCCATGTTTGGCTGCAAATACTGCATTAAATACCTGTTTATATTAGGTATTTAAGTGCAGGTTGGACCTCTCTAGTCCGGCACCCTTGGGACCTCACTGGTCCTGGATAAGCGATTTTGCTGGACCAGGGGAGGTCATTTCTAGTCCCCTGCTGCCGGTCCCACCCCCTGCCGTGCACTCCCCCTGGATTTACTGCCCTCCCTCCCGCAGCTCAACTGAGCTCCCCCCGGCAGCCCAGCTGAACCCCGCGTCGCCCTCCCCCGCGTTGTTCCAGGCTCCCACCCTCCGCCCTCCCCCCACACACACCCTGCACAGCACGCCGGGATTCTCTGATCCTGGAATATTCATAGTCCTTCTGGACCTCAGATGTTGCTGGACCAGGGAGTTGTGGTTTATAGAGATGCAACTTGTATTGTATAAACTACAAATATTTGTGTACTTGAATTTTTTTAAATAATTTGATATCAAATTAATAAGAATGATTCTTTTATAGAATCACCATCAGTCTTTAAAACAAAACTACCTTTATCAGAAGATCAAACATTGCTTTTGTCAGTCCCTAGAGTGGCCACTTAATACAGATTTCACAGTATATTAATATTAATTTTAATCTATAACTTACATATTCTCAGATTGCTGAACACTTGTACTAAGACATATGACAAAGGACAGATGAATTGGTCTCTCTCTATATGAAATAAGATTCAGCTTGAATCTTGAACCACAACTGAACTGTGTACTTTAGTGTTTTTTTGTTTTGCTTATTTGGTTTTATTTTTCATCTTTATTTGCCTGTGCTCTGTCTGGCTTTACAAGTAGAAACACTGAATTCTGTAAGAGACTTAAGCATAACCAGAGGAGGATGGTAATCTCATTAGAGAGACTATTCTTGTGAGATTTCAATTCTGATTTCTGAACCAAATAGATCCAGAGACACTAACCCAAACCTCTGAACCTTTCTGAGTTTTATCAGGCAATTGTATAAACAGTAATGTTTCAGGGACTTATGATCACCTGCAGGATTCAAAAAATAATTCCTTCTTCTCTCCATTATAAAGTATTATACAACTGCACAGGAGTATAATATTTCCCCCCTTCCTTCCTTTTTTGAAACATCAAGTGTTGATGACTCACAATATCAGGCTAGATGGACTTGTGATCTGCCCTACTATGACAATTTAGATAGCAGGATGGATGTGTAAGTGTATATATAGCCGTTCATCCTTTTAAATCGATGCTGGCAATGCTATTGCTATCCCTGGTCTTCTATTCTATTCTATTCTGTACAATCTCTTGGGGCTTGTCTAGATTACATTCCTTTGTCAAAAGAGGAATGTAAATGAACCCGATCAAAAGTGCAAATGAAGCACAGATTTAAATATCCCTCATTTCATTTGCATATTCGCGTCCGATCGCTGTTTCGAAAAAGGGTTTTTCAAAAGTGAAACCGCAGTCTAGACACGGTTCTTTAAAAAAAAACAAAAAACAACCCTTTATCGAAAGAACCCGTACTCCTGAAAATATGAAGAGTACGGGTTCTTTCGAAAAAGGGATTTTTTTTCAAGAGAACCGCATCTAGACTGCGGTTTCACTTTCGAAAAACCTTTTTCGAAACAGTGATCTGATGCAAATATGCAAATGAAGCACAGAATATTTAAATCTGTGCTTCATTTGCACTTTCGATCGGGCTCATTTACAGTCCTCTTTCGACAGAGGAATGTAGTCTAGACGAGCCCTTATATTGCTTTAATCACCAGAATATTTGAGTACCTTCTGGTAGTGCATTAAGCAACTGATTAATATCTGTCATTTGCTGTTTGTTCTCACCTCAAGAGTAGAATTGTATGTGCAATGAAGGGTTTTGTTTCGGTGGGGTTGGCCTTTAGTCCTGGGGGACTTCATTGACAATGTTGGCCTGAGAGAGCTTTATCTCCTGCACAGACAAAGTTTAACCTTATTGTAGTTCTGCTGGGCTTACAGACTGAAGTTGTCAACCTCAGTCTTCATTGTGGATTTTTAGGAGATATCTTGGTCCCAGGCTACCAAGCATCCTGAAGATAAGGACCAAAACTTTGAACCTGTCTCCATATTCTATGGGAATCCAGTCTAGGGAATAGAGGACAGATTTGATGTTTTTGTGGCAAGCTGTGTTGTTCAGGTGCCAGGCTCAGAGGGGTAGCTACGTTACTCTGTAACTGAAAAAACTTAAAAAACAACAAATAGTTCTGCTGCACCTTAGAGACTAACAAAACATGTAGATGTAGAGCTTTCATGGGCACAGTCCACTTCTTCAGATGAAACTGAAGTTAGAGTTACCTGAATATTGACGGCTTCATGCCCAGGGATATTGCGTTGCTGTAATCCAATTCAAAGATGACAAATGTATAAATAGCCAAGGCCACAACATAATTCACCAGGATGGGACAGAATATCCTACCCAATCAGGATGGTAGAAATAATTAATCATGAGTGCTGCTACGTGAGAGTATAGCCTTGGAGGAGAGTCCAAGAAAACTTTTAAAAAATAGGTGGAATTGACCAATTATGGGGGGGGGGGTCAGCCAAAGAGGACAGCACATTAGCTGCAAACCCTTTAAAATTCTTCCCCCTTTCCACCTTTCTCTTGATTGGGTCCAGCTGTTCTTCATCCATGATCTGATCTGATCCAAGCATGGGGCCACCTTGGTGACAGTGGTGTAGTCAAGTATGGTAAAAGATAAGTAGAGCTCTGTGTTGTCTGCATATTACAGCCATTTGAATCTGTGTGGCCTGACTGTTTCACAGAGTGCCTGCATGAATATGATGACCATTTAATTATCTCTTCTAAAAACTCATAGCTGCTCCCATTCTGTTCTAAACACTCTTATACCACCTTTGTAATGCAGCTCTGGCAAATGATTAAAGTATTAGAATACAGCGTGCGCTGTGAGTCAAGTTTATTTTTGTCTTTATTGTCCTTGGCTAATCTAATAGATCATTGCTTTTTAACTTATTATCAATCTTAACCCTTCCATTCAGACCCATGTTCCTTTGTAGCACATGGTTTAATTCACTAAAAGAAGGTAAAATAAAACCATGGATCAAGTGGTATTAAACACTTTTAATTAGATGGGTGAGGAAGAAGTGATGACAACCTTTTGGGTGGAAGAATAGCAAGAGATTTTGTGTATTTGGTATATGTGCTAAGGCAGGGGCTGCAATCAACTGAGTAAGGTATGCAGGGGTTGTGGAGTGGGCTTCTGTATTCAGTGACTAAGATAAGGGCTCCTGGCAGCAGGCAAGAAGAGGAGTTTGTGATCAAGGAAGTTCTCTGTATTTGCATTTGGTGGCAAGGTAAGTGCACACAAACCAACTTCAATTGAATTAACATTTTACACAGAATTTGTAAGGTATTAAGTCAAAGGCTCCTGGGGACCTTGTAAGATGTGTAGAGCTAAGGTAAGGGAGTGGATCAGGGAGCCTGCATGTGCTATTTGCATGTTTTGGAAGCCAGTAGATCTTCAAAGTCCTGGAGACTGAAGTGTCTTCTATTGAAGTTCCTTCTTTTCTTCCATCTGTTTTCTTGTTTTCATTTTATTAAAAAGTCTTAGGAAATGCATAGTAACATAACCTGTCTTCAAACTCTATTCTATAGCTCCCAAGCAAAAGAATTGGTCTTTGGGGCAACATTATCAAAAGTACCTAAGTGACTATCACTTAGGCACTTTTGAAAAATGAATCTGGACATCAATAAAAACATATTGGAGGACCATTATGATATCTCAGTTAGCTTAACTAACATCAATAAAATATTGCTAACTGCTGTGTGTATCCATATTGTAGAAGGTAAGTGGACATTCACATTATATAGAAAATGGCATACTATTTAATAGTGGTAATTTGAGAAAATAAAAGTGATCATTTAATTAAGTCTGCCCATTGTTATCCAGTCACATAAGAAGCAGAGTTAAGATTATACTGGCAACATTGACATAAACATTTTCTGCCTTTTGAATGCATGTGAATGTGACATTAACACTTTCTTAGTAAGTTTTCTTGCATAAAATGCAGTTTTAGAGTAAGGAGCAATGCTTGCTTCTGTCTATGATGAGCCACTTGGATCCCAGCTTGTTGACTTGGCCATAGTGAACCATTCATTTGTCAATTGCTGCTTTAGCCAGTGCAGAAAATGGCAGCCCATCTTCGCAAAATAGATCGATGAAAGCAGGTTAATTTGATGGTCTGGACACTACCCTAGCTTCCCTTTGGTGTAGAATTTCAAAGCCCTAAGTATACTGGCCCTGACCTACTGCAGGATAACCTTTTTGCACCACCAGGATCCAGTTAGGACATCTGTGAGTACCAGGAATGAAGAACATTATTTCTGAGTGTGAGACTCACAAGAGCAAAGAACTGAGCTTTCTCAGCCACTGTCATATACTGCGGAAACCCCACTAAAAGAAATTAGCATGGCAAAAAAATGTTTGCAGTCTTCAAGATAATTTGACAGAATTGACTCCTTGTCTTAGCTTGTCTTAGCTTTCTCATAATAACCAGCACCCCAGGGGGTCAGAGATAGCGGGAGACAAGGTGAGAGGTGAAAGTAGAAAAAAATTAACTAAATGAAACTCCAATTTAAGGTATATCTTCGCTGCAGCTAAGAATGTGCTTCCCAGCTCAGGCAGACAGACACATGCTAGCTCTGCTGAAGCTTGCACACTAAAAATAACAGTGAGCTATTTTGATAGCATGGGTGGCTCTTTGGACTAGCTCAGCCACCTGAGTATGTACCTGTGGGGATTGGCTGGGTTTGTATTCAGGCAGCTAGCCTGAGCTGTCACTCTTTGTTAGTCCTGGGTACACTGCTATTATCATTGCACTAGCTTGAGCAGAGCTAGTGTGTCCATCTACCTGAGCTAGGAAGGATTCTCCCAGCTACAGCCACACAGATGGTGCTGGACGTAAATGGTGCTTGTGTTACAGAAAGGACAGAAAGAATAAAAGGTCAATAGTTTTTAGATTTTTGTTTTTTATGTAATGTATTTATTGTAAGGTGATGAATGGATGAGTACAGGCTAGATGGAATGTATGATTAAATTTAAAGACATTTTAGTACATAATATAAGTGAAAGTAAATCAAAAGAGAGGGATGTACAAGACTATTATTTATGATGCTCAAGTTCATTCAAACCACTGTTTAACCCATGTTATAATGAATGTATGTTTGAATTCAAAAGCTCTCTGAGCAGGATGTCAAATGCATGTTCCTCCTCTCCAATCACCCTAATTCTAAAATAAAGGGTGTCACAATGCAGCACTCATTTTGTTTTTGTGGGACTGATATAACTACCTTGCAAACTGTGGCATATTTCAACAGTCTTGTTGACAGGAAGAGAACCATGATTTGTGTGTTTGTGACTTTGAATTTTCAAGCACAAATCAGTGATATTTGAAAGAGACAACAGTGAGTTAGAATACACTTTAATGCAGTTCTCAAACAATGAATTCTAATATAAGACCAAAACAGATATCCTTGTTAAGACAGGACACTGCTTTTTATGTACACATTAATATCTGATCTTAATATTAACCAGGAAGAAGAAAATTACATTTTCTTTTCAAGCCTTTCAAAAATACTTGTATTTTTCTATTTTCTTCTATGAAAAATCATGTTTCTGCTTTGATTGGTGGTTGTTCTGTTTTAGAAAACTCTTCATTTGCTGTCAGGTTAGATTAGTTATACTGCTAACAATAACTATCACCTCCAAGAAAGCCAATGATAATGAATGAAAGCCAAGTTAATAATGCTTGGGCAACCTCTTACCTCAGGTACACAACATGCTTGTGTAAAGGGGAAATAGAGTAACAATTTTTGCAAACAAGGATGCCAGAGGTGCAAATTTTACTTAAGTATTCAGAAATAGTTCTCTCAACTATTGGTGTTGATGAGTTCTCAAGAATAGTTCTCTCAAATATTGGTGTTAAGTAATGTTACCCAAGAGAAGTATTTGCTCATGCAAAATTCTCTTTGAATAGAAAGATCTATTATGTTGTGTATTTGAAGCCTTACCACCATTTGTTAAAGTTAACTGCATTTTTTTCAGTTTGCTACTAAGGCATTCTCAAAAGTGAAACTTTTGTGCTATTTCATATAACAACCAATTTTTTCAAGGTGACTGGCAATAATAGAGCTTGCAGGTTTTCCTACATGTTTACTTTCCTGTTCAAAGACAGTCTAGAGATGATAAATAATGTTTGATTATATATGAGTAAACCTACAATTTTACAGTTTGTACCTGAATATATTTTATATGAAAACTTTAATATGCAATACTGCATTATTCTTTTTAAATAAAAATAGGCCAAAATATCAGTAATTACAAGAGTTGTTGCTCAGGTTCACAGCAGTGCAGCAGCTATTTTTCACTTGATAATTACCTTGTTAAAGTAATATCCAACTAGCTCTACACCTCATTTAAAGAAATGGTCTGCTCACCAAATCCAGGCAGAACTCCAGCCTGGTGCTTCATAGAATCATAGAACACTAGAACTGGAAGGGACCTCGAGAGGTCATCGAGTCCAGTCCTCTGTCCTCATGGCAGGACCCAGTACCATCTAGACCATCCCTAACAGATGTCTATCTAATCTGCTCTTAAATATCTCCAAAGATATATATTTGGTTTCAAGTTTAACTAAGTTTCAGATTTTCTAGGAGGAACCAGCATCATCTTCCGCTTCCACTGGACCCCTTGGTAATCTGTTTCAAACATGCTTTCTTACTCTTAGCTCTATGCGTGTGTTTCTCAAAGTGGTCCATAGATCCACTCTGAGAAGCCTGTTAACTGGCCACTGCAGTTTGTTTGTTTACTGGCTCCGCAGCCACGGAACTTCACAGCTCCCATTGGCTCTGGTTCGCCATTTGCAGCCAATGGGAGACACGAGAAGAGACGGCGCTCCATGGCTGCAAATGGCAAACCCAAGTTAATGGGAGCTGTGAGGCTCTGTGACTGTGCAGCTGGTAAATAAACAAACAGCAGTGGCCAATTAACAGGCTTCTCAGAGTGGATCCATGGATCACTTTCAGAAACACTGCTCTGTGCCTATAGACCAACCTATGCTACGTTTAATTGGCCATATCTATTGAAGTTGTATACAATGTCCACAGAAATGGAAGAGAAGGCTAATTGTCCCTATAAAATAGAAACAGTGTGTAATGTCGCCCCTCGCCTTTTGTAGAAGGAGAGAGAGAGAGATGTAGAATTTTATTTAGAATCTTTATCTTTGTTTCTTATTGTTCTGTTTTCTCACATATTTTGCAACTTGCGGAGAGCCTTCATTGGTGTTGCACAGAGGCCAAATGACACAGACAGTAACCATCTTTTTTCTACCATCTTAAAAAAAAGATAGTGAAAGTTTCCTTGGATGATAGGATGGAACAAAAGCGATGAGTTTAACCTGCAGCAAGGAAGGTTTAGGTTGGAGATTAGGAAAAACTTCCTGTCAGGGTCATTATATTTTGGAACAAATTGCCTAGGGAGGTTGTAGAGTCCCTATCAATGGATGTTTTGTTAAAAACAGACAAACACTTGTCAGGAATAGTCTAGTTATTCCATAGTCCTGTCTTTTTTAGTGTAATAGGCTGGACTAGATGGGATATTAAAGTCCCTTCCAGTTCTACACTTTTGTGAGAGAAGCTACAAATCACCCCTTCCTTTCTTTGATATTTCAGAAGAAACCAAAATCTGTTAATAAGATTGCTGTGAGCTATTGATGAACTTGGAACAACAGAACTCTTCCTTAAAAGTTCCAGCTTCTTTCTTCTTATTTCTCAAGAAGAGGTCAATTCCCTGTTCCAGTTCCTTGATGTTTCCTGCTCGGGGGTGACAACAGCAGAAAAGTAATTTGTTCTTTTTCAAGACCAATATAGATGATAGATATCAACAAAGATAAAAATAATAAATCTCAGTATCTTATTTAATGTTAATGTTTTTGTATGGATTCTTTTGCTGTTACAAAAGATGCAATGAGGACTTCTGCAATATATTTCTTTATCTAAAAAATATAGAAGCTTTCATCTGTCTACCATCATTACTATTTACAATAGCAGCAGCGCTAAAGATGATCTTCCTCAAGTTTCCAGTTCATAGCATTTTCTCAAACCCTTCAAAGATGCCAAAAGATATCTTAGACAACATGTTTAATATAGGCTATTAAATGTGGCACCTTGGATTCCTCAGGACATTTGTCAGGATTGGCTACATTCTTACTCATTTTGCCCACAGATCTCATGGGAGCTTTCTCATGCTTAAAATTAACCCCCTGAATTTTATTCAGTGTCAAAAGTGCAGCAAAAATTATTTCCAATTGGCTTAATTATCTCAAGATGTTTTCCACTGTGTGTTCTTTCCAAGAATAGGAAGCTCCCAAACACTGTGTCTCTATTATTTTGTATGTGTATGTGTGTCTCTGAAACCTAGGTCCTTATTTACTGTATGAAATCTTTTTCCTAAGAGTGTGATTTTTTTTCAAAAGCCTGTCACAGAGTTAGGTTCTTAACTTACAAGGACACTGAGTGGAAATTGTGTGTCTAAAGGTGGTTGTACTGATGTGCTTTTTAAAATCCCACCCTTGGAGCTTAATCGTGGTCCCTTGTGCAAAGGCTAAATAATATGGAAATGAGAGAATGAACCAACACAACAGCCTGCCATTCCATCTATTACAGGGATCTTTGGTCAGTGCATCAGCATAGTAACACACTCACTGACTTTTCTTGCTAGCTATCTGTTCGGCTACGTCTAGACTGGCATGATTTTCCGCAAATGCTTTTAATGGAAA
>JANRFK010001234.1:99672102-99683940 GCA_030068395.1 Apalone spinifera
TGCTAATTAAGGAAAGTTTGTGAATTTGACCCATCTTTGGTTCTACAGCTCATCCTCATAAAAATCACGTGGGGAATGCTGCTGCTGACTGCCGCTAGTTTTTTTTCTGCTTCCTATTGTGCCTTTCTGCTACCATTGCATGCATAGAAGAGTCAGCTAAATCTCTCCATCCGTGGTGGTTTCACTCTTCATCATTACCTGTTTATTTTTTTCAATGGTTTGTGGTTAAATAATTGACCAGACACCCGGGTTCACTTCCCCAGAGCGCTGGATCATCTTCATCTACATTTGTTCTGCAATTACAGATGACCTTTCCCCAGCTCTTTCGTTTTGTCACAGGAATAAGTAATGAATGAAAATAACTCTTATATTTACACTCAAACAACAAATGTTTTTGAAAGTGAGTTTTTTATTACCAAGAATAACTTCAGCAACATTTGCTGAATTTAAAAATAATGTCATTGCTAAGTTGGTAATCAGCACCTTTCCCCATCTTAACAACTGTTTAAACTCTCTTACTTCTGTTATCAACATTCTCCAGATGAAACTCTGATCCTGTGTTTCTCTCCACTTTAACATCTACTTCTGCAACAGCCATCTCTTGTGTCATTGTCTCATTGAAACAAACTAGAATAACGTACAGCTTTACTGTGCTGTCATGTGGCATACAGCAAATGGAGCTGTTTTGTGACTCTCACTTCTAGTTTTATTTCTACATAGTGTGATACAGAATGTGTAGATTTGCACCAGATGTGCTGACAGAATGAAGAACACGTACTCCAGCTTCAGTAACTATAACCCTACCCAGCATGCGATGGCTGTGTTTGTGGTTTTGATCACTTCCTGCAGAGAGAGTTTCATTCAGCAATATACACATTATCCTTGTTCTTTAAAAATAAAATAAAATCACTTCTGGGAAAAGAAGGGCTCTTTTTTGATATTGGAGAACTTGTGTGATGTTTGCCAATTTAGAAACAATGTGTTGTGCCTTTCCCCCACCCTGAACAATATCCAGGCCACTTCAGTTCATTTGATGTATATATAGTTAGCAGATTTACTAGGGATGCCTTTGTGGTTATTGGCAAGAACCAAGTGTTTGAGGTGAGCAAACGCCTTTCTAATATTGATGAAGAAAACTTTGTCTGGGGCAGCAGGAGATCAGTGCATACCGTTTTTAACACCAGAGTTACTTCTTATTTGAATCATGCAAGCAAATTGTGAAATGCTTCTCATTCTCTTGTGTTACTCAAATGTACATGTTGAGTGCCTTGCCTCACAGCACCATGCCATGGGGATCCCAGAAAAGGTCAGTATGTAATGATACAACAGCTGATGTGATGACATTTCTCAAGTTGTATTTTTCTCCCAAACACAGCAGAAAAGCATTCAGCCAATTTTTAAGCAGCTCTGAATCAAACAGGAATTTGCCATCCAACTCATCACCCATCCCTTACCTTTAAATGTTTTAAATAAATAAATAAAAGGATCAGTATGAAATAATTTAGTAATCCACAGAATTCAGTTAGCTTAATTTATGCTAATCATGATATATTGGCATTCTGGCAGATAAAATAAAGCTGGTGAAGAAGATTGCATTGAATAAGCTGCAACAATTAACCCTAGAAATTATCACTGTGAAAATGATTTGAGCTTGCTATTGAAAATAACTTGTCTGACAAATTCTGTTAAATGTTGATTAAATTCTTGGGTGTGTAAATACAAATTTTATATTTCCATGTGTATGCATATATATGATATACATTTTAGTAAGTGTGAATGTGGACATAAAATACATATTTTAATGATAAAACAAGCCTTAATGTAAGAATGATTTAATTTTTATTGCACCATTTTTATTTTGTTTTTGTAAAGACCATTTGATTATCAGGTTGGGTATAAGTGCATAGTGTAGATCACAGTATTAGTACAGATTTCAGTACTATCAAAAGTAAGGAGAAAAGATGCAAAACAGAAAAGGTTATAACCATTTTTCTGGCTGTTTGATCATGAAAGGATGATTCATGGATTCTGTCAGGTTACATCTGATAGAATTATGTCTTGGGCACTGGGTCACGGAGGGAACCCATGGAGCATATAGCCAACAGAAATAAATAACATGATTATCATATACAAACAACTAGCTAAGGACTCCTTATGTACTCTTGTTTCTGCATCTTTTGATATGCGTAGAGTTGTAAATGAAGTTCTTTGGTTTCTGAGTTCTCAATTCAGAGTTCTGGGTAGGCATTAGATTTTAAACATAGTATTTTAAACATAAGATTTTTCCTCTCCCCGATTGCTATGTTAAACTGACCATACAAAAGTTCTGCACAGAGAAAACAAGGCAGGTGGAGGGAAGCAGAAAAACATTGTTTTCTTAACCCATTTCTATTGAAGGTATTATTTGAAATAAGAATGGTTATCAAATTGAGGGGCACAGTTGTGGTTTTGAAGTTGACTCTTCCTTTTTTAAAATTGCATGGCAACTTGACTGTGTATAGTGGTTTCTATTTTAACCCCTGGCAGTCAGTCATTCCCAAGTTGCTGAAATGTTCACTTTGAGTTGAAATGCTTCATGCATTATATCTCCTAAAGATGATTTTTCCGAAGTTTAAGAATGAATGGTTCAGACTCTTTTTATTAAGGGGACAGAGATGAAGTTTATATTTTTCCTGTTATAAAGATAATTATTGTGGCCTTTTTTTTACTCTCTCTCCAGACAAACTGGCTGAGGTTAGAAAGACAAAATTTGAAATGGAAATGGTTCTGATTAAAGTACTTTTGCTTCTTCTAGAGAAAATTGGTGTTGATTTGACTGTGATCAGCCTTTGGGCAAGTGAAAAAGCTTCCCCCCACCCAGCTTACACTGTAGAAGGAGGAATTACTGAACACTTGGTTAATTTAGCTAAAAGTGAAAAGGTAGTGTAATGTATTTCTGAAAATCAGTAAATTCACAAGGGGCTATGACCTTGTATGGCGTGTAGGGGTGTGGAAAGTACTGCTGTCAGTTTGTAAGATGCACAGGGACTAAGCCAAGGGCTTCCTCAGAGCCCTTTACCTCAGCTCCTACAAATCTCACAATTGATGCTCATAACACAAACAAACAGTCCTACCTACACACAAAGCCACACTTCTATGCCCCAGAGGAGCACAGAGAGAAAAGAACCTTTTGTTCTAGGGTTTTTTGGAATTTGAACTGTGCAGAACTTAGATGCCATGGTGATAGCACTACATAAAATCCTGCAGACCCATCATGCTACACATAAAGGGCCTTGTAGCAGTAATTTACCCAACAGCAACAATGTTCACTGCCTCAATTTACTTTCTTTCCCATCAATAAAAATACCTCACAAGGGAGCCATTCAAATTAACTCTTATGCTGTCTGATTCATTAGCAGTCTAACTCAAAGCAAATCGTCTACACCTCTTACACAGCTCGAACCCTTCCCCCAAGTGTTTATAGTCCTTACTACCTTCTTTTCAGGGTGCTGTAGTCCTTTACAGCTCTCCCGGGGCTCAAAGAATTCCTTTGCTCTGATGGCTCAGGGCTAGAGAAAGATATTACAAAGACAGCTTCCCCAATTATCACCCCTAATATCATTATCTCATAGACACTAACCTCCTCCACTCTGTTTTAAAATCTGATTTGTTCACTTTTTTTTATTGTATCCCTTTGGTATATATAGACACGCCAGTTTTCTTCCACAATTTGATCTGAGGAAGTGGGTCTGGCCCACGAAAGCTCATCGCCTAATAAACCATTTTGTTAGTCTTTAAAGTGCTGCATAGTCCTGTCTTTTGTTTCAGCAAGACCCAGACTAACATGGCTACCTCTCTATTACTATGGCTAGAGAAGAGGCTTTCTTCTTCACTCCCGGCTATCCCTCCAGCTGCCTTGGCAGAGCGAGTCTCCTGCTGGTCTTTCCTGCAGTCTCTTGAAGGTTGATTTTTCTCTTCTCCAGCAGGCTTCAGCCACTTTCAGCTCTCTCTGCCTAACTAATTGATTGATCCATAATCTTGTCCTTAATATGTAGCTTTGTTATGTCACCTGGATTCTTACTCCCATCATCTGTAAAACAGGCTAAACGAAGCAAAAGTGAGTTTGAAACCAACACACCTAAAGTGCTAGCTCACTTTGACAGAGCATAATTCTCCATTCTTACTTCTGTTCTGTGCTGGGGCAAGTTCACTGAAGTAGACACAACTATACAACATACAGTAAAAGTGACAAAATTACTGGTATGCAGCATATAATCTACCTTATTCCCACTGAAATTAGTTTAATCGTTTTATCTTTTGAATTGCATCTAAGCAAGGTTGTATTGAGGGATGGGGAAAAATATGCAGTGTATGCTTGCTGACAAAAATGATTAAAATACGCACCATAAGGAAAAGGAGATATTATCATATACAAGTCTAAATCAGTCTCTACAATAAGATTCTCGGAATGTCGCTCCATGTGCCACTTTGAAAGTGAATTTTCTGTTGAGGTAGTGGAAACAATTCAAGCATGGTTGAGCTTTCATTAAGAATATCAGTACACTGAATTATCATTGGGTTTTGCAGTCTCTTACCAGTTTTGAAGTTTTCCGCTATTTTAACTTCATGATCAGTCTAGAACTTCAGAAGGGTGTTTATCTGTTCCCTGCCTAGAGTCCTAGACCATTGTGATATCAGAGGTAACTCTGCCAATCACCACCCTTACTCAATAGCTAATTTACGTAATCCTGAAGGGGAAAAAAATCCTGGAAAAGCCCAAAAACTAGTAACGTTTAGGACATAGCAAAGTACAGCAAACTTTCTTTAATTGCCCAAATTTCAGTATACAAGAACTGAAAGTGCAAGTAAATAAAAAATGTGTGCTGTTTAAAAGTAAACCTTCTCCAGAAACGAAACATAGTAGAGAAGACTTCTTGTTTTGATCCATATATAGGAATAAACGCTGAAATAGTACCACAATAATGAAAGAATTTTCCCAAAGGCCGTATGGTTTTGTTGTCATTCCCTTACTTGCTGTGGTTGATGAGAGGGCAGGTTATCATCTGTCCACTCATGTAACTCAGTTTTGTTTGCAATGTAATTGTATAATGGCACTTTATTAAAAACATCTTTTATTTCTCAGATGTTAGACTCAGAGACTAGTTCATGTGTTGATATAAAGATCTCATGTAATTCTTTATGTATTGCAGACAGCACTTGAAAAGGGTTTTATTTGGGGTTTGATGAAGCAGTTTACTGGATTTGTTTCATTGCTGGTTTGCAGTACATTGTTTATAACATGATTGCAAAATAGAACAGAACATTGAGTCTGGATCTACATTTTGATTCTATTAATTTCATCCACTTACAACTAGAAAAAATCCAGAGTATTTTATTTGTGAGGAATGTTCAGTGAGAACCATTGTAATGTGTATTCCCTAGGTCACAGTGTGCTTTCATGAATAAAAGTGAAATGTGCTGCATGCTTGAGATGTTGTTTTCTTTAAATTATGAACTACACTGAATAGCTTAACTTTAGAACAATTAGATGCATCTAAGATTCGAGGGTACTTCAGAAGCAGAGGTTATGTGAACTCTGAGGTACAGATAGTGCTGTTGCTACTGCTGATGTCTATATTTAGATTATAATCAGATTACACACTGAATTCTGCTGTTTGATAGTATTTTACTTGTTTTTATCACAGACTGGTCTATGATAAAAACAGGGACTGGACTGATGCTGTGCTCCATAACAGAGAGACACTGCACTAGTGTTTCCCTAGTGGCCGTATCATCTTCTGTATGATTTAAATTTCTAGTTCTTCTGGTTGTTAGGATAACCTTCCAAATGCAAAGTGATGGACTATTCTCTTCCTGAGTTTACAGGCAACATAAAAATATAGCTCTAAGAAATGTGTAAACTTTTATTCATCTCAGTGGGATGTCCATTTTTATTTCAATAGCAAGGTAAATTCTGCTTTGAGGTTGATGGTATAATAAATAGCCCTAAATTTTCAAATGAGGGAAATAATGCATGCATACTCAAAACCCAGTGTTTGTACATAAAATGGAACAGTGGCATGGTTAGTTCAGAGAGCTGTGTGGGCATATGATTTTTTGGGGAGGCAGTCACTTGGTTTCCAGATGGGAAATCAGGATCTGTGGGCACAACAGCTATGTGAGCATTTTCAAGCACACCCATTGTTACCACTGCTGTTTATATAGCACCACAGATATACACAGCACCATGAGATCAGAGTTAAAATTGCATATCAGTACAAGAAAGAAACAAAAAAAGCCAGAGCAAGACAGAGTGGGAAGTGGTCTTCATAGAAGGAAAGCTTTAGAGGGTTAGTCTTCAAGAGTTTAATTAATAAAAGAAGAATAAGGGTATGCCCTTCGTGTACATCTAGTAATTATATTTATAGTGGTGAACCGGCAAATATTTAACTGCTGTCATTACACTTTGCATCAACACTAGTGGCCACCACTGTGATATGTATAAATTCTACATGTGCTGTGATATTATACTCAATTTAAAGGAGGAAAAAAGTGATGATGCTGTACAATACTATGTGATTAGTTATGGGGATGCTAAGGTGCCTTGAATCCTTGACAGTTATATAGATAGCACACTGTTTGTAAAATTTGCTAGTTAAAGGGAGACAGCCCTAAATTCTCTTTGCTATGAAACCCCCACAGCCCTCTGCCTTTCAGGCAGAAGCAAAAAGGAATGGAAGATTCCAGAGTAACAAGCGCGTCGATTTTTTTCTGCGGTGCTGTGCTTAGAAAAATTGCACTCTTTCTAAGTCAAAGAAAAAAAATTAAAGTTGTATGACAGTTATAAATATTACATGATCAGGGCATCAATAGTACCTGTAGCTCTCTGGTTTTGGAAGGTGTTTTAGAATTAACTCTTTAATAGGATTCCTGTTTTGGGGATAGAGTATATATAAACATTTAAATACTGTCAGATTTTACACTGGGTGTTTTGGGAGGGCTTGTCCTATCTTGCAGATGTGAGTAATAATAGTCTTACTCATGTGAATAATAATAGTTGTTTGCATTTATATACATCTTCCACTGGAGTGAACTTTTACAGCTATGGAAACTGAGGCAGTGAGAAGAATAATGACTTGGCCAAGTGTACATAGGAGGTCATTAGCAGAGCCCAAAACAGAACCCTAATCTCTTTACTTGAAATTGTGTGGGGATTTATAATCCTTGGAGCCTTACTTCAGTAAATGGGATGGTGGATTGTGTTCATCAGTATAGGATTTGATTCCAGATTACAACTCAACGCTAGTGAAAAATTCAACAAATATGTTGAAAGTTTGATTGAATTTCTTAAAATTAGTTTTCAGCCATAATTCATAGCCACGCTTAGGAACATCTTCTGACTGTTGCTGTTGGATGAGTGTGAGGAAAGGGGAAATGCAGCAGCCAAGTTGATTCATATTGACAATGCAGGGCAAGAAACAAAGAATGTCCCAAGAGTGGGAGGGGGATGTGCTCAAAAACAGTCTGTTTTGCTGCTTCAGAAACAAGTTCTGCACTTCTTATAGCACTAATTTCCAGACAGCAGCAGTTGCATGGAAGTAATTTGGCCATACCTTCCAATTTAAAATAACACAACCCCTTCAGGTGACGGAGTGCTACCTGATTTTTTTTTCAGTCAGGTCATGCCCAACACAATCTTTGTGCCTCTGTCTTACAATAGGGACAGAGGTTTTCCAAACCTTCATTCCATGTCTGACGTACCCACAAAAGCATACACATGTAAGAATATATATAATTTAGTCCATACAATCAATAAAGTAAGATATGCAAAATTTAAAGAAGACTTTCATGCTAAATGAAAGTTGAAAACAGAATATTTATAGAAAACTCAGTATTATTAGGCTGTATTTTGTTACATTTCCTTTTCAGTTGTGGTAGTTTTTCTCTGAAAAGACCCTTTCTCCCTTACATTTCTGCTCTTCATTGGCTTAATCTTGCTATGACTTTACCCTTGTTGTATCCTCCCCATATTAACTCCTTCTTAAAGACTCACTTCTGATATGCTACATATGGTGAATTGAAAGCTGAGTTTTATATAAATTACCTCAGTAACCTTGACCTACATGTCTGTATTTTTTACAATGTAAGCTGTTCAGAGTAAATAAAGACTATCTATTAGTGTTTGTAAAGTCCCTAGTAAATTGTGGGTTAGTTGGTGCTAGTGCAAATAAATAACAGTAAATAAGAACAATTCAATAATAAATTTTCTAGTCTAACGCACCCAGAACTTCAATAAAAGTTTTGTGTGTTAGGACTTCAGGATTTGATACATTGTATCTTTGGCATCTTTATCAGTTTTTATGGAAATGACTCTGGTCTCACAAATTCACCATTCTGTCTTTATTGCAGAAATAAATAAAAGTAAATATATTGTTAGAAAGAGCACAATCTTGACTAATCACAAATAATTTCGATAATTATATTAATAAGCAGACAAGAATAATGACAAAATGAGTAAAGTAAACTTTTCAATTCCATGTATGTGCTATTTTTTAAACATTTCCCTACTATGTAGACTGTTCTTTAAAGTATTCACACATTTCAAAGCTATTTTTCACTTTTACAGAATATCTGCAGTTCACACACTAAATATATCTTTGATAACTGTATTTTCAGTCTTACAGTAAAAGTTTTGATGTCTTAAAAGGGCCATGAGCCTTCTTTAATATGGATATTTTTCAGTTATTTTCAGAGGAGTTCAGAACAATAGAAATTGTTATAATGTTAAGCAAAAATATTGCACGTTGTAGATATGACTGCTGACAGTGGATGTATTTTTGTGACAAATGGCTGTTATTTAATAGGAGGCAAAAGGAGTCTGGAGTCATTTGGAAAAAAAGCAGATTGAATATATATTAACCAAGCTAAGCATGTAAATGTATTTCACTGGCTAGGTGTGACTACAGTAGTTTAAATACAAAGCATAACGCGAAATTTAGTTACTGTTTTCGGGTTTTTTTAATTGAATTTGAATTTGGTTTTCATGACTATGGACTATGGCTAGAAATACATATTGTAGCCAAGCTTCCCTTCATGGCTGTGTAAAGAGAGCTCAAATCTTCCAGGATAAAATCCTGGCCTTAGTAAAGTCAGTGGGTATTTGCCATGACTTCAGTGGAGTTGAGATTTCATCCCTGGTGTTTAAACCAATGCCGTTCTAAGTCCAGGTCTTTGTTTACTGGAGAATAACAACTGGATAGAATTGAACAAACCCTGCAGCATTTAATTCAGCCAGGCTATATAAACCAGATCCTGAGGGATGTGTTTGCAAGACTGGCAATGGTATGAATCAACTCTTGCTGTTTTATATGGAAGCCAAGGTTCTAGTGTTCATATCACACAAACAGGCTGCAATTTAATATGTTGTTAGGCTGAACAAATGGTCATCTCGAAAATTCAATCCATCCAAAATCAAGTTGTTTGCAGATGACAGGAGTGTTGGATGTCCAGAACCAAGAATGAAAGGGAGAAGGGTGGGAGGGAAGATGGGAAAAAATTGGAGGAGGGGGGAAGAAAAAGAGGCAGTGGATAGATAAGTTTCAAAAGGAAAGCCGAGCCAGTCTGTAACAGGAAAAACTGAAAAAATCTGGTCATCTAAAGAAGTGAGCTATACCCACGAAAGCTCATGATACTGTCTATATGTTTTGTTGGCCTATAAAGTGCTACTAGGCCATTTGTTGCTTTTCAAGTTTATCCTATACAGACTAATTTGGCTATCCCGTGAAGCTTCTGAAAAACAACAGATAGTCTATTAGCACCTTAAAGACTAGCTAGTTAAAAGAGGCTGATAAGAACCATTAGTGTACATGGAGAGGAAGAATACTAACAACAGATTCTATACAGACATCAAGAACCATTGGCACCTTCATTGTTTGGTTGGTTGATAATGTCCCAGCCATCCAATATTGAGATTTAAACCATCTGCATGAGAATTAAACTTGTGAATGAAGTGGAGTTCCAATCCTTCTCTGTGTATTTGGCTTGTGGAATTGGTCTGTAACAAAACAGCAATTTGGAGATCCCTTAATGAGTGTCTTAAGGAGGTTAAAGTGTTCTCCAACAGGTTTTTGTGTGTTTCCTTTTTGGATATCTGATTTGTGTCCATTAATTCTTTCCCTTAGGGACTGTCCAGTTTGCCCAGTATATATTGCAGTGGGGCATTGCTGGCATTTGATGGCATAGATCACATTACTGGATGTGCTGTTGTTTGGAAAGTAGGAAATTATGAAGCCTCCCATTATGAATGCACTTTGGGCAAGTGGGGGAATAGCTCATCTGTCTACCTGGGTTGCTTTGCTTCATTTTTTGTCTGCCCATCTGCAAGCATGTTTTAAGGGCCAGAAACCCAAAAAAGAATGGAGCATGTCTGTAGTGGAAGACACAGCTTGGTGAAGAAAACACTGAAGGATTTACACTGGGGCGGAGGGGAGGGGATAGGAGAGAGAGGAGATGCAGAGTCAATCCATTCAAAATGCCATAATTATTCCCTTCAGTCTGCATAACCCTCCGTGTTCATTGCTATCAGAACAGAGCAGTATACCCTAATGCAAATAACAGGAGAAAATTTTCTTTCCTTCTCCCACAGAAGAATGAGAGATTAATGTTTAATTGCAGCTAGAATACATGGTGCTCACAGAATGATTCCTTTCCCTGTAAATGTCTCCATTGATACTGATGCTGTTTGTAGCTCATCTCCATATGCCCTTACTATCTGCTAACAACAGTGCCTTGCTGCATAAGCAGGTTTTGCTTTTTTTAATAAGGAGAAGGGAAGTCTTCTAGTCCTTCCCTGTAGTGTAGTTTAGGAAAACATCAGAACACGCAAACAAACTGGGGCACAGATTAGATTCCTTTAACTCTTTCATTGCTTTTGCCTCCTTTCCTTGATTTAACTTACTAAATAATTTTCCATGGTGCATGCCTGGTACCTTTCCACCCTCCCCCTGCACACTTCCTCCTTCAAACGTGAAATGGCAGCTATCAAGTGATTTTGGTATCCTGCCACCTTTTATTTGTCACAGCAAGTTATCTGCTTCTACTACTGGCTTCTTCAAATCACTGTAACACATCAAAGAGGTGGGTGAACTGGTATGTGTGTCCAAGTGGGATCTATTCAAGCATTGTGCCTGGGAGAGAGAACTTTCTGAAGCATAAAAGAAAAGAAAAAAACGGTTGCAACCTCTTTTACACCATAGAAAGCAGCAATGATTTCCTGAACTTTTGCTCTTGTAAAGTAATTATAGCCTAAATCACCCCATTGTTTGTAAAGGAGCACTTTACAAAAGCTCTTATATGGAGTGATGACACTGCCTGTTCTCTAAGCCTTTTTAAAAAATAGAACAGACCCCACAGCACTGTGTTCTCAAGATAGGCTTGCCAGGTAGACTGACTTTTGGGCTGCAGTAGCCAATTTAATTGCCTCTCTCTGGCTCCCCTGAAATGGTTTAGAAAAAGGCAGTGCTGTATGGACTATGGGAAACGGCAGGACGTTCGTGTTAATCACAAATTCCAGTAATAATGAAATGTCGGACAGAGAGGATTATGTGGTCACAAACATATCGCAGGCATGGGGCTGTCTCCATATCTCTCACTCATGTAGCACTGGAATACAGGAATAATAATTTCAGTTTCTATGGCGTCTTTCATCACAGAGGAGCCACGGATGATTTACAAATGAAAACTGTTACATAAACTACCCTTATAAAACAACAAAACTGCGGTAATGGTCCAAAACACTACAGCTAACATAGGTATTACTAAAGTGATTTGGGCCATCATATATATAGTAGCCCAGTGTCT
>JANRFK010001234.1:99684040-99721251 GCA_030068395.1 Apalone spinifera
AGAGAGAGAGAGAGAGAGACAGAGCAAGAGACCGGAGGCTCAGAAGAGAAGACCAATGTGGAGGAGAGACCTGAAAATCGCATCTTATGACGGGCTAATTGGCTAGTTATTGAAGAATACTGTAAGTTTGTTTTTAAAAGGGAATAAGCAGGTTCACTGTAGCCAGCATAGAAGTGGAATTTGGCAGTGTCCTGTAAGGCAACATTACAGCATAGCTCAGGAAATAAAAGTATCTTCCTCCACTGAATGACCAAGAGCATTTCAGATGAGAGTGTTAATGCATAAGGTGGAATTTATTCAGGACACCTGGGCAAAACTCCTCTTCTTCCAAAGAGTGACATGGGATCTTTAATGATCCCAGATGGTCATAACCTTGGTGTTGCAACGTGGCTGAAAAATGGCATGTGCAGTAAGTTGATGACCTACAACACTGTAGTAGTGTTTGAGCTCAGCACTGATTCATGGGGAAGAGCATCACCTGCGGAATTACTAATCCAGGTTCCTGCAGCACCTTAATTTTCCTTGAAGGTCTCCTATTGAAGTACTGATATTACCTGACCCTATTTAGCATATGGAATTTAAAGAGCTCATAACCTAAGGTAGCGCTGCAGGAATATGTAATGTGAGAGAATCCGAACAGACCAGAATCAGGCACTTTCTATTCTATCTGAAGGATACTTTTTGGTAGACAGTTCAGTAACTGAAAAAGTCTGAAACCCCCCAGAGTGCTGAAGTTGCCTGTATGTATCTTGCTTTGGCATTCATCTAGCTGGCAAGAGGATTTCATTTAAATCAGAAGGATGCTAGAACCTGCTTTTGTAGAATATGCAGGTTTTATGTTTGACCTTCCTTGCATAAAGTTTTAGCTTGAAGTGTGTAGTGCTGATTGTTGTAGGTGGGGTCATTACACTGACAAACTATAACTCTTTCTGGTTCCAGATATGTGTAGAGCTTAATCTGCCTATGAATTAACCTGGAAAACTTCTGTGGTTTTATTTGCACAGTGAAGTCAATGGCAAGAGTAAAGCTGATGTTTTGTACAAGCTGGAAGTAGCTATGATTGGAAAGAGGGTTCAAACAACTACTACTAATCTGCATGATTAGCAGTGTAAAAGCCTACATGCAAAACATGTTTCTACATCATGGATGTACATGTGGTTATCTTTTTTCTGACTACTGGTTCCCACTGTTAAATTGAGGGTAGTTTCATCATTACTTTCGATGTGTGCTGGGGTCTCCTATGCATTTTCAGAAATATCCACTCTAGTCTGTTTCTTACAGTGCTTGGAATCATTTAGGAGACGGAAGAGTTGTGCACTCTTAGTTGCGACTGCAAATGTGGCCCCATAGCATGAATATTTGTACCACTATTTGTATTTTTACTGTTTTGCTCTAGACAACACTACTATACTTATATACTTTTTTCTGAACAGAAAATGAATGTTACTATGTGATTAGACTTTAATGTGACCTAGGTATATTTTAGACCCAAAGGAAGCTTTTTACTGGCTCTAAGGGAAGCATTGCTGTGCATATAAACTGAAATGTAGGAAAAAAAATGTCTGAAATGTAAACTGAAGAATTCAACATCAATCTGACATTGAAGTGTACATTTCAAAATACCTGTGATATTTTAACTGCATAACTCCCATGGCATTTACTGGGGATAATGTGAAACAAAAATCCTATGCAACAATTTGAAAAACATAGGGCCCTTTCCAAGCCCATGTGATGACAAGCAGAAGTGTAATTCTGAACAAAACTGCAATAGTACAAATTAAAACTAAATAATGAGCTACTTTTGTAGATTATAGTTTATTGAGGTGAGGAGCGCATGAAAGCCTCCCCACACTATAAATATTCTCACAGATACTATACTGCACTCTAATGCACTCTCTTTTAGAAACCAATTCTGCATTTGTGAGTCGTTGACTAGGTGGCCAAATAGACCTCGATCATCTTTAATTTCTTGTGATTCTCTCTTGGTTCTATTAAACTGAAATCCCTGCTGCCATTTTAAAATATATATATATTATGTGATCTTGATTTGCTATGCCTTCATAGCCAACTATTGGTTTTAATTAGTACAAATAGTGCTCTTCCATTTGACAGTTGCAGAACATAACAGCTGATAACATGTTCCTTTAAGCCCTGTAATTACAACTTATAAATAAGTAAGAGAATTTCCTGCTATTTCAATTTTATTTATGTTTGGAAATACACTTTCGGTGCTTGCTTTCTACAGGCCAATTAGCAACGGGATGATGTGGAAATGCATGCTACCCACTGTCTCTTCTTTTTAGTGTTCACTTACATTGTCTTGTGCAATTTGTCTCTGAGGACCCATTTCAGTTAAAACCCCATCCAACTCCTGCTGCACAGTACCCTGTGTGAGGCCAGGAAAACTCAAAAGTCTGCTTTCCTCCAGAACCCATGCTGTAGAAGCCAGATGGATTTTTTTATTACTATTACTGAACTGGAACGTTAAAACTAGCATGAGGCATGGGTAAATCAACAGTGGCAAACCCATGTATACTGTATATAGTTTTAGTCTGTGTTTGCTAAATATCCAGATTGTGTGTATAGATTTTTTCCTTTTCTCTTGGGTGGGGGGAAATGGGCAGTCTGCAACAGTTGTACAGAGATGGCTGTACAATAATCCACTGTCCCTAATCCTCCTTACCAGACTCAGTGTGTGAGCCAAAGCTGTACTCACTTTCCTTCCCAACTCTGATCAAATTCCCTAGATGGCATATAGTTTGAGCTGAATTACATATGCAGAAGTAATGCCATGGGGCTAAGCTTTTGTTATGTTTACTTCAGCTTTAGTTGTTTAACACTGTCCTAGTAATAAATAACAATATCCTAAATGCATAATAAGGCCTCTCATCCCAAAGACTCCTGAAGCACTTTACAACTTCTGGACTGATGTCCCAATTGTTCAAAGCCATCAAGCACATGCTTAAAGTTAAGGACTTGCTTAAGTGCTTTACTGACTCAGAATCTATATCCTGGCATTCCTACTCCATTTTTACAGATACATTTATGAGGTAAAGCTACCCCTGTAAGCAATAAGGTTTATGCCTGGATAAGATCTGAATAAAAGCTGAGAGGGAATTTCAGGACTCGACCTATCTGTAGTGTATTCACTTTACCTGCCACTGAAATGCAGCTACATCGAGAGTGCCATTTTGCAGTTCTGCAGTAACACCCCACCATCCTTTATACCAGGGGTTGGCAAGCTACGTTGCGTGTGCCATAAGTGGCACGCAAGCCGATTTTCAGCAGCATGCAGGGTGGGAACTCAGCCTCACTCTTCTGCCCCTGCACAGCCACTGAAGAGCCCTCCCTCTTCCCCACAGCTGGTTAAGCTGCAGTGGGAGGAAGCAGCACTGGGGCTGAGGCTCCTCAGTGGCGCCTCTGGGTCCGGCCCAGGACGACGTGGCCATGGCAGCGGTGCTTCTGAGGCCAGCCCAGGATTGTGTGGCTGTGGCAGTGGTGCCTCCGGGGCCAGCCCTGGACCACCTGGCCACGGCAGTTGCTGCAAGGGGGCTAAAAGCTAGATAAGTGTCCCCCCTCATGCCCAGACTTCAGTAAAGATACCAAAGCCAACACCTCAGAGTGCTATGTGATCTTTAAAGACTCCATGAGACCGGGATCTCAGATCAGCCTTGCATAAGAAACATAGAATGTCCAGCAGCAATAAGGTAAATTAACGGAAGAGAGAAAAAAGCTCAAATAGCAAAAATAATCTGTAAGGGTTTTGATTCTAGCTAAGGCCATGAGCTTGGGGAAAGGAAATCAAAATCTTTACATAGTTCTGAAAAATAGTAGGCTATGAAAACCTAATGTTGAGCTAAAAGAGAGAAGCAAGTAGTTAGTCACTTTGGAATGAATGCAAAATATATATTTGATTAGAGATTCTTATATTTTGACATTGAATTACTACCATCACTTTCCTCCAGGAGACAACTTGCTGGAGTTCGTAGGAAGAAAATTATCCCCTTTTCTATGTACTTTTTCCTGTCACCTTGGGCAGAGGGGATTAGGGCAGGTTGTCTCTCTCATAATGCTTCAGCACAGGCACTTCATAGCAGGATACGTGCTTCTTTAAAACAAACAATTTCTATTTTTTGAAATGTTCTGTTAACTGTTGTGAAGACACAATCCTTTGGAGACTGCACACATGGCATGATGTTGTCTATCTCACAGCTGGTTAGAGACAAACTGAAACAGCACCAGTGGTAAAATCAGCCATTGCAGTGAGTGGCTTTGTAGAAAGGGAGCTTGTTTACTGAAGCAGAAATCCTCTTCTTGTGATAATCCACCTGGCTGGTTCGGTCTTGTAATCCAAGCAAACTGTGGGCTCTTCTGAGGCTTTTCAGTCACAGCCCATGGAAGGTGGCATGTGGTTCTGCATCATCTGGCTGCAGCTCCCAGAGGCAGCATGTCTGGGAAGATACAATGGACCAGATCCTCAACTAGGTTTGCTCCACTGACTCCAGTGGAGTTACATCAATATGCCCCAGCTGAGCATCTAAGCTTTGTGCTGCTAGCAGTCCTGACACTCTGAATGCTGCATCATCATCTCCACTTTCTGACAGTGCAGTGTGTCTTCCTCTCTGTGCTGGTTGAGTTCAACTGGCCTGGTCATGCTTCTTTCTCATCCTCTCTGGTGTTTCCAGCCATGGCACCCATGCTGACTACAGTCCCCACACTTGGGGAAATAAGGATTGGGATGGTAACTTTTTATGCAAATTTTGAAAGGAAGATTCTTGTGCCCCCAAATACCCCATGCTGGGCAGTTACCTGCTATCTATAGGTTACCTGCTATCTATAGGTTAAGGCACATCAATCCTTAACCTATAGATAGCAGGTAACTGATACTGCCAAAACTTGCCCTGTATGCACAAGTCTCCAGCCATCTCTTTGCTATGAGGACATAATGGAGCTCTGCGTTAAACACAATGTATACACGCTCATGGCAAGGTATGCTATATCTAGCCACCTACACATATTGGCAGATTGGTTGTATGCCTACACATATTGATAGTGCACTGAATATGT
This sequence comes from Apalone spinifera, assembly GCA_030068395.1. NCBI lineage: Eukaryota > Metazoa > Chordata > Testudines > Trionychidae > Apalone > Apalone spinifera. The sequence goes on from JANRFK010001234.1 coordinate 99,689,108, forward strand.
TCACATATAATTAAATAGAGGCTAGTTTCTCCAAAATCACTAGCGATGCCCTCTCTTAGACCATCATTATTACATCTTTTCAAATGATGATTGCAAGTGCTAACTGGACTTGCAGCAAAAAGAATTGCCAAGAAGTCTATAAAAGAAGAGAGAGGAAATGCATAGCTTAGTAATAGATCCACATGACTATAATGATGATGGAAAATTTATTTTCTTTTAAAATACCTTGAACCTCTTTTTAAAGCACAGCTCAGAGCACTGACCATGTGGTGGTCCTTTGTCAGAACATAAGATGCTAGATTTCTGCAGCAGGGTGCTCATTCACTACTGTTAGCAAGAATCTCCTTTAGTCTGCTTTGTAACATGGTAAAACTTTGGACTCTGAATCCTGGAAACACTTTTTTCATGATCGGTAGATTTCACATTAGTATTCAAGAAAAAAAATGCACTGAAGGCAAATAAACTATTAGAGACGTTTAAGTCATATTGACTTAAGTGCTGAGATCATGCCAAGGAAGTTGATACAGTCAGCTCAATCATGCCAAAGCAATTGATACAGTCAGCTCTAGGGGAATGCTGATCAACTGATTGCAAAAACACGTGTTTAAAAAATATGTGTTTTCAAAACTAGTATGAAAAACTAAAACTGCCAAGTTCTCCTCAAAGCCTTGATAACCTCACTAGTTTTATTAATTAAAGCCTAGCTTTTCATGTTCAGGCTAAACAGAATGAAAACATAACACCAGAAACACATTTTTGTCTTATCTATATTTCTTATCCTTTACTGGTTTATTAAATAACAAGGATCAAACTGTGTATGTGATGTCAGTTCAAAGCAGAAGCTCTTTACATAAACATTCCACATGATGATGGATTACTGGCTGTCACAAACACCATCCTTGATGACTCCATTGCACACCTGGTGACTGAGCTATGTGACTTTGTCCTCACCCACAACTATTTCCAATTTGGGGACAATTTATATTTTCAAATCAGAGGCACAGCCATGTGGACTTGCATGGCCCCGCAATATGCCAACATCTTTCTGGCTGACCTTGAACGACGTTTGCTCAGCTCCCGCCCCCTAGAAGCCTTACTCTACTTACAGTACATTGCAACATCTTTAACATATGGACCCATGGGAAGGAAACCCTTGAAGAATTCTACAGGGATTTCAACAACTTCAGTTCCACCATCAGCCTTAGCCTGGATCAGTCCGCACAAGAGATCCACTTCCTTGACACTACAGTACAATTACACAACAGCCACATTTCCACCACCTTATACCGGAAACCTACTGACCGTTACACTTACCTACATGCCTCCAGCTTCCATCCAAGACTGTTCACCACAAATGAGCCCTAAAGGATCTGTGGCTAGGAAATGATTTATAAGGAAAGACTGCAATGACTGAAATCTCTGCATCTATCCAAAAGATGTAAACACCAAGGAGGGAGAGGAATTACTTGGTGTGAACCATGGGACTATAACTACAGTAAGAGTAATGGCATGGTATTAAGAAAAGAAAAGTTCAGACTGCGCATCAAGGGAAACAGTCTCAAGAGGGACATGTGTTAAGCTCTAAAATATTTTCCCTGTGGAAGTAGTGAAATCCGTATTGCTTTGGACTGTTAAAACTAGATCATTCAAAGCACAAGAAAATCTACTCCAGGGACTGATCTTAAAGTGGCAGAGCAAAGGACTGAATGACTTATCACATTTTATTCATCTCTTACTAGGGTTGCTGGTTTTGGTTGGGTGTATTCCTGGGAGTGTCATCATGTGATGTAATTTTCAATTACAGATTAATTCCTGAAGATTTCAGGACAATTTTGGAGTGTTGGCAACCCTCCTTACTTCTTAATACGGGTACAGTACTCTTCCCGTCACTGAGCTATACGCTGGGCTATGCATTGTTCAGCAATACACAGAGCAGCCACAGGGAAAGTGAAATTACATGGAAGAAGAGCACAGCCAATTGCCTTTTGCACCTTATCCCATTCCATCCATTCAGTGGAACCACACTGTTTCTATGCTTTCTTTAGGGGTTTATAGGGACAGGATTTTCTCTGTATGCACTGCAGTAAGGGCTGAGTTCTGTGCAGGCAACAAGGGAAGAATTAGACTCAAAACATTTTGGAAAACCATGGTACAACTAAGGCAAGATAGAAACTGATTTACTATCTCTTGCATCAGACTTTACTCCCTTGCTTGTGGTGACCCCATTATAACTGTCATCATTATTGATTTGATATATTTGCAATAATAAATTGTATGTATAAGCCCCAATCTACAGTCATGTTCCCATTGTGCTAGGTACTGTATTCACATGTAATAAAAACAGTTCCTGCCCCAAAGAGGGAGCACCCTCAGTATATGATGGGAGACAACAAGTGAGTACAACAAACAGAAGAGGGATACAGTGGTGATGGAACAGTTTTATAGCAGGGGTGATGAAGTCAGAAACCATGAAATGCGGTTGTTAATTTATAGGAATACAGTCAAAAGAGTGGTCATTGCCACTCTCTGGGCCTAACTAGTGTCTAGCCATGAATGCCTATAATTACCATCTTCCTTGCCATTGTTGCGTATTTTGTGGACATTTTTTCAGCAAATCTACTTCAGTCGAAGGGTCAGAAATGGCACTTCCAAAAAAGAAAGGTTTTATTGAATTGCCACAGAAATGGAATCAGCATAGAAAAAAATAATACACTTGGCCAGTGAATGCAGGGTACATGAATGTGTGAGAGCAGGTCCAACAGGATAATTACACATAGCCAGCTTCAAAGTATTTAATTCATAGGAATACTGTCAAGAGAGTGGTCATTGCCACTCTCCGGGCCTAATTAGCATCTAGACATGGATGCCTTTAATTAAAAGCACTGGCCCTGATCCTGCACCCACTGATGCCCATGGGAGTTTTACCAATCATTTCTCTGAAGGAAGAGCCAGGCTCTTCTTTCAAATGCATGGTGTATTTGAAACTTTATTCATGGTGAGAAGTGCTGCTTGTACCATGTGAAGTTTCAGATTGAGAAAAATGCAACAGCTTCCTTTCAAATCATTTTGAAGTGCAGGTTCTTCCTAAACCCCATGGTGGATTCACTGCTTTCAAATTCTCAATGGTGTGCTGGACATTACTGAATACCTTTCATATATTCAGACACACTGTGTTCTGCCACATACTGGGTAAATATTTTAAAAGGATACAAAGAATAAAATCTAAAATGAGTCAGATAAGCCTAAATAAAATATAAGTTGTAGTGCTTGGAATATAGTGTTATTAACTTAATTGGCTTTGCTGGATAACCTAAAATGATCCCAGCACTGATAGAAAAAAAGCTTTCTGTGGAGTGGGAGTAGAAAGGAATTTTTAGAATATGCATCATAGTGTGTGTAGAAATCTCTGTTTCTATATAATAGCTATATGAGAATTCTGTATTAGATATATATCTTATACAGTATGTCACGTGTAAATGTACTTAGCATATAATATGTAATTGTGTGTAGAGCTTGTGGAATATTAAAATACTTAATTTGCAAATATATTCATAAGTAAAAGTGTCACATTCAGTTCCATTTATTTCAAGGTGGGTGGCTAATCCAGTGTTCACTGAAGTCAATAGGAATTTTCAATTTACTTCAATGGGCATTGAGTTAGGTCCATATTATTCATCGTTCGTTAGTATTTAGATGACAGCCAGGCATTTATAAAAATATTTGCAAATGTTATTTCTAACAAATAGTTAAAGCAACTGTTATGCTTTGTAATAGTGTGTTTATCCAGTGAAAAGACGTGATGCTGCAGTTCTTAGGCTGCCAGACACCCGTTGACGCCAATGGAAGCTTTTTCTATGTTAAAACCATGGTGCTGAGCCAAAAGTGTAGTTTTTTCAGAAAATGTTTATATGGGATTATGTTGGGATGATGTGTGTGTGTATGTGTAGGAAAAGGATGAAAAAATTTTCTTAAAAGTTTACAAAAGCTGTATGTTTTTATAATTTTCTCTCTTTTTGTCTCTCTTTGGTATTGCATGATATTTTTTCATACCACATCTTTTAGCAAGAAACTGATGAATTATTTCATAATAAAAATTAAATTGTTTTTTATTCCCACACAATTTGAAATGCTGATATCTTAACACAAAATTGATGGTACAGTTCATGTCCTATCCATTATCTTACTATGCTTTTTTCACTTTTTTTTTCTTAATTGCATTAGACCTGTTTCCATCACAGAAGGCAACTGTTTCTTTTATCCCAGGCACAGTTCATATTGTATTTCTGAAAGGTACAGCTGTGTTTAGAAGTCCCATTCTCACACATTTAAGAATAGCTGAGCCTGATTTTTTCTGAGACAGAGCCAATAGTCCACATGGCTTGTCCTTTTGTTTATGAGAAGTTAAGCTTAATTTTTGGCATTTCTCATATTTGAAGTTATATTTGTTTTCAACAGCTTTTTTTGTAAGATCCATCATATGAAGTAACCCCCAGTAATTACATGAATTCTTCACGGTATTGTAGATTACCTTATACACATGTTTTTACGTCAGAGACAGGGAAAATGAGGGCGGAGGGTGTGTGTGTCAGGAAGCTATTTATACGAACTGTTCTCTGGCTGCTACACAGTATGTGCAGTGTCAGCAATAACCCACCTTTAAGACTCAGTGATCGTCAATCAGTCTTTATGGTCCTTATTTATTTGCCTGTTGTTCAAGCTGTGTGTCACAGCAAGTCACAACAGTTACTTCAAGCAAATTTTCACACTCTTTGGCTCAAACTGCTGGCAGCATTCCTAAAGACTCTGAGGAAATAATTCCACAAAGTGGCATAAATTAATGTGACTAATTAACATGATGTTAATTATTTGTAAATTGCATGTTTGGATACACATTACTTGAGAGGCATATGTTACATTCAGTGTTTACTGAAACAAGTGACTGCTAATCGCATCTCCTGAGTGCTCCTTTCACAACAGTCAGCAAACAGAGGCTTCTCTAAAAATAAAAATAGTGTCCTAAGGGAATGCATGAACTATAGCATATAATGAAATGAGCAACTAAAGTAGTGAGTTACCTTCAGAACATTTAGTAACTGCTTTTGTAGGCAGCAATTTCATTGACAGTGCATGTATGTTTGTGTGTGTATACATGACATTAAAGAACCCATGGAAAAATAGTATGTGGTGATATAATTAGACTGTATGAGGGTCAAATTATAGTTGCAAGGGCAATCTCAATTCTGCCATTGCCTAATTTGTGAGTGCTTGGCTTGACAATTTTAATGTTATTTCAAGGCAGGTTTTTTCCAAGTAATTTCCTAATTAAAAACATGCTGAAAAAGTAATTCCATCATACAGAAGCATATTGAACTACACTGCTGTCATCAGTGGGTTTGGGATGCTTAGATGCACAGCACTGACCTCTGCTACTTGAACTGAGTACTGGTCAGAGTAGTAGGCTGTTCTCTGTGTGGACCAGATTTTAGAGGGATAAGTTAAGATTCCATTTTTCTAGTGGGATTCACAGCAGCTTGGTGATCATACAGGAATGATGAGTTAATTAAATACTGGGTTCTAGAAGGGAGTGTGTTCTACTGATTATCGTAGAATCATAGAATACTAGAACTGGAAGGGACCTCAAGAGGTCATCGAGTCCAGTCCCCTGCCCTCACGACAGGACCCAGTACCATCTTCACCATCCCTGATAGATGTCTATCTAACCTGCTCTTAAATATCTCTAAAGATGGAGATTCCACAACCTCCCTAGGCCTAATTAGTACAGAGTAGAGCGGAAGAATAACTTCTCGTGTCTTGCTCTCAACAGTCCTGTTAATGCATCCCAGAATGATGTTTGCTTTTTTTGCAACAGGATGACACTGTTGGCTCATATTTAGCTTGTGGTCCACTATGACCCCAGATCCCTTTCCGCAGTATTCCTTCCTAGACAGTCACTTCCCAATCCGTATGTGTGAAACCGATAGTTTCTTGATAAGAAGATAATGCAAGATCATATCAAATGCCTTATTAAAGTCTAGGTATGCCACATCTACCGCTTCTCTCTTATCCACAAGACTGGACTTTTCTAAATGATTTTTAACTTATTCTTTTTTTATCTTATCTTCTAAACCTATCCCCTTTCCACTAGCGTTTACTATGTTAGGCATTCCTTCATCAGACTTCTTGGTGAGGACCGAAGCAAAGAAATCATTAAGCACCTCTGCCATTTCCATGTTTTCTGTTATTGTTTCTCTCTTCTCACTGAGCAATGGATCTACCCTGTCCTTGGTCTTCCTCTTGCTTCTAATATATTTATAGAATGTCTTCTTGTTACCCTTTATGTCTTTAGCTAGTTTGAGTTCATTTTGTGCCTTTGCCTTTCTAATCTTGCCTCTGCATACCTCCATGATTATATTCATACTTTCTAATTTGTCCTAGTTTCCACTTTTTATATGACTCCTTTTTGATTTGTAGATCCATTCCCCCGGTTCCCCACCCTCCTCTGATCTTATACCCCTCTCCATGCCCTCCTCTGGTCTTATACACCTCTCCCCCATCTGGGTTTCTGTATCAGGGTTGTTAGGTGCCAGGTTCCTTGTCAGGCTGCAGCAGCTCTCATAGCAGAGGAAGCCTAGCAGGAGGGAAGGTGGAGATGATCCAAAAGTGCCAGAAGGAGGTGGGGAGTAGAGTGGGGAAAGGGAGGAAGTGGAACAAGGGGAAGACTGGGGTCTTGGGAAGAAGAGATTGGAAAAGGGTGGGGAGTTTGGAGGAAGAGGCAGGGCGAGGGTGTTTAATTTGGCCAGATTTGGGTGGATTTTCACAGGAATAGCACTTGTTCCATCTCTAATACTGGGTGAGGTCCCTCAGTTCTTACCTCCTCCTAAATTTCCAGGACAGCAAACAAAACATAGAGATGTCAAGTTTCTCAATGAAATGGTTTCAAGAATTTTTAACAGACACAGAACAGCGTATATTTTACCAACCTCTTTCTAGGAAGCAGCAAAACTATATTTGTTAAAACTTTAAAAGCAACAATAAAACCCCTTAGTCTAAGGCAATTATGCAAAATTTCAGCCAAAATGGTTAAAGTTTGGTGAAATTAGAAACATCTGAAAACATGATATTATGCTGGAAAATATTGGACAAACATAACTTCATTGTAGCTAGCAACATAGCCTACAATAGTGAATAGAATGAGGAATCCTGTGGCACCTTAAAGACTGACAAATTGGGCATAAGCTTTCATGAGCTGCGGCTCATTTTCTCAGATGCATGACGTGAAAGCTTTAGATGGCAGAGATTTATACATATATACAGAGATGGAAGTGTTGCATCAGTACTAATAAGGCTAATTCAATCAGGGTGCATGTGGCCCATTTCCAACTGTGGACAAGAAAGTGAGAATACCTAAATGGGGAAATTAGTTATTGTAATGAGCTAGCCATTCTCAGTTCCTATTCGTACCCATTCTGATGGTTTTAAGTTTGCATATGAATTCCAGCTCAGCTGTTTCACACTGCAGTCTGTTTTGGAAGGGTTTTTTTTCTGAAGTATGGCAACTTTCACATCTGTAATTATATGTCCAGGGAGGATAAAGTGCTCTCCTACTGGTTTTTGTATGTATCTGAGGAGGTATCTGAGCCGTTAGCTATCATCTTTGAAAAATCATGGAACTTGGGAGAGATTCCAGAAGACTGGAAAAGGGCTAATATAACGCCCAATTATAAACAGGGAAATAAAATCAACCCAGGAAACTACAGAACAGTCAATTTAACTTCTGTGCCAGGAAAGATAATAGAGCAGGTAATTAAGGAATTCATCTGCAAACATCTGGAAGAAAATAAGGTGAGAGATAACAGCAAGCATTGATTTGTAAACACCAAATCATGTCAAACCAATCTGATAGCTTTCTTTGGTAGGATAACCATTCTTGTGGATAAGGGAGAAGTGGTGAACGTGGTATACTTAGACTTTAGTAAGGCATTTGATATGGTCTTGCATGACCTTCTTATCAATAAACTGGGCAAATACAATTTAGATGGAGCTACTATAAGGTGGGTGCATAACTGACTGGTTAACAGTTCTCAGAGAGTAGTTATTAATGGATCACAGTCATGCTGGAAGGGCATAACAACTGGGATTCCACAGGGGTCTGTTTTGGGACCAGTTCTGTTCAATATCTTCATCAACAACTTAGATGATTGCATAGAGAGTATGCTTAAGTTTGCAGATGATACCAAGCTGGCAGGGGTTGCAAGTGCTTTGGAGGATAGGGTCAAAATTCAAAGTGATCTGGACAAACGGGAGAAGTTTAATAAGGACAAATGCAAAGTACTCCACTTAGGAAGGAACAATCAGTTTCACACATTCAGAATGGGAAGTGATTATCTAGGAAGGAGTACTGCAGAAAGGAATCAAGGGGTCATAATGGACTACAAGCTAAAGATAAGTCAACAGTGTGACACTGTTGCAAAAAAAGCAAACATGAGTCTGGGATGCATTAACAGGAATGTTGTGACACAAGACAGAAGAACTCATTCTTCTACTCTATTCTGCACTGATTAGGCCTCAATTGGAGTACTGTGTCCAATTCTGGGCACCATATTTGAAGAAAGATGTGGAGAGATTGGAGGGGGTCCAGAGAAAAACAACAAAAATGATTAAAGGTCCAGAAAACTTTACCTGTGAGGGTCAAGAAAGAACTGGACTTGTTTAGTTTAGAAAAGGGAAGACTGAGAGGAGACATGATAGTGGTTTTCAGGTATCTAAAAGGGTGTCACAAGGAGGAGGGATAAAAATTGTTCTTCTTGGCCTCTGAAGATAGGACAAGAAGCAATGGGTTTACATTGCAGCAAGGGAGGTTTAGGTTGGACATTAGGAAAAACTTCCTAACTGTCAGGGTGGCTAACCACTGGAATAAATTGCCCAGGAAGGTTGTGGAATCTACATCTCTGGAAATATTTAAGAGAAGGTTAGACAGACATCTATCAGGGATGATATAGGCCATGCTTGATCCTGCCTTGAGGGCAGGGGACTAGACTTGATGATTTCTCGAGGTTCCTTCCAGTTCTAGTATTCTAGATTCTGTGTTACTATTCTTGATGTCAGATTTGTGCCCATTTATTCTTTTGCGTAAATACAGTTCTTTTTGTCTAATGTACATGGCAGAGGGGCATTCCTGGCACATAATGGCATATATCACATAAACTAATACAGCTATCTCATCACCGATAATGAAAAGCTGTGCATCTCTGCATATTTTTACGTATATGCCTCTTTCTTCCTCTCTCTCTCTTTCTCTCTCTCACACACACACGTAAATATGTGTGTGAGACAGAGAGAGATGTATATACGTATACACACCAGATCATGGTTTTTGGAGCTATGGAATTGCAGTTTTCTCAGGCCAGATCCTGATTTCAGTGGAATTGTGCATAGGTAAAGGTAAACAGATATGAACCTTTTGGACAATCATTTAATTGATTGACAAACCTGTAAAAATGTCAATCTTTTTGTAGAAAAATGTCAATTTTCCTCCTTAAAAGTACAGAATAGGACATTATATTTAAGGGAAAAAAAAGTAAATCTTGAAAAACTGTGTGTATAAAGAACCATTATATTATGGAAAAATGCCATCATTTAACCTTTTGGCTGAAAAGTGAAAGCCAGCTGGATTCATGACACCTATATCAAAACAAAATTGAATCCAAGTTTGTAGTAGAGTTAGGTAAGGTACAGGAAGATACTCTGGGTCAAATTCTAGCAGTAGCTCCACTGAAGTCAAGCGAGTTATGCCAGAAGACAATTTGGCCCTCTGTTCTTGAAACAAACTGACTGATTTCCTAGAATACTCTTTGCTGTTTAGTTATTTACAGAAAAAACCCAGTCTCTATCTACTTACATTCAGTTAACAGCCCCCAGAGTCTCATTCCTATTTCCTTATTCACCTTTTTTTGTTGCTTGGATCTTTGGTCCAAACTGAAATATTTAACTCTGTAACTAAATTAACAATAACTATTCTATCCCTGAAAATATGTTTTCCTATGGTGGGAGTGTGATCTTGTCACCTGAGGGTGAGAAGCCATGATTAGGATTCTTTAACAGCGGCTGAGTTGGTTCAAGAATTGTCATAATGGGTAGGTCAGGTACTTGTTACCATTGAATGTGTGATCATGCAACAAGGACAAGAAGCATTTAGGCTGGACATTAGGAAAAACTTAACTATCAGGATGGTTAGGCACTGGAATAAATTGCCTAGGGAAGTTGTTTAAACTCCATCATTGAAGGTTTTTAAGAGCAGATTAAACAAACAACTCATTGGACTGTCTAGACAGTGCATGGTCCTCCCATGAGTGCAGGTGACTGGACTAGATGACCTCTTGAGGTTCCTTCTCGTTCTAGTATTCTATGATTCTATCTTTTTACCATTACATGGTGCATTCAGGTTCAATTTTGTGTATCCTGTGTGATTGTCACTTTGTGCACTGTTATTCAATGTATAGTGTTACGGAGAGCCTAATACTCACTACTGAGTGGGTGTGTAACTGGGATCAGAATTTGGTGCTGAAAGCGCATGTTTACATAAACAAAGAACATGGCATGCTCTGAGCGTGCTATTTTCAAAAATTTCAGGCATTATTTCAAACCCACCTTTTAAAGGAAACTTTGCAAAGAGCTTATTAAGACAATGTCACAATAGAGACATTTTAGTATGTAAGACATTTTTGAGTTATAAATGTCGGAACATTTTTTAAAAATAGAAAACTAATTTTTTTAGATAGGGAGGGACAGAAGTTGAAGTTTTAAAAAAATTGTCAGGATTTTGCTTTTTTAATAAATTTCAAACAGTCATCTATTTGTAAGCTGGTAAAAAACAGAAAAGTCACAAAAAATCACTTACATTTTGAAATTTTGAAAACAAATTATCTAGCTCTGACAATAAAGATCTTATATTTACATATCATCTTCAGCCATCTGCCAACTAAACTTTTTTACACACTGATTGTGGAAATCTGAATATGGTGTCTGGAATCTTTCCATCTACCACTGCATTGCTGTTACCTGTGAAAGAGGAAACAAAACTACTTCTCAGCCATGCACAATGAAGTGACCCACAACAATGCAAAACAGTGCACAACAGTGCTTACAAAATAGCTTAGAACACAATGTGAAAAATAAGAAATTCTAGGGGAAATTTAGCAACTAGCAGACAGAATTTAGTTACTAAAATTGAAATTTCCAGGTACCAAGGTTAATACACACATGGTTAAGAAAATTGCCATGGAACCTTAGCTTAACAGCTGAAGATGGCCAGGCACAGAGGAAAGCCACTTGTGTGTTTGTGAACACTGAGAGCCTGGAGGGAGGGGAGACAGACTTCTCATGCTGCCCCTCCCCCCAGTAGCTCCCATTGGCTGGTTTTGGCCAATAGCAGCTGCCTGTTTGTAGGACAGGCAGCATATGAAGTGCCCCTAATCCTCTGAGCTCATAGCATTAAGTTTAAAGCAATAAACATGTCTCCTGCAACACCCCTGAGGATGTACAGAAGCTGGAAGGCAGGGACCCTGGCTAAGGAACCTGCTAGGCTGCTGACTTGGAGCCTGGTAACGTCTCCCAGATAGAACCTATCTGTGGCACCACACCCCCTTTCTCCCTCCCCCAACCTTCTGCCCCGCTTTTGCCCTCTTACCCCATGTAACCCAAACCTTCTGCACCCCTGCTCCAGCCCCCATACACCTTCCCAGACAGTGCATCCCCTCATACATCCCTCCTCACGTCACAACCCCCTTTCAGACCTTGCACCCCAATCCGCTATCCCTGGTCACAGCCCAAATCCCTGCCCCCCCCTCCTCACATCCCTGCCCCACGTCACAACCCCCTCCGTACCCCAGTCCGTTGCCCAGGTCATGATCCCCTATTTCACACAAACTCCCTCCCAAATCCCACACCCCAGTCTCTTACCCCAAGCTCCCTTTTGCACCCAACCTCCATCCCAGACCCGCACACCTCCTCCATTAATATAATGGAAGAGTACGGCCCTCGAACACTTGTCAAATTCTTGGAGTGGCTCCCCTATCAAAAATTATTGCCCACTCCTATGTTAATGTCCTAAGGTAAGAAATAAACAGATTCTTTTAACAAAATTTTTTTGAGTGTTGCAGATATAAGAAATTTCAACCTGCCCAAAAGAAAATTCAACCCACCCACAAATGGAAAATCTTAGCAGGAACATTGGTGGTGCCTAACTCATTTTGGGCAGCCAAGCCATTCAGCCTGATCCAACTGCCACTGAAGTCAAGACTAAGATACAATAGGAAATCCAGAGATTTTGACTAGATTCCTGCCATTTCCCAAATAATAATAAAGGAAAGGGAATTTCCTTTGTTTTTGCATGTGATACCTTTTAATGTAATTGAAAGAGTTGTAAGGGATCAAAGTTATCAGAATCAACAAACTGTCAATTTTTGTTTTCTTGTGGTATAATCTGATGGCGAGGTGTTTTCTAGTTCTTGTATACTACTGAATCTTCCCGTCAGTTATGGTCCTTTTTTAAAACAGGAAATAGGTGTCTTCTAGTATTTATATGGTTGCCTAATAAAATCAAAACAATGATTTCTTTCTTTCCCTATTGAAAATCTTGAACTCAAATATATTTCTCAAATTCAAGTATTACACTGGTCATGCCAATAATCAACCATATATCTTTTACTATCTTATAAATAATTTTGTTTGATCACAAAGATATGTAGCCAAACAGGGTTGCTATATACACATAAATCAGATATTTGCAAATATTGATGTTAATGTTCATTAACATATGGATCAAATTTTAGGTCACCCTGGTATAATTGTGGGTAGAATTTGAGCCATGGCATACCATATAATATTTATGTTACTTGCATTGCCTCTAGCATTCAAAAAATTACAATAGTCAAAAACATTTGAATCATCATAATTTACATCATTTAGCTATAAAACGTCTTTTTGCTGCATATCAGTGTATATTTTTATCTTAAATTAAATGTACTTGTCCCTGACTATTTTAATTTAGAGATGCTGTATAATTAAAATGAAACCGATGCACATGACAACACAGTGTCTAATTATGATTTAAAAACAAAGAAAAAAATCTATTTTTGAACAGGTAACATTTCACAAAACAGTTGACCTGTTCCAGAGAAGCATATTTGCTACTACCTTCTGTATCTTTAATTTGGTTGTTTAAACTTTATAAACTGCGAAGGGGTTGTCTTCTCTTTGTGTAGTATATTTAATTTTCTAGACTGGTTGTAACATAAATGCTTTTCCACTGAAAATATGTCTTGACTGGAAGATGAAATATTATGCTATGTATGTCATTCATTAAAGAATTGCTTGGCTGTTTTCTATATTATAAGCAGCTCTTTCAAAATATGAATTTGCAAAAGCGGCTGTGACAAATCTCCAAGGTATTTTTCTGCTTCCCCGAATGTAAACAGAACAGCTTGATAGAATCTGTCTACCATATTTAATAACATCCCAGTAGGAACTGTTTCTCTCTGTGAAAAGTCTGCAGATATAACAGTGAAAGACAACAAAATATGAACACAGTATGGACACAGTATACACACTATTTCTACTTTGGTTACTACTTTATTAGTCATGTTTATTTATGGTTCCTTTAATACCCATGACTTCTGGAGGCAATAATTTATTTTTGGTCCTTTGAATTGGGACTGCATAATTGGGAGCAGACATCTGATTTTCATTGAAAAAATATGAAGCTTGAGTCTTGAGATCTACTTGAACCTTAAAACTCTGAGAGAAGGGAACCCTTTAAAAATGTTGTTGGACCTTGCTTACTGTTTGTGCCTATATGTTGCACCTGAATTCAAGAAGAGTAAGTAAGATGTATTCAAAGAACTCAGCAAATGGTGGATCTATAACTCAACCACTTATCTAAGCTATTTATTTGGGGGTATCACTGAGGTGTTAACCCCTTCATCACATGTCCGTGGAGAAAGGGCTATAATTTAGAGTGCACGTTGCACAATGCAATGCTTAAAAAATATGGAAAGCAGTCAGGGTGGGCTAAATCCTGAGCTATCAAGCACAAGGTGCACATAATATCAATATTAAATGTAAAACATGAAGACAACCATTTGATACTTTGGTCCTTTGTGCAGTGGTTTTCAAACTTTTTTTCTCATGACTCAGTTGAAGGAAATTGTTAGTGCCCATGGCCCAACATAATTTCACTAGAATGTAGGCACTGGGGTGGAGCTGACGATGAGATCTTTGAAGTGTAGTAGGGAGCTGGCTTTGGGGGGTCAGGGCTGGGGCAGGAGGGGCTTATTTTGAGCGGCTCCCAGTCAGTGGTGCAGTGGGGGGTGCTAAGGCAGGCTTCCTACCAGTCCTGGCACCACAGACCATGCTGTGCTCCAGAAGCAGCCATCAGCAGATTTCCAGCCAATGGGAGTGCACAGCTAGTGCTTGAGGTAGGGGCAATGTGTGGAGCCATGTGTGCTCTTTCCTCCCCAGCAGCTGGGCCTGCTACTGGTCTCTTCTAGGGTGCCAGGACAGTCAGGTCGCTGTCTTAGCACCCCACTGGTCACCTGATCCCCCTGCAGTAATGAGACCCAGTGGCAGACATTTAATGACCCATGCTGGGACGTGACTCCTGTATGTGAACATGCATTATTTATGTGGCGATAACGGCGAGGAGTCCTGTGGCACCTTATAGACTAACCGAAGGTTAGGTGCCACAGGACTCCTCGCCGCTTTTGCAGATTCAGACTAACACGGCTAGACATTATGTGGAGATAGTTACTACTTTTTAAAAGGCTTTACTTCATTTTGTAATCAGGAAAATTCCCAATAATTGAGATTTGTAGGCTGTCTCAACTTAGATGATATTGGTAGTCTTTGTTTTTCTTGCGGTTGTTCTCAGAAATAACACAATATAACAGGTAATGCAGTAATGAGCTAGTGATGTTGTCTTTTTTATTTATATGCTTTTTTAATGCTGTTTGTGATCTTAATAAAAGATTACATCCAAAATATGAATTTCCCCTTCTCTGTAACACGCAGATAAATAATACATGATTAAAGCAAATAGGTAAAAATAGAAATAGTAATTTTTAAAAAGTAGAGGTGTGAGACACAAATTCTGCTGTTAGTTATTCTGGTAGGAATCTGATGTAACTCCATTAAAGTAAATGGAATTGTAACTCCAATGGAAATCAGTGGAATTACCATGGATATAAGCTAGTGTAATTGACTGGTTTACTAGTGTAAAATATTACACAAAACATTAAATTACAAATGTAAGATCCAGTTGTTTTTCCCTGCCACCAGCTGCCAAAGGAAATCCCCTCAGGGGACTACACAACACAAAGGAGAAAGATATCATTTTATCCCTACACTTGCTGACTGCAAGAAGTAACTTTCCTTGCTGATCCTTCCCATCTTCTAGTCCTTGTAGGATTTTTGCTTTCTCTTAATCAGCTGTATGAGATGTTTTCTGATCCAGCTTGGTCTGAAACACTTCCCTATGAATTTTCCCCCATTGCTTAGGAAGGGAGCTTCAGATACGTTTTGCAACTTTGTTGTAAAGTAATTCCAAGCTTCACATTCAGATCTTTAAGTTCTTAGATCCAATTGACTTAATGAAGTAATTCCTTTAGTTTTTTTAAAGTTCTCTCTTTCGAAATTAAGGACAATCGGGGTACATCTACACAGCAACATTATTTCAAAATAACTAGGTCCTCATCTACACAGCAGTTAGTTATTTTGAAATAATGTCGAAATACTGCAAGCTGGAGGACTTTTTACTCCGACTTCTGTAACTCCTAGGAGATTTGTGGAATCTCCATCACTAGAGATATTTAAAAGCAGGTTAGAAAGACACCTGTCAGGGATGATCTAGACAGTGCTTGGTCCTGCCGTGAGGGCAAGGGACTGGAATCAATGACCTCTTGAGGTTTCTCACAGTTCTATTGTTCTATGAATCTGTGAACTCAGTGTACGAGAAGTAAGGGAAGTCGGAATAAGAGTGCTCTATTTCAAAATAAGTGCTGTGTAGACATTCCCAGTTTCGAAATAAGCTATTTTGAAATAAGCTACATAATTGATGTAGCTCAATTTGCGTAGCTTATTTCAAGTTAAGCCCTGCTGTGTAGACATACTCTCATTGCCAATCTATTTTGTTAATCCTTTTCTCCCATTTATGCCAATCCTATTTTTGTGTAATTCATGAAGAAGATATATTAATTATAGCAAAAACAGGGATTCAACATTTTTCTGAATTTAGCATATTCTTGGAAGATAAATCCATAGTTATCCATTTTGTTCAACAATTTCCAAAAGAGGTTGTTCTTGTGTAGGCCTATAATATACTTATATTACTGAGCAATGGGAAAATATAACTTGTGATATCACTTGAATTACATCAATTTTAATTTTGTGTTTGTGGTAACTGTGTAATATTTCTCATATCTTTTTATTCATATTTTAGATTAGCATTTGCAGTGTGATTTATTACCTTAGGTTACTTTATGTGCATATGTGCAAGAATAGTGAAATGTGATAGATTCCAAGGCCAGAAGATATCATAGTTATCATCCAGCCTGACTATAAAACATGGACCATAGAACTTCCCCCACGAAATTCATAGACCACGACTTTTAGAAAAAAAATCCCACCTTGATTTAAAAATTGCCAGTGGCGGAGAATCCACCACAAAACTTGGGAAATTATTCCAAAGAATAATTATTCTCACTTTTTAAAAATGTACATCTTATTTCTAATCTGATTTTGTGTAGCTTCAAGATGAAGCCATTGGATTGTGTTATAACTGTCTCTGCTAGATTGAAGAGCCCATTATTAAGTGTTTCTTCCCCATGTAGATACTTGCAAACTGCAATAAAATTACCCCTTAATCTTCTCTTTGTTAAGATAAATAGATTGAGTTCTTACAGTCTATCTCTATGAGACATGTTTTGTAATCCTTTAATCATTCTCTTGGTTCTTTTCTGAACCCTCTCCAATTAATCAACATCCTTCTTGAATTTTGGACAGTGAAACTAGACGCAGTATTCCAGCCACAGCCAGACCAGTGCCAAATGCAATGGTACCTATCTACTCTTGCTCCAAATTCCTCTGTTATGCATCCTAGGATCGCACCTATTCTTTTGCCAGAACATCACACTGGGAGCTCATGTTGAGATGATTAGCTACCACAACCAGATATTTTTCAGAGTTACTATTTCCCAGGATAGAGTGTGCCATCCTATAAGCATTGCCCACATTCTTTATTCCTAGCTGTGTACATTTATATTTAGCCATAATACAACACGTATTATTTACCTGCTCCCAATTTAACAATTGATTCAGAGCAATGATCAGCTTTTTTATTATTTACTACTACTCTATTTTTTGTATCATCTGCAAATTTTATTAGTGATGATATTTTGTTTTCCTTCAGGTCATTGATAATAATATTTAATATCATAAGATCAAGAACTGATCCCTGTGGAACCCCATTGGAAACATACTGCTTGATGACAATTGCCCATTTACAGTTCTATGTTGAGAACTATCACTTAGCCAGTTTTAATCTATTTGATGTGTGCCGTGTTAATTTTATATTATTCTATTTTTTTAATCAAAATGTCACGTGGTACCAAGTCAAATTCATTGCAGAAATCTTTGTCTTGGTGTGTGGAGTGTCTCATGATTGAGAGTGCCTGTTTCAGGGCAGACTATCAGGAAACAGGGCAAATCCCACAATCTAATGGTGTGTTCTATAATTAGATTTCACCAAGCCAGTATTAAATATGAACTCCTTGGTCTATACCAGTTCTACTATGGAGCCGCAGATTGTCCTTTTAGACTCTCCAGTCTATCTTGACACCCAGACCAACTGGACTTCATGATAAAAGATTGTTTAAAGCAAAAATCACACCACATCAGGTTGCTTTCAGTCGCAAAAGACTGGTCACTTACCCCAGATCAGTTGGCACTCCATATCTTACACCAAAGACAAAGCTGTCAGACAATTCTATAGTAAAGTATAGGTTTATTAGTTAAGAAAAGAAAATCAGAGACATTGAGAGGCTAAAGCAGGTAAAATGTAATAACAGGTGAATTACCGTTTGTAATTCCAAATGGTGGCAGTGATGTAATAACCTTCAGTTTCCCAAAAGTCCTTTCAGGGTATTATGCCTCAGGGGAGGCATAAGGATCTTGTGCAAAAAAGGGTTTTTTGTGCAAAAAGGAAACGTCCACACTGCTTGTTTTTGCGCCAAAAAACCTTTGCGCAAAAATGGGCTCAGAATAGGTTATGCAAATGAAGTGTGACAGAATACTAATCAGTGCTTCATTTGCATTGCCTCTTCTGGCAAAAGCCATAGTGTGGACAAAGCCTTAAAGTGCTTAAGTCCTCCATTAGTATTTCACAAGATTTATTTGATGGATTATTTAGTTACAGGAGTATATGCAATATAAAGGTTTGCTGTTACATTATAAAAGGAACAGATAACTGAAACTATGTAAATAATGTCACATTCATTTTCAAGAAGTTTAAACACTCATTGCACTCTTATGCATCTAACCATTACTTTGATCTATACCAATACACAAGTGAATTGATTTGAATACACTGTTCGACTGCTAGGAACCACAGATTTATCTAATAAAAAAATCAAGTTAGATTGACAGGATGTGTTTTCCATAAACCCATCTTGATTTGCATTAATTTTATTATCCTCCTTTAATTCCTTATTATTTGAGTCCTGTATCAGCTGTTCCATCATCTTGCCAGGGATCAGTTCCAGGCTGACAGGCCTATAATTATTCAGGTCATCCAATCTAGGGATGTTAAATTTAAATTAATCAACTAATTGAATAGAACCGCCAGCTCTTGCTACATTTCAAAGGTGGAAGTGCCACAGGGAGCACAGGGTGAGCGGGAGACTCAAGCAGTCCCCCACTGGCACTGTTGCTCCCCGTATATTTCAAAAGCAGGGAGCACAGGGCCACTGAGGGAATACCTGAGTCCCCCACTCACCTCATGCTCTCCATGGCACTTCTGCTTTGAAAAGTAGCACGAGTCTCACTCTTGCTACATTTCAAAGGTGGAAGCGCTGCCAGTTCCCCACTGTGCTCCTAACCTCCCTCCCCCAGCCCACGGAGTCGGTGCTTTTAAGCCAGCTCCTCCCAGCACCCGCTTGTGCTTCCCTCCTCCCTTGCTGCTCCTCTCTGATAGAGGCAGCAAGGTGGGGGGAGCAACTAGTTGAGTCACTAGTCAACTATTTGATAAGAATATGCCTACATCCCTAATCCAATCTACCCTTTTTAGTCTAGTCTCCATTTTGTTTGATCCATGCAAAACACTCGGTGACCTTACTCAGTGTTTGGGCATGAATGATTCATGAATGAGAGCCACCTGGCTAAGACTGAACCTAGACAAGACTGAGGTGATCTTTCTGGCTTTTGAGAGGGAGGGGAAAAGAGCAACTGTAACTGAGTGTGTCTGCCATTTATTGGTCAGATTCGCACTCTAGGTGTCTGGTTGGAGTTCTAGTTGCAGATAGCAGTAACAGCCCTGGTCACCTTTTTTATCTTTTTGCATACAGACAACAGCAAATCTTACAGGTGCCGTCCATCCTTTTGTTGCCTTGAGGTCAGACTACATCAGTGTGCCTTACAAAGGACCAAAACCAGATTGAAAGGAAGCTGGTACTGAGTGTGATAGTTCACTTATGGGGAAGAGAATTGGCCTTTAACCTGTGCTTTGTGATATGCTCTTGGTGAAGCTTAAGATGTTGGTATGGACTTACAAAGCCCTAAATGGACTAAGATACTGGAGATAATATCAGTCTTGCTCCCAGTTAGGCAAAGTACTTAATCATGTACCGTGAGTGTACTTGATTTGACTACTAAGATGTGTAAAATTAGGTGCTTGTTGACTCAGGGCCCTGTTACGTAGGCCTTATAGTGTGTATGATCCAAAATCAACAACAACAAAAGGCAGATAGAATCTTTTTACTTGGAAATTATTCATTAAATCAAAGAGCAGCATATTATTTAAAAAATTATGTAGGCCCCAAGGCACTGCTTTGAGTGTGCTGGGGCGCTGAAGACATTCATAGTAGTCACTGCCAAAGAAGTTAAGGGATTGTCTGAAAATACAGCCATATGAGAACTTCAGAATGGCCTCCAATAACTGGTTATTTGTTTGTCAACATCTTTTATTCCTTGAAGTGATTGCCTCTGGGAAGCAATATTGCCAGTGTAATTTCCTGCAGTGAAAGGAAAGTTATGGACTGTATCCTATAAATACTTGCTCATGTGAGTAATCCCACTGACATCATACATTTTTAAGGTGCAGTTTTAAGCTAGTCAGAAAGTAATAAAGTGCTTTGGGATTCTTCAAGATGAAAGGTACCATAAAAATTAGGATGAATATTTTTTATCTATGATTAAATGACCTTGGTTATTGTGATAACACTGCAAGCCACTTACTGCTAAATTATTGCTTAAAGTTTAGCAAGTATTGCTAAAAGAAAATATAATTTTACTCAATACATATTGTAGCAAAAAGGGTATTTCCCAGATGTGAGAGGAAAGGCACTAGAACTGAATGTTTTAACTGTATCAACAGAAAAATGTAGCAGTATTAAGCAACATCTAAACACTGTGAGAACCACGCCAGAACCCGCCCCACCACCTCACCTTCAGGGCATCCCCTAACTCGCCTTCCACCAGGACAGCCTGTGTATTGGCTATCCCTCCGCTCCCAGAGAGCCTCCAGATTTAAAGCCATTGCCTTCTCCTTTCTCTGCATCAAAGCCCTTCTGTTATTAGCTTATATTTTTATAAAAGTTTTTATAGCATTGTTGTGGGACCAGGTTTTAATTTTTTAAAATGATTTCTTGACTGTGGAGCTGTTTGTAGAGTGCAATCATGCTCTGCCCTTACTCTGTCAACAGTCTTGTTAAAATCAGTAATAGTGTTACCTGAGTAGGGATTTCAGTATTGAGCTCATTTTTATTATTACAGTTAATCATCCCTTCCCTTCCATTTACTCATGCATTTCCAGGGTCAAGATTTTTGCAAATGATTTCTGGGAAAAATTTCTTCTGAGTTAAAATGGACCAACACTCATGGAGTAAATGAAATAAAGTGGCATTAGAGCAACAGAATGTGCAAAGATTCATCAGCTAAGCCACATGCCGTGTTTACCGTGTGCCCTAATGCTATATGAGAGCTAATAAAGTGCCTACTTCTAATGTGCATATTCCAACCTCACAATAATAATCAGCCATTGAGATTAAATTTATCAAAAATCAATTGAACAGTCAAATATGTCAGCCACTGGGAGTTGACTTTCAAGTTGAGAAGTAAAAATGGAGTATAATCAATTGGACATATATCCTACTGTAAAGTTTTAATTTATATTTTTGATTCATTTACATCATATTAATTTCCAGAAAAGTCTTTACTGAAATCAGAACTAAATAACCTTTGCAAACTATAGGAGTAAGACCCGTCTAACACAGAAATGATCACTTTAACTATACCATATATCCTCTAGTGTGGACATAGTTATGCTGTAGCTGTTTCTCTGCAAGAAGGGGAATGAACTATATTAGTATAAGAGTAGGTCTACACTGGTGAAGAAAATGGATGCACGATACTGAACTCCAGCTATGTGAATTACACCAATTTTCTGCGGCAGCCCCACAGTGGGAGATCAATGGGAGAAACACTTCTGTCGACTTCCCTTACTCATCACAATAGGAGTAACGCTGCTGATGGGAGTGCCCATAGTGTTCGATTTACCAGGTCTTTACTAGTGTCACTAAATCGAACCCAGAAGGATCAATCACCAGAGTATCAATCCTCTGGTAAGTGGAGACATGGCCTAAGACATGTTTATACTGGTATAACCAAATTCATACTTGGGGTTGTTCCAAGTAAAACTAATTAACATACTTATATTGCTATAAAACTATGTTTATACCAGGCCTTAGGCTGTGAGAACAAAGAGTGTATTTTTTGTAATCCTTCTGCTTTTACCTACATCAAAAGCAACCTGTATTTGTAGCAATTAACTACATTGATGGACGATTGCCCCCATTTTGTTAGTCACCATAATAGAGACTAAAAAATATGGTAGGCACTGTCCAGTCCACTCTGAAGATCTTCCGAGGAAGATGATGATAGATTTAGTGATACTTGGGGTGTCTCAAAGGTTTTAATTCCATTGTAGGGCTCAATGTATCATTGAGAAACACTGACAAAATGATATGGATCATATCTGCTCTTTATTTGTGATATAATTTTTAAGAGCATTTCCTTTTCCTGTTTTAATCTCTCTGTGGAGAGTTATACGTTAAAAAAATCTGTTCATTTAACACTTTGACTTTTGCTCTTTGTATAGTAAACAAAGTGTATCATTATGGAACAAGGGTGCTGGAACTCAGTGTGTTGGGGATGCTAAGCTTGAAATGATTTCCATCATATACAGGATTTACAGTTTTGTTCAACGGCTTTTAGCACTCCAAACTTAAAAATTGTTCCAACACCACTGTTATGGGATATCATTGGCTGCTAGCATTCTTCACCACTTGAGCACTCATTTTCCCACAAATCTGTTGTTTTGCAAGTACCGAGATACTATATTAAAAAGGGTTTCCTGAGCACAACTAATTGTGAAATATTTATTTATTGTGTATAAATAATGAACAAATTGTCATAAACATGTATTCTTCATGGTCTGGGTTTTGTGTCTAAAAAAGAAGCATAAGTTTTTGAGGGAGGGTGAATGAAGGCAGGGCTATAGGGGAGGAAAGTTCAAGTGGAGTCAGAAATTAGGGTAGTAAGTGGAAATAACAGAGAAGGAACAGCTCATCCACACCAAGACACAGGGGGGACTTCCACTGAAGTTGCCTCATGGGGAACATCTGTCCCAGAAGAGGAGGAATATTTCCTTTTAAAAAAAAGTAATTTGCAACAGTCTCAATCTGTCATTATGAGCAAATTAACATATTACCTAATTCAAACTGGACTGCAGGCTTTTTGAGGGCCCACTTTAGGCTGGTATTTTGGGAAAATCCTCATTTCCCCTACAAGTTTTGTCCCTAGCAGGGGACTGAAGAAATGTGCAGTCACTTCCATTAAATATTTAGTTGTACCATGAATAGAAGCAAATAAACTCAGCCATGGCAAAAGATTATTTTAGTATTTCTGAAGTGTTAGTCATATTGCAGATGACATGGAGAAATTATTGTTCCATCCTTAGTAACACGAGAGACTCAACTACTCAAACAAACAAACAAAGGAAAAAATAAAGCCTCTTTGCAGTGGAGTGACGTGAGTTTTGCTGTGGGATGAAGTCAATGTGTGTAGCAAACTGTTCTGTGCTGAACAAAAGAGAAGAGTGAGACTTTGACTGTTGTTAGCAAATTGTAACACAAGCAAATCATCGCCCCAAACATATGCTCTTTCTTATCCAGCATTGAGAAGTACTGCGTCATTAAGAGCTGAGTCTTGTAGTCCCTTAATTCAAGTGTACTCCCGGTATTTAAGAGAGAATCGCTTCAGGCCTTTAGGATTTAATCCTAAAATGTTCTTTGAATCAGTACCGCAAAAACCAATTAATGTTTCACCACAGTAAGACATTATAGAAGTTATGCTCCCGTACTACATATTATCCCACTGTGTAGACAAATCCTTAGATGTTCATGTCATAGTTACTGTGTTTGTCTGAATAGCAGAGCACATCTGCAAAATGGTTTTAAACTGTGCAGGTAGCATGCAGTTAACACATATTCTGTTACCACTTGAATCAACAGTCTTACTATGGTCTGAGTATATCTCTCAAGAGTACCTAATTTCACTGTTGCTCCAAAGTTACCTTTGTTCCACTCAAATTTGGCCAAAGATGGGGTTTTGGAGGGGAGGAGGGTAGCAGTCATGTGCTCCAGGACGCAGCTTGATTTTCATCCCATTCCCTAGATTATCAGTGTGTAAGGGAAAAGTACTCACATGCCGTGTCCTCACCAGCCAGGTGTGAGAGACATGCATTGCATGCAAGTACTTTCCCCTCACTCCCTGATAGTCTGGGGAATGGGATGAAAAGCAAGCTGCTTACTGGAGCACACGGCTGCTGCTCCTCCTACCCTCTCAAAACGCCACCCTTGAATTTGATGTCCCCTTATTTTTATGCTTGAAATGGCTTAAATCAGAAACAAAGAATTATGGAACAGAAGTTACAGAATGAGTTATTTACACTCAAGGAATTAATTCCACAACAGTTTAAAATTCCCACATGATGCTATTTTTGCACTCATTTCATCGTACTGTGGGCCACTCTCTAGTACAGTAAAACTCCAATAGTCCGGCATCCAATAGTCCGGCATTCCTGATAGTCCGGCATCAAAATGGCAAGAGCCTAGTGAGTGAGCTTTGGCAAAAAATGAGTTACAAGATAACAGCGGCAGCAGCTGAACTGAGCAAAAAGGGTAAAAGCTTTAAAAACCTAAAACATTACAGTATACTGTATACAGTATGTACAATAAAAAGGGTTAAGAACACTTTATATACAGTATATAATATATACAGTATATATATATAACCTGCTTATAGTACCTCCTGATAGTCCGGCATATTTGATAATCCGGCACCACCTAAATCCCATAGGTTCTGGATTATCGGAAGTCTACTGTAGTTTGAAATCATGAACAGAACAGGTTCCTGAAGCTGTCTATCCACTGTTTTTTTTTTAAACTGCTTCTCTCTGTTCTTTACATATCAGTTCCAAAAGTTGTAAATTGTTGTGACAAATTTACATAGAAAAGATAGCCTAATGATTATATGAAAGATGGAAAATAGCCCACAGTTGTAGGGAAAGGGTCATTTCCTCATCAGTACAGATTTGCTACAGAACATACAATACACACTTGCATATTTATTTCTGTATAGTAGACTAAGATTTTATGGGGAACAGTGTGCAATATATGTTCTGACTGAAGCATGGAAACTTGCTACATTCCTTGCTTTCTGTTGAAAATGATTTGATATGATTTTGTCAGAAATCTGCTTTGTTTTGTTGGTGCACTGTTGTTTTAACTTAATAAACTTTCATATTTAAAACAGAACGTTTTAAAACCATGGAATATTTATTCCAATTATTTTAATGCAGTTCTTGCATACTGTTTGTGACTTTCTCTACAATTATTTTCAATTAATATTTTAAGAAGTAAAAGAATGAAAGAAAAAGAAAAAACACTTCGCAGTACAAAAGGAAATCAAAGCTAACCGCCAACAGCTTTGTGGATCGGGAAAAAAGAACTCTGGTTATTATTAAACATATATGTGACTGACAACTGATGTTATCCACTGGTGAGATATTATTCATATGTCTACAGTATAAAATTTCCAGAAAAATCATACTGGTTATCAATCCACATATGCTCAGTACTGTCTTATGAATCTGAGAATTTCTTGTGATCTTTCATATTCTCTAAACTGCTTACCTTACACAAATTCTTTATACATGGTCCTCATTGTAAAGTACCCTTTGATGCAGCTATGGACATATGTTTCTCTGCTACTGTTTGTAAATTGACTGTGGAGCCAGTTTAGGTGCTGGATTTACAATCCTGGAACATGAAGTTGTCTGTCCATAGACTAGGCAAACTTCCTCTCCCACTCTGTCTACCAATAATCCCAGTCCTGACCTGAAAAGATGTCTTTTAAGGTTGAAGTGGTCATCA
The DNA here is from genome assembly GCA_030068395.1 of Apalone spinifera. Classification (NCBI taxonomy): domain Eukaryota; kingdom Metazoa; phylum Chordata; order Testudines; family Trionychidae; genus Apalone; species Apalone spinifera. Next base: position 99,714,868 of record JANRFK010001234.1, read on the forward strand.
TATGCTGTCCTTGAGCTCTTTTGCGTCTACTAATTGGAAAGTTTAGTGCAAGTGATGGTGATACTCACATTTGTCTGCTATGAAATGAACTGAGACCAGAAACAAAGGCGCATGAGCAGCTGATAAAGATGGATTGATACTGACTTGATATGGATGTAAACAGAAGTGTTAGAGGTGAAAGCCTCCAGCTTGTGTTTACAATCCTCTGGCTCAGTACCTTTTAACTTGTTGTTATATATTTGTAAGAGTGTACACTGGTCAGAGAGATCTCTCTTTTCATTCAAAGTAATACTGTATCAGGAGTGTATCTTCCTGCACAAAGGCTATAAATGGTGAAGGCTCATTCTGAGCACAGTTAAGGATATTTTATCCATGGTCCTCCAATTTCCAGAACATATCCGCATGGCTTCATGTGGAGACTGGTAACTGAGGGAACTATGTTTGGAGATAGAGTTCTAGAACATGTTTTCTCCAGTGAATCTGGCAGAAAGGATCTTGTTGCTTGATTGCTTATTCTCATATTAACTAATTGAATGTTTATATTGCTTTTCATCCTAAAGGATCCCAAACATAATGACCAGATCCTTAAATTGGGTAAATTCACATAGCTCCATTGATTTCAATGAAACAGTGTCAGTTTACACCAGATGATGATCTGACCCAGTGTAGTGAAAAATGAAATGTGTATAGAGGTCACTTAACCCACCACTGAAATTCAGTAGCCTTTCCATACTTTCAGTAGTGTCTAGAAGTACTGCACAGCATTTCCTGTGGCAACCAAGTATTGATTCAGAGGTCTCCCATCTATATTCTGATCCAGCTCAACTCCAATTAGCTTGTGATAGGTGACAGGCTCACAGCACCAGAGAGTGTATGGTTACAATCAGTTTGGCTTAATGTCACTATGCTTGTTCGTGCACATAATTTTTCTGTAATGTGATCTTCAATATACTGCCGAAGTCAACAAAAGTCAGAGAGTAGATGTCTGCTTCATCTAGTAAAAATGGGTTATTCGCCTGTCTTTTGTTTATTCCTTTTTGTTGGGCTGTCATTTGAATTTTATGTGTGTGTCCTTATTTCTTTAGACCATTTATCTGGGTATCATTTTCTATGTTGTTGTGGTACTATGTGCTGGCAAGGATTGCATATGCTCCTCTAAAATGCCTGTCCTGCACAATCTCCATCATTTTTATGGTCTTGCATTTTGTCACTTTGTTTCTTGCACTTGGTTGTGGTTTGTTATGTTTTGACAGTAGAATGTCATAAAAGCCATGGATAACTTATTTGGCTTGTCTTTGAAACTTTCTTCTGTGCAATTCCTGAACCAAGTCAGCTAAATAATTAATACGGACAGTGTTCACAGACCAACCTGTAACTATGATTATATTAAGGCAACACATTTGTTTGTTATATTAGCACTCTGTTGAAAGTACACATATTTGTGCCTTTTACTGAACCCAAAGCTGAAATTTGAGATGTTAGGTCTTCACTAGGGAGTGAAGGCTCTTTATCACAGATAGGTTTTTCCAATCATGTAAAATTAATAATTGACCATATGTTTTTAAAAAAATGAAAAGTGGGCAAACAATTAGTTCATAATGCTTCCCGGAACTGTTCCAGATTATAAATCTACATCCATCTTCAATTAGAAGTCTTGAATTCTGTGTTTGGTCTGTTGGGAGCTTCCAGTAACCTAGAGATTTTTAAGTCTCGGCTTGACAAAGCCCTCGCTGGGTTGATTTAGTTGGGATTGGTCCTGCCTAGGGCAGGGGGCTGGACTTGATGACCTTCTGAGGTCTCTTCCAGCTCTATGGTTCTATGATTCTATGAAAATCTCAAACTCAGCCGTATACTTAAGTACGGTTAAAAAATACACTTACAACCATCTTGTGCATATTTGAAAATAGGCATAAAAATAAATGAATCATTATACTGTATGGTGTTCATAGAATCATAAGACTGACAGGGACCTTGAGAGGTCATCAGTCCAATTCCTTCACTGAGGCAGGACCCAAGTACACTTAGACCGCCCCTGACAGATGTTTGTCTAACCTATTTTTTAAAACCACCACAGGCCAGGGTTCCACAACCTTGGTTGGAAGCCTATTCCAATACTTAGTTATCCTTATAGTTAAAACAGTTTTCCTAATATCTGACCTAAATTTCACTTGCTGCAGTTTAAGCTGTTTAGTTGTTGTTCTGTATGATGGGAGGTATATCCCACACTGGAATTGAAGGGGTCAAGGAACAATTCTGGGCACAGGCAGCCCTGTCCATCCCTACTGCAGAGCGTGCTTCGGCTGGAGGTGGAGCTTAAAAGGGAGCCAAACACCCCATCAGGAGCCTTACAAGGCAGTGAAAGAGAGACGTGCCCTGACACCTAGTGAGGAAAGATGCTACAAAAAACTTTCACTTAAGGAAAGAGCCCGCATCTGAATTTTCAGTAATATTCCTTTTCTTTGCTATTGTGTCAAACTGTAAGACTGTTGGGGTATTAAGTGGTAGGAATTGGTTCAGTGCGGCAGCCTTAAGGCACTCCAGGGACCGGATATAGTTGCTTCTAACAGGACTCTAGGGCTGTGTCTAAACTACATCCCTTTTTTGGTAAAGGGGTATAAATTAGGCACTCATCGATATTGCAAATGAAGCTGGGATTTAAATATCCCATGCTTCATTTGCATAATAGCAGCTGCCGCTTTTTTTCGAAACGGCTTTTTCGGAAAAAAACAAAACCCCGGCAGTCTAGATGGGAATCTTTTGAAAATAAAACCCTTTTTCAAAAGGGTTTTATTTTCGAAAGATTCCTGTCTAAACTGCCGGGTTTTGGGGTTTTTTTCCGAAAAAGCCCAGTTTCGAAAAAAAGTGGCAGCCGGCATTATGCAAATGAAGTGCAGGATATTTAAATCCTGGCTTAATTTGCAATATTGACATGCCGAATTTACATCCCTTTACCGAAAAAGGGATGTAGTTTAGACACACCCTAGGTTGAAGCCGTGTTACAAAGGGTGTATGAGAGTCTGTTCCAGGATCCCTCTTGGGAAAATCCAGGAAGGGAAAAAACTTTGCAAACTACTTTCACTGCATACCTTCAAGGTTGAAAAACAAATGGAAACTCATCTGCCCCACTACCTTTGGAAGGGCATGAGATAATATGTTCTTTGGGAAAAACTTGAAAGATCAACTGCCTCAAAAGAAAAACAGAAACAAACTAACAAAATCCCACCAACTTCATTTTGTATGGTATTCATAGGAATTTGATTTGTAATTTTTTAAAAGTAGTTTGGAAAGAAAGGTATATGATGGCTTGAGCCCTATATGGATAAAAATTTGTATCCTCATCTGCATTTGTGGGTGCAGAAACCCATGGACATAAAGCGTAGATCCACAAATTTTCAGGGTTCTAGACACAAAATTTGTATCTGCATCCATAAAAATATTTGCAGATTTGCAGGGCTCTACTCTACTTCAGTATGAAAGCACAGCATAAAAACCTAGATAGATGGATGACAGTGTTTTGGAGGATATCAGAAAAAGGGTGCTGGGAATTTGTTGTCATACTGTCTGGTTTAAGAAGGAAATAACTGAAAAATATATGAAAATAATATTAATTAGTACCAGCATGACAGTACTACACAAACAGCCCTGCTAAGAGCCAATGACATGCCAAAGCCAAAAAGCTAGTGTGTGACATGCTATTCGCTTCACTGGGAAGCAGGCTACATGCCATGAAATGCTTCAGCTCTTCTCAAACCATGCATAAGAAATTTCTGTTCTTGTGAGTTCTCCATGCATGTTTTTATACAGGGCATGTAATAGGAAGGTAACAAACAATATGGTGTTTGTCATCCACTTTTCTTGATCAGCATAAACATCAGTTAATTGATGTCTGGATCCCAGCTATTCCAGGGATTGTCACAAATCCACATGATTTACTTCAGTTCTAGAATTTGCATTTAGATCTCCAATTCACTGAAAAATACACAAAATTGCACATAGCTAGATAGTTCCCTATTGGTTACATATCTGAACAGATAAAAATTTGTACATTTTTCTAATTAGTGTTGACATAAAATTTTATTCTAAAAATATCTGATTTCAGCTATGCCTTTTTGGTAGCTATTTTCCTATAATTAACTTTTACCTATTTGTAAATAAAGTTGCTTTTTGTCAGTGTACAGCCCTTTTGCTATCACATTTCAGCCATGGTGATCTGCCTAGCATGGGAAATAGTGGAATAGCATTCAATAGTGGAATGCCCTCCTCACTTAAATGTGGAGGTTGCTATCCATTTCTAAATACTTATCTTATAGCAAAATTCTGGGGGTCAATGCATGCAAAAATGGTAATGATAGAGAGGGAAAAGAAAACCTTCTACAGAATGTGCAATGAATGCTGAAGGAGAAGGTAAATTATATCTAAAAAAGTGCTTGTTTTTCTTCAAGAGCTGGTCTCTAGGTTTATTCACTGTGGATACTCAATCTCTCATGCACTCAGAGCTGGACAATTTGGAAAGTAATTCCATTGGCCTCCACATCTGCACTGGCTCATTTCATGCCTTTCTGCAAGGAGATAAAGGACAGAGCAGAGTTTTTCTCTCTAGTTTCTTGTTACCGCTGCGTGGTCAGGGTCAGAACCTCCTGTGTCTAAAACGTTGGCTTTTTTCTTTATCTGCGGATATGTTCAGATATATGTAAATAAGTTTTTATATTCTAGAATTTTCAAGTTTTTACTTGATCGTTTTAGTGCAAGTTTGTTGCATATTCCTCTGGAATGGTGTTTCTTAACCAGTGGTACAAGTACCCTTAGGGGTATTCGAGGGAAGTCTAGGGGGTACATCAACACAACTGAAATTTGGAGAAAACTGAATTTTTGTTTTAAGTTTTATGCACTTTATTATTTTTATACCTTTTACCCCCAAAAATGTCATCGCCCTCCTGGCTACAATTATATTGTTTAAACAAATGTGTTGCAATGGTAGAAAATTTGTGAGTCTGAAAACTATAGGTACTAGGGGTACTTATAAATTATTATTTTTTTAAAGGGGTACTTTATTTTAAAAGGTTGAGAAACACTACTCTAGAAGATCTTCAGGATCCTCAACACAAGCTTCTGAACAACCTTCAGTCCTCTCACTCCAGTAGAATAGTTCTCCTGGTTTAGAAAGTCATACAGGAGCCAGGTTTCCTGTTCATGAAGGCTGCATTTCTTGTAGCCATCACCTCAGTCAGTGGGATCAATGAGCTTGGGTCCATTGACAGTGGGGCCTGCTTACATTATATTCTATAAAGACAAGGTTTCATTATGTTTACCCCCTAAATTTACTCTCAGAGCAGTTTCTGACTTTCACCTGAGCCAATCAATTCACTTAGCTGTGCTCTTTCCAAAATCTCACAGTATCTCGGAAGAAAAGGAGATAATTGGTGAATCTTAACCATTTACCTGCAGAGAACAAAGACAATCAGGAAGCAATATCTATGGCATCATTTCAAGAGTTGCCTATTCTTGGTAACTTGTAAGGTAGCTATATGAAGCTAAATGTCAACACATTTGCAACTGAGTATGCTCCAGCCCTGCGCTACAGGGTCTGTGAAGGACTTTACTTGTAATGACCGCTCTTAGTGAGCTAGGCACCAGATCTGAGAGCAGGGACTGTAGTTGTCCTGTGCTCTCAGAGCCCATTCCCCTCACAGTGGCAGCGTAGAAGAGGCAACCATCCAGGTCAAATGCAGAGGAGATACAAGTTGGACTGGGCAGGTGAGGGAAAGGATTAAATTGGAACATTGAGTCTGATGAGACTGAGAAAATAAGTGGGTGGAGAGAGACTGAGGCTACGTCTAGACTGTAGGCTTCTTTCGGAAGAAGCTTTTCTGGAAGAGATCTTCTGAAAAAACTTCTTCTGAAAGAGAGCGTCCACACTGCGAAAGCACATCAAAAAAGCGATCTGCTTTTTCGAAAGAGAGCTTCAATGCTGCATGGACGTTATCTCACATGTAAGCTATGATTGCTCTGGACGGAATGGCTACCAGGGCACCTGTGCTCTTTTCCTCTTCTTGTGAAAGAACTCCCTCTTCCCCGTCCACGCACACCTTTTTCAGAAAAAGCTATGTTGGTAAAAGGCTTCTTCCTCGTAGAAAGAGGTTTACCAATGTCGGAAAAAACCCTAAGTTCTTTCAATTTTTTTTTTTTAAGAACACAATTGCAGAGAGCTGTTTTTCCAAAAAAACCTCTGTAGTGTAGACATACCCTGAGAGTTGAAAAGTGGAGACTATGACCAGGGCGGATGAGAGTTTTGTGGGTCCCAGGGCAGCACAATAACACGGGGCCCCCCCTTTAGAGAAAAAAACAGAAAAAAGGGGTCCCCCCCGTGCCCACTCCTCCAGTAGC
>JANRFK010001234.1:99721351-99731553 GCA_030068395.1 Apalone spinifera
CCTTCGGCGGACAGCCCACTGGGAAGTTCCCGGCATCCTGCTGGGCCAGTCCGCCCCTGGCGCTGGCATGGGGCCTATTGAAGCATGGGGCCCGGGGCAGCCGCCCCGCTCGCCCTGCCCTGCCCTATATCTGCCGCTGACTATGAATTATTGGTCAAGGAGACAGGAATTAGGACCCGGGGTAGAGCAGGCTGTGACCGGGTAGGCGAGGAAGCTGGGACTGGTAGCCCTGGGAGAAGGAAACCTTGAATTGGTTGGGCAAGGAGGCTATGTCTGAGATCTGTGGAGGGAAGACTGGCACTGAGGAACATGTATATGTGGAGAAAACAGGGAAGCCAGTTGTCTGAGTGGGAGAAAATATTGAGATCAGATGAAGAGCTGAGAAAGAGGGGGGACATTAGGACTGACTGGGAACTGGTGGGAGGAACATGAGATGCGGGCATGAGAGAGAAATCTGTCAAGCAGTTAGTGTATAGAGTGAAGGAGAACTGGGAATGGCTGGGCAAAGAGACTGGGACATGATGCAGCAGGGATGAGACTGAGATTGGATGAGGCTGTTGAGAGACCGGGCCAATGGGGGTCAGGGAGAGAGACACAGTTTGGGGTAAGGAGCCTAGGAAGGGGAAACTGGAACTAGCTGGATAAGGAGACTGGAGAAAAGGAGTGGAGGGAACAGATACTAGCTGGGAAGGGAGATTAGGAATTTTGGGTGAACCAACTGGTTGTGTAAATATGCATATAATGGAACTGCTGATTTTCCAGTTTGTTTTATTAAAAACAGAGGAAATTACACACAAGGACCTACATTAAAATAACATTAACCAAGTTGCAAAATCAAGCACTTGAAACTTAGGAAATAAAATTAAAGTTGTCTCTGCAACTTTTATTCCTTCCGTTTGTGTGTATGCATTATGATACAGTCTTTAATTACAAGACCCCCTACTTTTTTCCCACAGAACTCCTGCCTCACTCAGTGCACAGCATGGATGCTGCTCAATTGTTTGTATTGACACTCCCTCAGTATCCCAATTCTAGGTGCTCCATTCCAAGTGGAGAAAGCTTGGTTAGGATTTTTGTTTAATTTGGGCATTCATTTTGTGTAGTTTTGGTTTTACAGATGTATAATTAATGTGTGAGCGTGCATGTGTGCTGTGTTTAAATACAGACACCAGGCTGCAACAAAGTTCTCACGCTCCTTCACAGCATGGGGCACATCTTTACAGAGAGATAACCATGGGGACACCTCCCTTCCCATTCATGATTGTGGGAACCCCAACACTTCCATACACAGCTGCATGACATCCCTGTGGCAATCATAGCTATTACTTATGTGGAAAAGTAAAACAGGAAAGTATTCAATATATTTTTATCTTTCTTTAATGTGTTGCAGCAGCTGGAAACAAGGAGGAAAGCCAGCATTATGTGACCAGGCCACTTTGGGAACCACTTATCAAACTATTTTAAATTGCATTTAAAATATTTTCACAATATTCATGCATTGCACAAGGAATATGAATATACATGTATTGCAATTACTAGAAATTCTGGCTTTTCATATCAGGCAGTAACTGCACAGGATGATTAACAAGAAACTTAATTTGTCCTAATTAGCCTTAAGGGAGCAACAAATTAACTTGATGGATACATGTTTCATTTCAAAATATACTGTACTGAAGAACATAGGAAATTGTTACTTAAAACTTCAGAAAAGTTTTCTTCTTTCTCACTGGACTTTAGTTTCTCTAATTACATTTAAATACTATAGAAAAATAATCCATACTTGATATATGGGTGGTTTTTTGGTATGGTATTGTTCAAATTATACATTGACTTGTTAGCTCTATTTAGGGACTTCGGTATAGAATTATAAGTTACATTGACAACATCAGTTTTATGTAACATAAGGCATTTGTAGCCGTGTTAAAGTTCAATATCTTAGCAAAAAATTTTAATAAACTTTTATATATTTTCTCTATTTACTTATCTGCTGTATTATAATAAAGTACAATATACCCTGGGATTTTCTGGCACAATTCAGTTGTCTGAGACAATTTAGGTATATATGATACTTTTGAAACTAATGTAGAAATACCTAAACTACTTTCACAAAATTTCACATACTTTTTAATTCCCAATTCCCACTCCCAAATATATAAATAGGACCAATTCCTTAGTTCTTATGTAAGCAAAACTCCAAAGAAAGTAAATTTTTAAAATTTACCTTCAAAACATACAGAACAAGACAGAAAGACATGAAGTCAGTGGTCTGTCTGAGTTAGGAGTTAGAGTTGTAATCTGGGCTCTGATACTGACTCCTCTATTGGCTTAGACTAAGTCACTTAAACTTTTTGTCTTAGGTTTATATGAGGTGGGAAACAATCTGCCTTCTCACCCTTCCCCCACATAATGGAGTTAATCTTTACTTAATATTGCACAGGGATTTAGATAGAGGAATGTTGAAGACTAATTAATATTTGCAAAACATATTTCAGATGAAAACATAATATACTGTAAACTCAAAGTATTAATTGTCATTCTAAAAATACAGTATTGATCTGTTTATAAAGTACTTATCCCTATGTTTTGCTATTTTAAGTTGCTGATGGCAGCCAACCTGTCTGCAAAAACAGAGCAAGAAAACATCAGTTGCACATAACACATTTCCCTTGGATGTCTGTTACTTCTACTACTTTGTGCAACTGAAAAACATTCTGAACTCATAATTAGTATTAATATTATTAGTATTACTACTATTATTTATTATATTGTGAGCTAAGTCCCACCGCTCTTATTCAAAACCGCCATGGATTTCACTGATGTGAATTCTTTGAGAGCTGTTTCCAAGGTCTGCAGGGTTTGTCCCTTGAAGTCTAGGAGTTGGGGTTTAAAAAACACATGCAGGCTGGTCTGTTGGTCAAATCTACCTTTGTACATGGTTCATCTCCTAGTCAGGGTATATCTATACTGCAACAAAAACCCTGCAGCACTGAGTCTCAGAGACTAGGTCAGCTGATTTGAGCTATGGCTGTGAGGTTAAAAATTGCAGTGTAAACCTTTGTGTTAGGGTGGGAGCCTGAACTCTTAAGATCCCCTGTCCCGTCCCCCGCCGCCCCCCAACATGGGGTTCTTAGAGCCTGAGCTCCAACCAAACCTCAGGTATCATTTTTCAATACAATTGTATAGCCCTACAGCAAGTCAGCTGACCTGGGCCAACCACCACTGCTGAACACCTGTGCCTTTTCATCAGCCATTTTAGATCATATAGGCAGCTATTTGCATTTGAATTGAAAAAGTGATCTTTGGTGGGCTCTGTGTTCTTACCCTGTGGATTCATATATCGTATTGAGCTGTCAGGCTCTTTTTCAATCACAGGGTTTTGGTTTTCTTTCAATAGCTCTTAACAAACTATGTTAATTATATATAATTATATAGATAATTTTATATTTTGTATATGTTGTGTCTACTGTGTTTATATATCTGGATAAGGATTCTATATATATGTTTGATACATGTGGGTATTGCATCACCACATATACACTCTGGTTTTATTTACACATTTATGTATGGGAATAGGATGTAGTATCCAAGTTTCAGACAAGATTTACACAGCATGGCTCCTGAATAGTATAACCTTTGAGTATCTACAAGAATCTCCAATCCTTCAGGAAGAAAGGAGTTAGTTCACCAAACAGTATAATAAAGCTATACAAATGAAGGTCCATGCCTACTGAATAGAATAGGCAGTTTGCCATTGATTTCAGTGAGAGCTGGTGGAGACTCTATTTCCATAGCTCTCAGAGAATATGTGTTATATTATTTAAATGAAGGTCTTACTTAAAAATTTTGATATTGTGTTTGTTATAACCTAGAGTATTTGTTGATTTTTTGTTTTGTGTTTTTTTCACAGCCATTGGAAGGACCCTAATTCCTCGTTATTTTAGCACTGTCTTTGAAGGAGGTGTAACAGACCTGTATTACGTTCTCAAGCACTCGAAAGAGTCATACCACAACTCATCTATCACAGTGGACTGTGATCAATGCACCATGGTCACCCAGCATGGAAAACCCATGTTTACCAAGGTAACAGGAAAGACTCAGTGAAACATATTGTGGTGCTTTGTTTTGTTTTTCATGGAGTATTGATGGATAATTATTACTATTGTTTTTCTGAAAGGATGTGTTGATTTCAATACCTCAAACACTATCATCCCTTTAGATTTGCATTATTATTATTATTATTATTTGTTGTTACATAACTGGAAAACATTGTGGGCACCTTTTACAAGCTTCCTAGAAGTTTTGCAAGAGAAGGAACATACAACTAAGTCATCAAAGACACCTAATTTATAGAAACAGTTTCAGCTGCCTCTGTACTTTTCTCTCATCCTTCATTTTAAAATAACAGATTGTCTTCTTTTATTCTTATTGTATGCACCCGTACAATCTCAGGTGGCTAAATCCCACTCTTTGAATGGAGAAAAGCACAAGGCGGATGGGACTGAAGAAATGTATCTGAGCCTTTAGAGAACATGTTCTATGTTTCTTGTTGGCATGTGGGACTGATGAGGTTCTAGTGTAGCCGGAGAGTATGGAGGTGCTGGCACTGTGATGGCTGAGCATTTGTAGGGTAATCATGACATAGTCTGACCATGTAGAACTTGTTCCATCAGATCACACTGACTTTCTGACTACCATGTTCACATATCTCATTCACAATATTTTCAAGACAGTGAGATTGAATTAGGGGTAAGGCTGGCCAGAAAACAAGAATTTTGTTTTGTGAACATTTTTGAGGTTTCAGCATTTGGATCCATTCCCTGGAATTGAAACCAAGTTCTCTTGAATTCTTTTGCCAAAACAAAACAAAAAACACAATGGGGGGAGGGAGAGGGATAAAGTAGCCTGGAGATTAGGACACTCATCTGGCATGAGGGAGAACCACATTCATGTCCCTTTTTCAACTCAGGATCTTGAACCACCATCTCATACATACCATGTGAGTCCTCAAACCACCAGGCTATTGGCTCTTCTGAGATCATTTTCTTCCTCTTGTGTTTTGACGACAGATTCCATCCTGACCTGGAAAAAGTTTGGTCAAAATCAATTAATTTCCACAAACTGGCATTTTCTGACAAAAGAAAAACAACAACAAAAGCTTTATTGAAATATTCCCAACTAACTCGAGCATATGGCCCATGTATTGTATCATAAAATCCCCTCTCCCCCCAAGAGAAGGAAGCATGCCAAGTAAACCACTGCTTCTAGATGATCTCTCCTTGCCACCTGGCCAATGAATAACTTTCATATTACAGCCATGGCTAGATGTGTGGCCATAGGCAATGGAAGGGAAGCTCTGGTGTAGCTATTTGTCCTTTCTGCATGGCACTGTACCAACATTTGTGCTATTTTAATGATTTTTCTCCTCTTTGTGGTGCATTTGGCCAAAGGCAGAACATAGGTCAGTTGGTTTAATGGAAACTTACACAGAGAAGCAGTTTTACTAACTCCTGCCTTTGGAGTTTCTAGCATTCAATAAATACTTTTGCTGATTTAACATATTTTTTTGCATTGTCAGCATACTGTACTACAGCATGGTTCCTACAGAGGGGAAAGTACTGCCTCCTACTAAAAAAGTAAAAGGTGAAATACTACTAAGGTCCAATATCTGCATTGGGTTGAACATGTACAGATCCCATCTACTTGAAGAGATGAACTTTGGCAGTTTGATTTCAGTCTTGCAAAGATTTACACATGGGTTTAACTTCAGTTTAAGAGAACACTCTCATGTGTACAGTTAAATGTATAAGGCTTCACAGGATTGGGGTCTTAGTGACACCATTCTCACTCCAATAGTTAATGTTCTGTTGAGATTCTAATGTACTTCTCTATACTTCAATAGAAAGTTCTCTCAGGAATACAACATGGCTAAAATGGCTTTATTATGTTTGAACAATTAAAATGTCATTTTCTTAATAAAATTCGTTAAGTAGAACAATTTAGAAAAGAGGAACATTGTTTGTCTTGTTAAAAAACAAGTTAGAACCAAATTCTGCCCTCAAATGTGTGGGTGCAGCCCACAATGAAGTCAATAGAAGCCCAGACATGTACCCAATGGCAGAACTGTGACCGGCTGACATGGGACCAGGGACAAAATTCGAACCTCATGTGTACCTCTCTGTTACATTTAATTCACCCACTTTAACCCATGTCAAAATTTTCTCAAGTAAGGTTTTTTCTTCCTTTTGTAACTCCATTATTTAATGCATCAAGCATGCCGCAGTTGTTTCTCACCCACTTTTGATCTGATGAACAGTCTGTAAGCTAACAAGTCTCTAAGCAGTTTTAAATCAATAATCTGGAACAATAATCCACAAGCTATAAATTTTTACATTTTCCTGGTTAGGTTAATTTATTAGATTGTGCCGAGTAAATTTGAGATTAGATATGTTTATTTTTTTTTCTTTTTTAGACAAAGTACTTGAGCATATAACTGATTTTAAGCACAAGTAGTCAAAACTGACTTCAGTGGTGGTGTTACCTGCTTAAAGACACACAAGTGCTTAAGTATCTTACTGAACTAAGAGGTCAATAAATGCCATATTTTTAATAAAATCCAAAGGAAGTAAATGAACAGAAATATTTTAATAAGGTTTAGGATGTGAATTAAAAGTAATAAAAGAATGGAAATTCATGTGCAGGATTAAAAGTACTAGTTAACAGTTTTGCCACTGACTTGCGTGATAGTAAGATCACATTCTAAATATGTAGGCTACCATGTTAGTTCACAGTAGTGGTTGGATTTAAGATTTTTTACCCCTTCACATGGTGGAAATCATGAAGCAGTGCGCTGGTAGAATTAACTCAGACTCTAATAATTTACTTATACTGAAACGTTATAGGGAAGTTGAGCTATATTTTAAGTGCTAGTGATTTTTGTATTTCCCAATAGCCTAACATAAATGAACTTCGAATGATAGACGCTACTAAAAATGGTAATAGCCTACGTGCACATATTGTTATAAGAACATACCTTTTTCTCTGCCATTGACAGTGACTCATTCATCCATACTTTATAATATAACACTAAAGCTCACTTTGTCTTTTTTAACTCTGAGTAAATTTTATGTATGCATGTAAGTTTCAAAATGTTTTTCAAGTAAAGGAACAGGTTTCAGAAATGATCTGTCAAGAAGGGCTGAAAAGGGGGAAAAAACTTATTTTAGAAAAACTGCATCCTATCCAAAAAAAGAGCAATATTGAGGTTACTTTTAATGAGTGCAGCCTGCTGAATAGCCTACAATTTGTCAATGCAAGCAAGGGGTTAAAAAGCTATTGGTTAGTTTGAGAAATGTTCTTTTTTAGTTTTCTTTTTCCTGGCCTAGTCTAGCGCTACCACGTGATATAGTGAATGCCTGCCAGCCTCTTTCTTGTTGATCCTCCGGAGACCATCTGTGCTAGGGGCATTGATTAGAGTGTGTCTGCTGGGATTACATCTTTTCTGTTGCCATGCCAACTAATCAGCTGATTTTGGTTACCACAGAAACAAAATGTCAGAGCTCATAGTAAGGTAACATGAATTCAGCACAACAGAAAATGTTTTCTTAATTGGAGACCCTTTTGATTTGGATTCTAGGCGAAATGCACCTTTTCTTTAAAAAAAAAAAAGAGACGAACTTCAAATAAGAACTACATTAATTGTATTGATTAGAAACAATGCATAAAATTCTTCTGTACATGGGAAAATTAAATTCCTTTATACAATGTGTAAAATTTTACCACTGACATGAGCTATGTTTTCCAGCTCTTTTGTGACCATTTGTTAACACATATGCATAAAATAAAGTCTATTATGGGCTGTATTTCCTAATATTTCATAGAAGACATATTTGTGAACCTATTGGATAGTATTACAAGAAATTATTATAAATCTCAAGTAATATAATATTGGGCAATAACCAAGATCATTGGCCTCAGTACAATAATATAGATAGGCTCAGCTACCTCACATTGGTGTATTAGTGTTGTGTGTGTGAAATTTTTAATCTTACTATGAAAATAATGAGGACATTGGAGAGTCAAGTGAGGGAATAAATCCTGCGTAGAGGCCATCAGCTATACAAAAAAAGGAATGCATGACTGAGGTACAGTGAATATGAGAACCCAAGAAATTATTAACAAATCTTTCTTTCCTAGGCCTACAATATTGTGCCTGCACAATATGCCTGGTAGCCTAGCCTAAGTTGTTTTGAATCGGATGCTAAAGCAGGTCAAATTGTAACGAGACACCATTATTGTGTCAAATGAGCAGTTAATCAGAAAAAAAGTCACAAACTAAATAAATCTGGGTTTGATGACCACAACAAAGTGCAAACTGAGTAACTAGTAATTAGCATATTTTTATTTAATTTAGCTATTATTTGATTAAAATTTCAATAAGCATCTATTTTAAATGGCAGACTAGGTTATCTAATTGTCTGTGCATAGTACTGTAAGAACGTTTCACTAATTACTGGCTCTCTCCTTTCATTATTTCTTTCACTGCAGGTTCCCTCAGTGATACTAACTCCTAACAGGAGCTTTGAGACTAAATTCATAACCACTGTCTTTAAAAGAATTTCCAGTGCAGCTAATGTGTACAATGCTCCAGGGATCTACTAGCCAGGGCACCCTACACAGAGTGCGTTTGGCACCCTCAAAAAGACTGACTGCATGACAGCCACATGATACTCAGATACGTCACCGCTCACAGATAAAGCTGTGGACGGCTCTATGGCTATCAGCCACTTTCCTTCCCTTTACTTGCAGTACCCAACTGTATTTATCCATCTTTCTACCTGCCCACCCACCCCATTGCTTTTCAAATACAGCATCCTTCACAGTACAATCTGAATTATTAGGCTGTGGGAGCAGCTCGCATGTACAGGCATTGGCATACAGGTATCTTCTCTGCCCCCACAACACTCAGCATCAATATCACATGGGAGTCAGCTCCATGGAACTACTGGGATAAACTCAGGGAGACCTCTATGTAGCTTTCTGGTTAGTGGCAAATCTGTGTAATAGGCAGCTGATGAAACAGAAAGGAAATGAGAGAAGAAAATCAGATTAAATATAAAAAGTGGGTGTATATGTGGGGAGGAAGCACTCGGAAAAAGACAGAAAGGAAAAAAAAGAACAGAAAAATGAGTATTAACAGCAAACATGCTGGGGCATTGTGCACTGCTGGTGGATGCAAATGGAGCATTTATACATTAATCCATTAGTAGGGAGGATCAAACTTTAAAAGGTTGTGAACGACTAGTTCAGCAGCTTGACATCAAGTATGCACAACAGTCACCTGTGTTGAAAGGTTTAGTGTCATTAATTAGCTGTGGTGATTCAAAAGGGAAACAGAAATGTGCCATAAATAAGATTTAGTGCACACAACACTATAAAATCTAGAGTATAATAAGTTATTGTCTCCACTATGAGCCCTACCAACTTACTTACCCTAATTCTATTTCTCGAGGAAGGGAAACAATTAACCCAGTGACAATGAACACTGAAATGCAGATGATATTTTGATGTTTAGTTTAAATGAATGAGAATACTGTAATTCTGCACAGATTTCCTGGAAGATTTTATTTCATGTGTTTTATTAATCTTAGGTATGCACAGAAGGGCGTCTTATCTTGGAATTTACCTTTGATGATCTTATGAGAATAAAAACATGGCACTTTACCATTAGACAGTACAGAGAATTAGTCCCACGCAGCATTCTAGCCATGCATGTAAGTAATCCTTTTTTTCATTTGACCTAATGCAAAGAGATGAGATTATGTTTTTAAAGGACTTCAGCAAATTTCACAGCTCACACAATTAACTATAAATATTTTGTTCAGACTGCAAGTGCATTAATTTATAAGCCTATCTTACATCATTCACCTCTGTTTTTCAGTGTTTCATAGTAAAGCTATATTGTAACTATATTTCACAGTTATTTTTCACTTCATTCTAATACAAATCCAATTTTGTCATCATGGGTTGCATGACAAAAGATTTAGGGCCAATGTCTGCTTTCATTTATATTGATGCAACTCCACTGAAGTCAGTGAACTTTCCTCACTTTAGTTGAGAGAGGAATTTGGCCCTTAAATATGTATGCTGATTTTTATATCAGAGGGGTAGCCGTGTTAGTCTGAATCTGCAAAAGCGGCGAGGGG
>JANRFK010001234.1:99731653-99745020 GCA_030068395.1 Apalone spinifera
AACACTTCGGTTAGTCTATAAGGTGCCACAGGACCCCTCGCCGCTTTTGCTGATATTTATACTTTCAGGAAATATTAAATTCAGACATACATCTCCTGGCGGAGATAGACCCAAACCAAAGCTTTGGAACCTGATTCCGGAACTTATTGTCACATTGAAATTCTTTTTTCTGTAATGACATGAACCAGGACCCCATAGTACCTTTGTATTGTGGAGGATTGGATAGTCAAATCAAGGTTTGAGTTTTATAGCTCATTTTCAAATGCAAATTATTACAATAAAATAACCAGCATAGGGTAAGCAGTTAGAGAAAAATAGAAGTGAAGTGTATAATTATTATTTTCAAAGTGCAGAACCTTTTATTAGTTCAGGGCTGTACAAGCACTGCAGGCATTTCTAGCAGTCCAAATTGAACTGCAGGATCAGGGCCATAGATGTTTTAAGAATTCAGGCCCAGATTTTCAAAGGTAGATACCTAAATATGCAGATAGTCACCTAGTGAGATTTTCAGAAGCACCTAAGTAGCGCACAGAAGGTTCTGCGCTGAAAAGAATAATACAGGTTGAACCTCTCTTATCCAGCACCCTCAGGACCTGACCAGTGCCAAACAAGAGCATTTGCCGAACCACAGGAGGTCAATGTTGTTTAGCATCATTACCAACGCTTCTGCTGCTTACTGGGCACTTAGATGACATTTAGGAGTAAATTAGAGCTAAATATCAGCACAGAACACTGAGAGCCAGGACTAGTGGCTGTAAACAAACTTTATGGGACCATCGGAAACTTGGCCACACCCATGATAAGTGGACATCCGGCTAACTGAATCATGCCGGACCACGGATGTAGCCAGAACAGAGTGTGCCAGAATAGAAAGGTTCAAGAAGTTAATACTCTTAACTTCTATTTTTCTCTGACTGCTTACCCTTGCTAGTTATTTATTAGAGTAGATTCGCATGTCAACCTCTTATAGCATCTTTGCTGTTTTCATATATGTATACATACACACACACATATACACACATGATGGACAGATAGATGGATGAAAATTCCACTAATCATCTAGATTAGTCACTTAAAGCAAGAGTTATGTATTTAGAAAAGTGTTATATGAAAAGATTGCAAACTTGTAGATAGCCTGTATCTTGAACTGTGTCTTTTGAACAGTGTCTACTACACTGGAATCCCAATTTCAGAGTGTCCAGGTGCCAATATAATAATAATTGTATGCAAGTGGAGAGGGTTCTAGAAAGATCCTATGAAATGGACTTTGTCTAACAACAAATTAGTATTGCTCAATGTTACAAATCCAGGAAAAGACATCTGGAATGGTTTTATTTATTTAACTTTCAACTCTAGCTTTGAAATGTAATTTTCCCACAAGAGTGATTCTCCCCACAAAAAAACGAAATCAAAACAAAACAAAAACAACAACAACCCTAAAAGCAAAGTGCAAATTTCCTTGTTTCTTTTCTCTTTAGGCACAAGACCCTCAGGTGCTGGAGCAGCTGTCCAAAAACATCACCCGAATGGGTCTGACTAACTTCACCCTCAACTACCTCAGGGTAAGCACTGTGGCACATAGCAATTATTGTAAGTAATTTTTAAAAGGTTACAAGCATGATTAAGGCAACATAACAAAGACAGGGCATGGGGCAGTCAGGTAAGATATGAAACCAGCCCTCAATGAGGTTGGGGGAGTAGTAGTAGTGTGATTGTAATTAGGGTAACAAAGCAGCACATAACAATGTTGGGGCTCAAACCCACCTCATTGAAGTTAATAGAAATTTTGTCATTGACTTGAATGGAAGCTGGATGTGCCCCTACATTTTTCCTTGGATTTCTTTTCAATGTTGCATAATTTAACAGGATTTATTATTTGTTTATTTCTAGAAGTTTTTCATCCTGTTTTGCTAAGATTTCTTATATGTTTTTCTTGTCTCTAAATCACTATGTCCTAGAAAACTGCAGCTAGTTTTTACTACAATCCAATGTTCTCAGCCTCCTTTCCACCTCTCTAATAAGAAGCAGTATTAGGAAAAGGCACAGGTCCAGCTCTGAAAGCAGTCATACCCTCCAGGTTCCCACCCTCTTTTGCCTCTGGGAAACTGAGTTCTTTTCTCAGCTTTGCACTACATTGACGATATTTTTTATGATTAAATAATGCATTTGTTCCCATTGCTTTCTGACCCTTGAAGTGCATTTAAAGTTTGCAAGTTTATTTTTATTTTCTTAAAGTATTCCCTGTGTGGGTTTACAGTGAGCACACTGAAATCTGGGTTTAGAAAGTTAATATTTTTATGATTAAATGCAAATTGTTTCTAGTTTTGGAAATATTAAACAAATAAAATGAGGCTACATACCTAACGATGCAGCAAGCAAAGGTGGGCCCCAGTAATAGTTTTTCCTTTTAATTAAATGAATAGTTAGCCAAAAAAGTGGTGGGGGGTTTTTAGGGAAAAAAAAGACTATTCTGAAAGATGAAAATGTTATCAGCCCAATGTAGAGCTGCACAGGATAGTAGTTAAATCAACTGCAATTCAGTGACAGCCATGTTTCTACAAAATGTTCCATGCAGATAGAGACCTGAACCAAGCAGAACCCCACTGAAATCAATAGGACTCGGGGGCCAGATCTACACTGGATCTGGAAGGTTGGCTTAAGGTACACAACTCCAGCTATGCAAAATGCATAGCTGGAGCCAGCTTATCTTAAGCTGAGCCATGGCAATGTCCACACTGTGGGAGGTAAAAGAAGGAGTACTGGATGCCAGCGGGAGCTGTCCTCAGCATTCGATTTAGCAGGTTTGTTCTAGACCCACTAAATTGAATGCAAGAAGATTGACCTCCGGAATGTCAATCTTCTGGTAGGTATAGATGTGCCCTGTGTGAGCACAGGGACAACTTGCAGAAATAGGGCTTAAGGTGAGATCACACCAAGATGTCTCTAAGGCTGTGCCCTTGTTTCCCCAATAGACTAGCTGGTCATTACTGGTATCAAGATTTGCACTGGGAAGATACACAGTAAAGTGTAAGAGGATGATGAAGTCTTGCTTTCTTTTTTTCTTCCAGAGTAGTCTAGTTTTGTTCGTTTAACAGACAATGTTGGGCCCTTGGGTGCCAAGCTTTCTTTGACTCTTAGCCAGGGTGATTCCAAAAGGCACTCTTTACTTCTTTCTGCTTTATAATGATGAATTGATCATTCTGCTCTTTTCAGATGTGCAGCTCATCATTGGTGCTCACATAAACTGATACACTTCCAGCTTGATTTACTTCTTTTTCCCATCATTTTTTTCTGCTAATTATGAAATGGCAATTTTGTCTTAGCCCCGAGCTTTCAAACCATTCACTTGGAGACAAAAATCTGTTAAATGTAACTGTGTTTAAGTTTTTAAAAGTCAGCATTTTACCCGATTTTGTATTTAAACCTTTCTGATGTTCAATAATTAGTATTGTTATGTGGTTTTAAATAAGGTTTAAACGTAAGCCTGTAAATGACTTCCATTTTTCTTTTGCTGCATGCTACAAAGGCTTGTAATAATCATAGGGAAAAAACTTCACTGATGGGCAGAATTAATCATTTTTATTCTCTAAGTCTAAAACACAAAAGTGAGCTGCTCTGCAGTCTTTTTAAAAGCAGAATTTAAACCTTGATTTCAGATACCGCCAATATAAAGGTGTAGTGTGTATCTTGTGCTCTATAAATACTGTAATATGGCGTATCCCTATTATTTGGGATAATTACAATTTCTAGCATTCAAATCTTCTACTTGTTTATCTATTTTTTTATTCATTTACTTTTGAGTTGGTGGAAATAAAACTACTGTGCTTAGAGGAACATTCATTTTGTTCAAGAGTGGGGGGAGGGTTAGAAATCTTTAAAATATTTTCTTGGAAACTTGTAACAAAATGTAGTGCCATACCATTTTTTCCATGTTGGAGTTAGCAAATGTACTTTCTCCCCACTCCCCCTCCTAGTTCTGCAAAGAACGTGGCTTTTCTTTGCCTTTATTGCCTTATTTTGTACCAGCATAATTAATTAGCTCATGGCTTTTCTTTAACAGGAAACTTGGAAATGGCAGAGATGCTTAATGACTTCTTTGTTTCGGTCTTCACCGAGAAGTCTGTAGCAATGCCCAACATAGTGAATGCCAATGGGAAGTGGGTAGTTTTAGAAGGTAAACTAAAAAAAGAACAAGTCAAAAATCACCTAGAAAAGTTAGATGCCTGCAAGTCACCCAGGCCTGATGAAATGCATCCTAGAATACTCAAGGAGCTGATAGAGGAGGTAACTGAGCCTCTAGCTATCATCTTTGGAAAATCAGGGGAGACAGGAGAGATTCCAGAAGACTGGAAAAGGGCAAATATAGTGCCCATTTATCAAAAGGGAAATAAGAACAACCCAGAAAACTACAGACTCATTAGTTTAACTTCTGTGCCAGGGAAGATAATGGAGCAAGTAATTAAGGAAATCATCTGTAAACACTTGGAATGTGGCAAGGTGATGGGGAACAGCCAGCATGGATTGGTAAAGAACAAATCATGTCACACCAATCTGATAGCTTTCTTTGATAGGATAACGAGTCTTGGCGATAAGAGAGAAGCGGTGGATGTGGTATACCTAGACTTTAGTAAGGCGTTTGATACGGTCTCGCATGATATTCTTATCAATAAACTAGTTAAATACAACTTAGATGGGGCTACTATAAGGTGGGTGCATAACTGGCTGGAAAACCGTACTCAGAGAGTAGTTATTAATGGTTCACAATCCTGCTGGAAAGGCATAACAACTGGGGTTCCGCAGGCGTCTGTTTTGGGACCGGCTCTGTTCAATATCTTCATCATAGATTTAGATATTGGTATAGAAAGTACGCTTATTAAGTTTGCAGATGATACCAAGCTGGGAGGGGTTGCGACTAATCTGGAGGATAGGGTAATAATTCAAAATGACCTGGACAAATTGGAGAAATGGTCTGGGGTAAATAGGATGAAGTTTAATAAAGACAATACAAAGTGCTCCATTTAGGAAGGAACAATTAGTTTCATGCATACAAAATGGGAAGCGACTGTCTGGGAAGGAGTATGACAGAAAGGGATCTAGGGGTTATAGTGGACCACAAGTTGAATATGAGTTAGCAGTGTGATGCTGTTGCAAAGAAAGCAAACATGATTCTGGGATGCATTAACAGGTGTGTTGTGAGCAAGACACGAGAAGTCATTCTTCTGCTCTACTCTGCACTGGTTAGGCCTCAGTTGGAGTATTGTGTCCAGTTCTGGGCACCGCATTTCAAGAAAGATGTGGAGAAATTGGAGAGGGTCCAGAGAAGAGCAACGAGAATGATTAAAGGTCTAGAGAACATGACCTATGAGGGAAGACTGAAGGAATTGGGTTTGTTTAGTTTAGAAAAGAGAAGATTGAGGGGAGACATGATAGCAGTTTTTAGATATCTAAAAGGATGTCATAAGGAGGAGGGAGAAAACTTGTTTATCTTGGCCTCGGAGGATAGAACAAGAAGCAATGGGCTTAAACTGCAGCACAGGAGGTTCTGATTGGACATTAGGAAAAAGTTCCTAACTGTCAGGGTAGTCAAACACTGGAATGGATTGCCCAGGGAGGTTGTGGAATCTCCATCTCTGGAGATATTTAAGAGTAGGTTAGATAAATGTCTATCAGGGATGGTCTAGACAGTATTTGGTCCTGCCATGAGGGCAGGGGACTAGACTCGATGACCTCTCAAGGTCCCTTCCAGTCCTAGTATTCTATGATTCTATGAATAGGGGTCAACATGCTGAGCTGTGGCTCTTGCTTAGGATTTGTTAGTTACTGGGGATCCTCAGAAAAATAGTGAATAAAATCTTGTAGGTTTTAAATTAATGTTAATCGTTGTTTTTATTTTGTTTCTTGGAAAGTGATGGATATTGTAAAAGAAATCAGATATTAAGGCTAAGAACTATATTCTACCCTCAAATAACACTGTCAGTAACGAATAGTACCCATAGACAGATGGAGAGAGGAGAACATGACGATCTGTAGAACAGTTCCTATCTGGTTGTAAGAATGGAAGGTAGGTAAATTGTTACCTGTGTGCTTTGTTAGCCACTCAGCTATTTCCCTTAGGTCAGAATGGACTTGAATCAAGTCTGAACAATAGGGACATAGTTGGAGTGTCATTCCCTCATATTTTAGAGCTAAAATTCCTCTTTGTCCCTGTGCTGTACAATTTCATATTCCAAAAAACACAGCTACATTTCTCACATACTTGTTTTAAAAATGTCACTCCTGTATTGTATAGCAGTTATGGCTAGATGGAGCCTTAGGCACAACTCTGTGCTGTCCAGGAGAAGCGTAGAATTCCTCCTCTGTTTCTCCCTTGCTCTGAGGCAGGAAGGGAATGGAGTATTTGCCAGGCGCAGGTATTCCACCTTCCCCTCAGTCCAGCTCAGCTCCACTCCCTTGAATGTTAGGGTAAGTGCAAACAAAGCTCTGGCCAGTTCCCAGCATCTGTTCACCCCCTTCATAGGAAGAACTAGCTCAGCAGAGTCAGCCGTCCCTTCCCAGTGTCTGGGGCAAAGATCCAGGTAGGCCACGGAGGGGATTGAGAGGTCTTTTTTCCCCCCTTATGACCCTGCGTGAGTATGTTAAGGCCAGCTATAATCAGAGCCTTTATTAAAATTATCCAATTCTCTGTTTTGCATGCCAGTATCAAAGTGTCCTCAATGCAAATGCCAGTTTGGGCAGGAGGAGGGGGGAATAACAGAGACCACTTTTTGCTTATGCAGTTTTTCACTAGACATTTTCTTACTTCTGTTCCCAGAAGGCTAACATAATTTATTGTGCTATTTATTATATGATGGGGTAACATTTCAAAAGGAGAAACTTAAATTGCATCCACACCATTTATATATGTACCTTTTATGCATGCACATTTTTCATTTGTACATACAAAATATACACTTATCCAATTATTAGGGGTTTGGAACAGGTGCCATATGAAGAGAGATTAAAAAGACTTGAACTTTTCAGCTTAGAAAAGAGAAGATAAGGAGGGATAGGACAGAGGTCTATAAAATCATGACTGGTGTGAAAAAAGTGAATAAGGAAAAGTTATTTATTTATTCCCAAAATACAAGAACTAGGGGTCACCAAATGAAATTAGTTTTTTTTTCACTCAGTACACAGTCAACTTCTGGAACTCCTTGCCATAGGATGTGGTGAAGGCTAGGACTTTAACAGGGTTCAAAAAAGAGCTAGATAAATTCATGGAGGTTAGGACCACCAATGGTCAGGATGGCTAGTAGTCAGGATGGGTAGGAATGGTGTCTCACCTCTGTTTGTCTGGAAATGGGTGACAGGAGAGGGATCACATGAGGATTACCTATTGTGTTTCCTCCCTCTGGGACATCTGGTATTAGCCACTGTCGGCAGACATGATACTGGGCTTGATGGACCTTTGGTCTGACCCAGCATGGCTGGTCTTATGTTCTAGTTCTCATGTGGTATAAATGTGGTCTAAATATGGGTATTAGCACAGAATATTTGGGTGTCGTTTAGGGATTCTGTTCAGGAAGTTTGGTGCTTGTTCTGCAATTTTCTGAATACTAGCTGGTCGGTATTTTACTGTTATATTGCATCCAAAAAACTACATTAAAAGAATGTTAAGGCTGCAGAATCAAGCACCAGGGGTAGATATAGTGCAGGGCGAGTGGGGCGGCCGCCCCGGGCCCTGCACTTCTAAAAGCCCCGCGCATGCACCGTGGCAAATGGGGAGCCCCGCAAAAGTGTGCTGCCTTGGGCCCTGCAAAATGGTCATCTGCCCCTGTCAAGCACTCAAAAGTTAGGAGGTGCCAGAATTAAGGTTGCCTTCTTAATTTTTCCTCCCTTGTGCATTATGGTACAAGTCTTTAATTACATGATCATATACTATTTTTTCCCATCAAAATTTTGCCTTATTTTGCACATGTAGTAGTTGATGCTATTCACTATTGCTTTCAGGGCCGGCCCACAACATTTTGGCACCTGAGGCGGGAGCTCAAATGACGTCCCCGTGCCACCTTTTCTCCTGCCTGCCTGTTATGTCTCTTGTGCCCTCCTTCCTCTACAGCACACCACCATCTCTGTGAATCTAGAGCAGAGAGAATACATATGCACCAGCAGCAGATACAATTTTCTACACTCTGGGTCCTAGTGCCCCCTCCCACTCCCCGCCACAGTCTGGCATCTGAGGCGGCCGCCTCAGTTCACTTCATTGGTAAGGCCAGCCCTGATTGCTTTTTATCCTCATAATTCAGTGTGTGGTACCATGCATTATTTACTGCACACCATCCAAACCCTGCACTGAATACAGAATTATTAATTTCCTCATGGGCTTTTCCATGGAGCTTTCATCGTAGTGTCTTAGTTCTTTACAAATGTTAATGTATATTCACAACACCCTTATGAGGGAAAGCCAAGGATTAGAGCCAAATGGTCAAAAGTGAAAACAAATTAGGCACCTAGAATTAAAGAGATTTAGGGCCTGACATTTCAGAGGACTTACAGTGCTATAGCCCTTTCTATGTTTAGAGCAGTGCTCCTGTTGACTTTGGCTGTAATTGGGAGTGCTGAGAACTTTTACAGATCAATTGTGGAAGAGCTTCAACCTGGGTACCCAGAAAATGAAAAGTTTAGCTATCACTCTGTGGCAGAAGCAGTTGCCCTAACCAAGAGGCTATCTTTTGTTTTTCTGGAGTTCCCTCCCTCATTCACTGCCTGCATTCCAACTTTTAGAACAAATGAGAGAGAGGTCTTAATATTCCCAGAGCAAGTCCATTCTGGGAACTGTGGTGTCAGTGTCATAATGTATATAACATTATAAAGGGAACAAATTAGGGTTGGGCACGCAAACTTATTTCTGGTATTTCTTCACATCTGAGAGCTTGCCTTTGCAACTGTAATATTTTGTGGATATAATTTCCTATGTTTCTAACAAAAAGTAGAAATTGAAAAAAGAAAAGTTTAATAATGTGGAACTATCCCAACTTATAGCCTAGGTCATCAGTAAGTTTGCAATCTTTAGATTCACAGCAAAGATAAAAGGCTAATCTGCCATTAGAGGGAGATGAGCCACATACTCCTCCAGTGGAGTTGTAGCAATTTGCTAGACAGTGAAGGAATGTTGAGAGTCAGGACTCCTGGGTTCAATTCCTTGTTCTATAGGGGATTGTGCTTTAGTGGTTACAGATCCTTCTGCTTCTTCCCATGACCTCATCCTCATCCTCTTCCTATTCCCTCCTGCTTCTACCATACACATCTGACTCCTCTGTCTCCTGCCTACCCTCCTGCTGCTTAACTTCTGTCCTGCCACAGCTGCTATTTGCTATCCAATTCGTGACCCCTGTTCTCCTGCCCCTGCATCCTGCCCATGCACCCTCACTTTCCTGCTGCTGTCTTCTCTCCTACCTTCCCTCGCACCCCTCCTGCCTCTGAATCCCCTCCTCCTCACCGCTGGGGCACCATCACAGGGCATTGAGAGCACAGGTGAGGCAGACTCCTGGTTCTTGGTTCCAGTGCCACAGCACACTGCAGCTAAGGGGAGGAGCAATTTCGAGGAAGGAGTAGGCTCAGTCTCTCTGGCCCCAGGATGGAGTGTGCTCAGTTGCTCTGTGGAGATGGGCATGCACAGCTGAATTACAGGTAGGAGTAGTAAGTGGATTAAACATGCTCAGTGCTGATGAAATCTCCAGAGAATTTGGCTGCTGTGCTAACAAGTCTTTCCAAAGCACATACAAACTGAGATTTATAATTTGGCCAAATGTGGGTGATTTCTTATGGGGACAGCAAAAGGCACAGCCCTGACCCTAGAGTGACAATCTACCAAATGTTTAGTCATGCTCCAAAGCATGGAGGTGCCAGAATTTTCCAACAAACCAGTTATGTTTGTTTTTAACCCTTACAAAACAAATGCATTTCCCCTAATCCCTTCAGTTGGAGGGAAACACACTGTCCATGAGAAATTTCAGTCCAAATGGACAGAATTTGACACAGTTATAAGTAACTAAAAGCAGTTCTAACACCTGAAAGTGCAAGACAGCATTAGTTATAGGAATCTGTAAAGTGTTTCTGCTGCTTATAATTGGGTAATCCTGCCATGGACTTTCTAAGTGTTGATGATTTTACTGCTAATCACAGTAGCTATATCCTTCCCTTTTGTGTATCTACTTTTTGTAGTATAGTATAGGCTGGTGCTTTCTGAATGGAAAGTATGATGAAGTATGCATCTTTGACAAACAAATACAAAATAGGGGTTTTTTTTTAATATAACATGCCTTAGTATACAGTGTCACAAATCACTTTACAGCAAGAATCCATCCATCATTAGCTAAAGAAACAGGAGAAAAGAAGTTCTGAAGAAACAATTTCTAGAATGAAGTGATCAAGATGAAAGGGGCAAGACAACAGAGGGCAAATCAGTTCCAGAGAAAGGGGTCAGCTCAAGTAAAAAATGAATGCCCACCAAAGCAGTATTGCAAAGAGGAGACCAAATTCAGTGTAACAGAGTCTAGAGCTGGCTAAAAGTTGGAAAGTTGTTGTTATTAATAATTGCCCCTTATGTAGAACTTTTCATTCATCAATCTCATGGCACTTTACAAAAAAAGGACACATATTTTGTATAAGGGGAAGCTGAGGCAGAGAAATGAAAAGTAGGTAGAAGCAGGTATTTTGAGAATTTTGAAAACCAGGAGGGCAATATATAAAAGGATTTTGAGACATATAGGGAGCCAGTGCAGGTGCCAGTGGTAAAGATATGGATGATCAGTTCTGTTTCTTGGCATAGTATTTGTTTCTCTAGATAGTAGGAATTTAGGAAAACAATAAACAAGAAGGAATGGTGGCAGTAAGGAAGTGAGAGATTAAAGCATTAAGAATTTCAAGTGAGGCAGAGACAAATTCTAGCAATATTCCAGAAGTAGTGAAAGCAAATGTTCACATATACTCACTGTGATGGGCTCTTGAGTCTTACTTTAAAAGAGTCCTAAAGACAAGATATATTGTGCATGAATTCAAACTGACAGTGCACTGTGGACATACAAAAACATGACCTTGGGAATAAAATTAACGTATAGATTAAAGAGAATGAGAAGATGGTAGAGAGACTGAGACAGACAAAGAGGTCTTCAGTCTCTGAAGCATTCAAAAGTGGGAAATCAGGGTATAGAATGATGTGGACAGGTTTAAAAAAAATGACAGCAAAATGGAAGAGAGAGGTTGGAGAGTTATCCACAGAGAAATAATGTACAAGGTTTAGACTAGGAATGTTATCTTGGAGACAAGATGGAGGAAAAAAGAGGGCCAAGAATATAGTGCAGTTTTTAGAGGACAGGATGAAAACCCTGTCTAGAATTCAATACAATCATAAATAGTACTAAGACATAAGAATTTGGGAAGTAGGATTTATATGTGGAACTGACAATGCCAGTCCCAATATTTTTGTTCCAGGTGGGCAGAATGACAGAATAATTTGTTGTTTATCAAATAACAGCGGTGTGCTTGATGCAAATAGGAATGTACAGAGAAGAATGTATACTCAGAGCAGGTCAAGGAATAAGTACTGATGTATATTCAATGGTTTAAAATTGCTGCACTGGGGCTATTCCATAGTCTAAAACATTAGCTGCAGAAAAGCTGCACTGAAGTTACATGGTCTGTTGGCAAGCTGAGAAGACAAATTCCACACACACATCTCACACCCCTGTGTTTATATTCTTGTGCAAAGTCTGATTACTCTAACTTTATATTAAATAGTGGACTGTGCAAATAGCATGGATTAATGTTTAAAAAAAACCTTGGTATCAGTATGTTTTTCTTGTTTCTTCAAAAACTAAAGCCTGAGCTGCCAAAAGAATCCTTAACAGCAAATTTTATTTTTTTGAGTTTTAACTTTTCTCTTTATGGTCATTTGGTTAAACTCTGTGAGCGTGTCTAAACTACAGGGATTTTTTTAACAAAGTAGCCTTTTTTCGAAAAATCTTTACTTGCGTCTAGACTGCTGCCATGTTCTGTCGACAGTAAATTGACAGAACACGGCAGTTTTGTCGACAGCGGTAAACCTCGTTTTACGAGGAATAAAACTATTTTCAACAGAGATCTGTTGAAAAAAGGGAAGTGTGGACATGGGGAAGATTTTTTGTCAAAAATTAAGGCCTCCAGTCAGAAGCCCTGGTGGACACTCCTGCCAGACCTTTCATCTCTATTGTTCCTGCCTGTAGCCATCTTTTAAAGCCACAGGCACCCAGGAGTAGCACTGTGGCAGCAAGCCAGCTCCAAACAGGACCCTGATTGCTCAGCTCTTCCTGGTAGTGCCGCTCAGAGCCATGTCCCAGGGACGAGCCCCCCGAAACTCCCCTGGCCCTTCCAGGGACACATTCCCACAAGAAGCCAGGGGCACTAAACACCAGTCACCCTCCTGGTCTGGCCCCAAGATCAAAGCCCTCTTGGGGCTCTGGTCTGAGGAGGAGTCTCTTCAGACACTTCAGTCCAAGAGGAGGAATGCAGACATTTATGCCAGAATGGCTGATGGGCTTGCCAAAAAAGGTCACCACCCCCGCACACTGGAGCAGGTCAGGGCAAAGGTCAAGGAGTGAAGACAAGGGTATATTAGAGCCCGTGAGCACAGTTCCCGCTCTGGGGAAGCACCACACTATTGTGCCTATTATGAAGACCTGGACTGGATGCTAGGGGCAGGGGAATCCCTGCCTCCCGAGAGGATTGTGTAGTCTGGGGTGGAGACCTCTGTGCAGCAGCAGCTGCAGTTCCAGGGTGACCAGCAGCTCCAAGAGGAGGCGGAGGAGAACACCAGCAGGAGCACAGTGACCCTGACCCAGACACCCAGATGCAGGAGGCCTCCCAGACAACTTGGGACACCAGGGAGGGAACATCAGGTGAGTGCTGTGATGGTCCAACACACACAGGGCAGAGGAAGCGGGAGCAAAGTAGATGGTGCAGTGCTGTGACATGTCATGCTGATCACAGCCTGGGGAGAGGTGGGGCACACATGTGGCCAACCTCAGGGAGGGCCGTCCTACCCCTGCACCCGCATGGCTGTGAGGTACCACCTGCTCCTGCAGACACTGATGCCAGGTGCAGGCATGGGTTGGGGACCCTGGGATTGCCACACAGCTTCGGCCTCTCAGCAACTGTGGGAACCCCAACTGTGGCCTGACACTTGTCTGTGCTGCTTAGCCGTAGGGTGTGGGTGGGGCAGGATGGGGCCTGCACTCCTTCTGGGCTCCAGGGAGGCTCTGGCTGCTGGCCAGGCCACACTATGCCTTACTGAGACCACATCAGCATCCCTGACCCTAGAGAACAGGCACTGACTGCTGAGAAGGAGGGCA
>JANRFK010001234.1:99754900-99767892 GCA_030068395.1 Apalone spinifera
TCCATTAAAAGCATTTGCGGAAAATCATGCCAGTCTAGACGTAGCCTTGCAGTATTGGACCATGGTTGGAGGCAGCTCTTCACTCCCTCCAACTAGCAATAGAGACAACTCATTTTTACCACCAACTCATAGGAATCTCCAGCAGCAAGAGCAGCAGCATCTCTTTGCCCATCAGGAAGAGGCCCACCACCTGAACTACAGGCAGGAACGATGGGGCTTCCAAAGGTGTGAGTCCCACATAAGATGCATGACATTTGGCAGGTCTGTGCCACTGCGTGGTCTGAGGAGATTCCCCAGTCCCGATGGAGAATTCCTAGTTGTTGCCCATTAAAATAGGAGTCTTTTCAATTTGCTTGAAATGGGGTTGTCTTTTTTTTTTACTATTTACTATTTTTATTACTTCTTGTGAGCACTACTGAGCCAATTCAATGCAGAGACTGGGCTAGATTCCATTCTGACTTGCACTTCAACAAAATCATTAGCTAAGTTATGATTGCAGAATTTTTATGTTGGGTGATATCTGAGTTAAAAGGAACACAGCTTGACTCACATTCCAGAAAGTAAGGGAGAAAAATTTAATTTAAAATATTTTTTATAATGTAAACTTCAAATCTTTTCTGGAAGTCTCCATAAGATAATAAGCTTGGAGCTCCATGATGCTATTTCATGGAGTCACTGAATGAGTCTCACAGTTCAAACATCTTCTTGTGAGGCTTTGTACAAAATGGTAGTAAAGGGAGGAAATATAGATTATTTCCCCAAAAGAACTATAGCAAAGTTACTGTTTTTCCCTTTGCAGAGGAGCACTTTTTCCCTGAATGTTGTCTATTGGATGTTTGTTATATGTAACCTGGTAAGCACAGGGGATTCCAAATCATAGTTTGGATGGAATGTTAACTTTTGTTTCAAACTTTAAAACAACACGTAGCTGTTGTTTTGATCATTTATTTTGCTTATTCACAAGTTCTGGGCTATTTCACAAGTTCCATTCAAATCCAACTTTTTACTTTATGCCCCCCCTTATTCCTGTCAGTGCCCTTCCCTGGAGCTAAGGCTGAGAGTGGGGACGTGGCTCAGGGAGAGCGGGTTGACATTCCAGATGTTGACAGAAAAAGAGGACTGAGGCTGGGGCCACAGCTGGGGAGGTGGGGCTAGGAGTGGATCCCCAGAGACAGGGATGGGACCCAGAGGTAGATGATGCTCTCTCCCCACGCTCATAGGGGCCGGCACTGTCCCCAGCCACACTCCCTCCACCCCCACCAATGCTCCTTTCTTCTTCTTTAGGTGGGTGTGTCCCACAATTGGGGACCTCTGATATGGAGGATCCAGGCTCAGGGAATAATATGACCTAAGGTTTTGAATCTGAAATGGGTGAACCAGCCATGATATATTTGCATGAAATTTAAAATCTGATCCTTAATTTAATTATTCCTGTATGCTCCCCTGAACACTTTGTGTTATATACGGTATTTCAGCGATGAGTTATTTCTTCAGCCTATGGTTCTCAAGTGCCTCAAAACAAAGGCTCAGTTAAAAACATAATGCAAGAAGGAAATCAGTGAAGCGAAAGTGAGCTGCCCCTACAAATTTTACACCCAGACACTGTCTTTGGTTTAGTTTGGTTCAACAACGAACCATGTTGTTATTGTGCCCTGAGTCATGGGGCAGCATCCATCAATATTAGTAGAAAAAGACAGATTTAGCTTTGCCTTGTCACCTAAGATAAATAAATGGTCAGACTTTCGAATACCATCAGGATCTACTCTCTCTTCTCCAGCACACTGTACGACAGATCAATATGGGAAAAGCATATTCACATAAAAGGCCTAAGGAACTCAGAGGTGCTATATGCTGAATGCAATCTGTTGTCACTTCAAACTGTCATATACTGGTGCATAGCCTCCCATATGCTGCATTGTTACAAAACTGTAGAAGATCTAGTAACCCTCAAAAGGAGTAGAGAACAGGAAAAAATGCTTCTGTGACCTGTTCTAGTGGAAGGTAGAACAAAGAGAAGAAAGCACTATTTTATGGTATGTCTGTACTTCGATCTGGAGGTGATTCTGAGCACAAAACCATAGGAAGGGACCACAGGAGGCATCCACTCTAACTCTTGAATGAGGAGACATACTTGCTGTAGCTCCCATCAAACTTGCACACTAAAAATATAATATATCCGCAGCAAGTGTTAGCTGTGGGATTGGCAACTGGCCTTGGCTGTGTCTACACTGGGCCACTTATTCCGGAAAATCAGCCACTTTTCCGGAATAAGCTGCGAGCTGTCTACACTGGCCCCTTGAATTTCCGGAAAAACACTGACGATCTACTGTAAGAAATCAGCTGCTTTTCCAGAAAAACTATGCTGCTCCCATTCGGGCAAAAGTCCTTTTTCCGGAAAATTGTTCCGGAAAAGGGCCAGCATAGACAGCACAGTAGTGTTTTCCGCAAAAAAGCCCCGATTGTGAAAATGACAATCTTTTTTTCTGGAAAAGCGCGTCTACATTGGCCACGGACGCTTTTCCGGAAAAAGGGCTTTTCCGGAAAAGCATCCTGCCAATGTAGACACTCTTTTTCCGGAAATACTTATAATGGAAAACTGTTCCATTTTAAGCATTCCCGGAAAATCATGCCAGTGTAGATGTAGCCCTTGAGTATATGCCCATCTGAGAACCAAGGCATGGACTCTTAGAATCATGGAAAGGTGTAAAATAAAGTAGGAGGAGGCACTTACATACTTATATTAGGTTTTTTTGCTGTTATACTATTCCTTTTATCTTCTGGTTAGGGCCTCGTCTGTTCAGGGAAACTGACAGACATAGCAATAGTAATTATTCCAGAATAAAGTGACTTTTATTCCAAAATAGAGTGTCCACATAGGAAGCTGTTCCAGAATACCTGTAGTGAATAGTTTATGAAAGCTTTGCTGGTCAATTTCTTCATGCTGGCAAGGCCTAAATTACATCAGCTCACTGACTCATCAGTGCATATCTTGATCAGTTGACTCATGCCACAGTATACATCATCACTCTGAGTGCGTCTAGACTACATGGCTCCGTCAACGGAGCCATGTAAAGTAGTTTACTTGACATAGTCAGTGAAGCGGAGATTTAAATAATCCCCGTTTCATTAAAATAAAAATGGCTGCCGTGCTGTGCTGACAATCTGCTGCTCTGGCACAGCGCGGCAGTCTAGACGCGGCGCAGTTGACAAGGGAAGCCATGTAGTCTAGATGCACCCTCTGTGCCTTAATAGTTAAAATTACATTTAATGAGAAGTCTCTTGATCTGATTCTTTTCTGCCTCGCATCTCATGCAGTGATTTAACTTATGCAAAGTAAGTGGAAAACTGTTACAGTAGCATTTTCCCATTTACTTTGTATAGGTGTAAAAGACTCTCTGAGCTGTAAGGCAGTGGAGAATCTGGTTGCCTGACAGTGGATACACGGGGGAGAGGGGAGGGAAAACAACAAAAATCATAAGACTGTAATACAATCCAGAAATGCCCTGAAATGCAAAATCATAATAATAAGCAAGCACCATCACTCTTGATGCCACAGAGCAAAGCAACAAAGATTAGTAGGTTTCTAACCTTCATTCTGCAAATACTATGTATGCCAGTCCATTTGCACCATCTGCTGGACCAAGTGTCAGAAGAGCACAGGACAACAGACAATATGTGTTGAAATTCCATTTGGAAAAAGAAAATTGGTTCAAAGGCCAGGAAAACAAAAATCTTGGGAGTTATAAGTGGCTGTTGCTAGTTTAGGGAAGTAAAACTGAACCCTAGTGGTACCATTTCTGAGTCTTAGATGATTACCTGACTTTATTCTATACCACCTAAATAAGTAGAAAAAAATGAAAAATAAGAGAAAAGACATTATTTCCTATAGGAGTGTATTACAGCATGAGTGTAAATGTGAATTAAACTAGCCCAAAAATTGGATGCCTTGTATCACTGCACACTTATGATGGAAATTGTCAGAGTGTTTCAGAAAGTGTAACCCAATGGTCCAATAGGAGTGCATTCTGTTTGTCATATTTAATTATCTAAATGTAGGTCCTTTATTCATTAATTGCATTGAATAAGGGTCTTAATCTGCACTATATAATTATTTCTAGTGATTGGGAAGTGCTGTTATTCAGATAGTCTTTGTGAAAAGCAATATTTATATTTTCTTTTCACAAATGCCATCTAAATGTTGGAAAGTATAATTTATTCATTGTTTTTATATGAAATGTGATTGAATTGTTACATAATGAAACTAAATCTATACTACAAAGGATGGTGTCTTTATAAGCAAAAAAGGGTCCTTGCACACTGGTATAACTTGCTGATAAAAGACTTCCTTTGTGAGATAACATGCAAGAACTGCAAATGTTGTGCCCCAGCCATGAAGCCTTGGAAAAATTCTGACTCCAATGCAGCAAGAAAGGAGCTTACTTAAAAAAAACATACATTGTACTTGAGTATGATAATTTTTTGGAATACAATGTTGTCTATATTGGAAAGCCTTCTAAAATAATTACAATACAATGAAGTTATATAACTACTTAACTATTTATATGGCCCCATATATGTTGTCTGAGCCCCTCACAGTCACTGATGAAAGAGTCATAGATTTTAAGTTCAAAAGGGACCATTGAGTCCAATGATACTCAGACCTCAGTGATTCAGGAGCCAAATTAGCAATCAGCATTACTCAAAAAAGCCACAGTCATGTGAATTTGTTTCATTTATATATAAAAACTTCTCACAACAAAGCGATTGGCCATTTTATCAACTGCAATTGGTTACCAACATAGTAAAAAGCATCTGGATTGGTTAATAACTTAGAGTGGTTAATAATAAATTATACAGCCTTTTAATATTGTGTACTGCAAAGAGTTGCAGGAGACACATTAAAGATCCACTTGAGACTCACAAGCCTGAGTCTGAGTATCACTGGACTTGATGGTATACCAACTGTCTGTATACAACATAAACTGTTGAATTTCATCCTTGTATTGAGGCCCAGTAACTTGTGTTTGGATAAAGCATAGAGTATCCTCACAATATCCATTAGAGTTATGGAAGTAGTATTGTCCCCATTTTACAGGTGAGGAACTGAGGCCCCAGATCACATAGCAAGTCTTTAGCAAATCTGGGAATTGAACTCAATTTTCCCAAATGTAGTCCCGTTGAGTGCCACAAAATCATCCTTCTTCCCACAAGTCTGGGCCATTTATATAAGTATCCCTCAAATATACCCAGTACAATAATAGCAAGGCAATAGCAATACAACAGGAATGTGAGAGAATAGCTGGAGACAGTAGGCAAGAAGAGGTATATAGTGAGTTGGAAATGTTAAGCATTCTTGTTGGCAGCAAGTAGTGAAGAAGAGCTGAAGGGCTAGAGTTATATTGTAAATAGGGATGGGCAGAGGTTAAAGTAGATTGGAAAAGGAGGTGGAACTCTCAGCCCTGGGGCAGGGAGAGATGTGAGCGAGTGCTGTTACCCCAAGCCAGCTAGAGAAAGGGTATCTCCCTTCCACTTTTAGCAGTGTCTAGTGAGCTGTACTCTAGCCAGCACCACTCCTTCTTACTTTAACCCTTGGGATGGAACTCAGTAAGATTAGCTGGCACACTGGGGATGGTGTAAAGAGAGGAAACAGTACAGAACTGGGAAGAGCCTAAAATGCAGTCCTATGGAAAAAGGAGGCAGGGTGCAGAGAGATATGAGCGCATGCAGGTAGATTGGGATAGAGTCTTCAAGATGGGAAGAGTGAATGCAGAGAGTGGAACCATTGGAAACTTTTTCCAGGTGAGGTGGTATGAACATGTGATCCATCAGGAAGTCATTTACAGGAGGAAAATGAAAATACTGTCCTTGCTTCCAATCACTGTAACCCTGTGACTAGCTGAGTTCCTATTCTCTGCCCAGTAGAACTGGCTACTTCTGACCCCAGTGGGAGCTACCCTTCCATTTCAATGACAACCCTGCTGTGTTTTGTGATATTTTCTGTGCTTGAAAATAAAGGGTATACAACTGTGATCACAATAGTAGAAAACGGCATAAAAGTTGCCCTCAATTTCTGTAATCGGTGGACTTCTTGGAAGAGGAAGAATGTGTTGGCATTGGCAATAATGCTTGATCCACATGCCAAAGGCAGACTTCACACTACCCTCCTTCCCCAGAAGATCCAAATTGCCAAAAGTTTGTTCTGTTAAACAGAGTACAGCATGATATACTGTCAATGTAATGTAGAAACTTAGCTGGGTGGCATATGGAAAATGTGGATCTATTCTTTCCACCTCTAGTGAAAATCCAGGCTGTTTAAACTGCAGTAAAAGTGGCATTCTCCATCATTAGCTCTGCAGCTGTCCTCAACCGAAGATAACTCTGGTAAAACTTTCTCTCTGAAAGGCCCACATTTAGCAGTATCCAAAGTGCTGCTTCAATGCAACTGGTGATATTGAAGCAGATAGCTCTTTCTCAGCATTTCCACTCCTGAGATCCTAAAATTAATGGGTGAATTTGAAAACTATCTCAGATAGCACAGCTGCCCTTCCACTTTCAACTCAGATTATTTTTCCCAATAGTCATGTGAAATATATTCTTTCCATAAAACAACTGAGAGTTGTTCTTTTTCCCCTCCCCATTCCAACTACAAACAAAACTAACCTGGAACTACAAACAAAAAATACTATGTGCCACATATAGTAAATAGTATGTATGGTGCTGCTAATCCAGCCTATTATGTGGTTGGTAGGAGAAGGGAAGGATGAGAAGTAGTGACACAGGTAAGATGTTTTTCTTACTAGTTATTTTCATTTAATCTCAACTTCTTAAATGCTTCCAGGAAGGGAGCAGTGGGTGGGACACATTCAGTCATTCTGTGTGTAGCCGTGCTAATGAGGCCAATGTTGATGTAATATCAGACATTTTGTGGCTACTAAACACACCAGTACTTAATTTATTAAAGTAGCAGGAAGATTGTTCTACCTGATTATCCACAGATATCCAATGATTCCCAGCCTGATCTGGTATTTCTGCTATTTGCAGACCTTTCTCTCTCAGAAGCCCTGTATTTTGGCAGTCTTCCTCCTTGCAAAATAAACTGGATGCAAGTCCCACTAGAGTCTACCTACAGCACTCTGACAGATGGTTAGAAAGGTACCCAGTAACTGTATGGCATAACTCAACCCCCAAGTTCAATCTTATGGCTCCATCGCACTCTCATATCCTGCCATATGGAGTCTAGATCCATGTATGCTAGCACATTGTACTGTTATTAGGGGCTTAGATCTCCCACCTTATAGCCTATATCTGATTTTGTATAGATCCTCACAAAATAGCTTGAGGACAGTCAGGGGCTAAATATTGATTTTGTGTACCTGACTGGAATTCTTAATAGAAGGACAAGCTTAATGTTTGTTTCCCTTCTGACTTTTGTGGATGACTTTCCACAGTCGCCATATAGCTCTTCATCCATTATATAGTACAAACACAAGGCCTGAATTTAAAAATCGATGCAGCATGGGACACTGAGTTTTGCAGTCATAATTTGCGTCTGCAAATAATTTTGTTCAGAATTTGGTAACTTCTGTTAACAGTGGACGCAGACAATAACAATTACATATATACCTAGCAGCAAATTAGGTAGTTAGAGGTGCCAGTGTTACAAACCAAAGCCCTATTATTTCAGCATTTACCAATGAGAATTGAAATGTATCAAACTATGAAGAGCTCTTATTCAAAGTTTATATTCCTTTAATTTGGGAATTCAGAGTATGTTGCTGTAAACTATATTTATTGTGCTACAATTTGTAATGCAAAGTTTTGGGCACAGTATATAATATTGTGTTGCTAATTATATTGTTATGAACATAGTGTGGAGCATTATTAATGCTGGCAATATTGATACTTAAAAGCATCGTTGGCAGACCGCAATAATATAGCTTTAGTAGGGGATGATCTATGACTGTAAGCATTAAATACTCTCCTACTTTAAAGTCATTAATACCTACTTCCTTCAAATGCATTTAATTAAAAAGCTCCATTTTCCAGTAATTGCTGTTTTTATGTAACCCCAAAATTGAATTTTATTGAGGCACAAGGTCTTTTATATAAACATCCATCTGTCCACAGGGTGGGTAACAGTGGCTGGGACAAGTACTGTAGGATGGGTGAAAAATGGGGAGATTAGGGAAGAATCTGTGTCCCTAAAAGAACTTTGAACTCTTCCCAGATGTATAAAGGCTCTGGAGAATTTTTGCTTTCATAATTTTCACAAGTGAATTGCAGAGTCAATAGAAGAGAGAATCACAAACACAAGTAAAGGGTAGGGGTTATGACTTTTGGTATAGGAAACCTGGGTACAAGAAAATGTAGGAAAATGAGCTTTCAGAGCAAAAAAACACAGTATAATGTTCTGATTTCTGGTATAAAAAAATGATTTGTAGAGTCAAGTGAAGAGAGAATCACAAACCATGGACTTAGTGGCCAAAAGCATTGCTTTATTAGTATATTTTAAAAGCTTCTTTGTTTTCCTGCTTTTTAGACTTTGCTCCATAAAATATCATCTGCTATCCATATTATTCCATTCCTCTTGAAAGTAGAATTAAGAGGGCCTCAGTAATGTACACATAACAGAATCAGGCTGAGAAATATGGCTATCAAAATTGAAAATGTTGGTATTAATACAGCTGGCGTGCAAAAAGTATGAAATAAATGCATGAAAGTTTGTCAGCTTATTAATCTTTCCATTATAAGTGGTGTTTCTACTTTCATTACTCTAACATCTAGCCACAGATCATTGGCTAAAGGCCAAAGTAGCTTTTGCACTGGCACATTACTATGTGGTGTCATTCTGTATTTCACTTCCATTTATTAATGCTGCAGACTTCCTACAATTCAGTCTAAAAATAGAACTGGTTATGTGAAAAATACTGCATTTGTGCCTGAGCTGCAGCATAGAAACAAGATGATTTTATGAGGATGTGGGAAGTGATTCATGACATAGAAACAGTTCATTGGTTATACCGTGGAAAAAAAGCTTCTTTTTTATGTTTGTAAATAAGACTATAGTTGCTAGGTACATGTAACCTTCTACAGATGAAAGCACTTCATTTATGATATTGCCTCAATATGTGTGGATGATTGTGCATACATGCATATGTGCTTATATAACAGTAATGGGGGGTTATGACTTTTGGTACAGGAAACCTGGATATAAGAAAATGTAAAAAAAAATGAACTTTCAAAACAAAAAAGCATAGAATAATGTTTTGATTTCAGGTTAAAGAAAGTGATCACATATATGCGGTATGTTTTGAACTGCCATCTAAAATTAAACAGTAAATTATACACTATATTAAAACCTTTAGTTTGCTGCTAAATTTTAAACCCATATTCTTGTCAGGTGTGACCTAGTCATTCGTTCTTTTCTGTCTTTGGTATTTCTAAAGTTTCTATTTGCAATGTGAAGAACCTTCCTAAACTTTCATTTCACCAAGAAAACCTTCCTAAACTTTCTTGCAAATTTTAATATACCTGCAAACTTAAAATTGCCAGCACTCAAGTGCAATCTATACACCCTTGATATTTTGTATAAGAATGTGATTTTTTGAGGGGATCAGCAATAGTTTGAGCAAGACAAACAACATGCTAGAATCTATCTGAACCTCAGGAAGTTGCCAAGGACACAGGTGAAGAGAGATAGTGGATGCATTTTATAGTCCAAATGAAAAGCAGCAAAACTGATAAGGTCTCATTGTTGCACAAATAGAAAAGCTAAGAGTTTACATATCAGAAATATCAAGTGGCAGTATTTGACTCAGTACTGCTGTATAGTAGTTTGTTTGCCTTTTGGAGAAATTGAGAGGAAGGAAATGTCATGCAGCAACATCAGAGATGATAGTGATGGGAGATGGCAAGCAGGGAAATAGACTTTTCCCATTCTGTTTCCTAAAGATACTGTTTGTTTTGGATTTGCCAGTAGTTTACTAAGAAATTCTGATGGGTAAAAATCTGCACTTTGTCAAGAATAATAGAACATTTTATGAAGTGCACATCAATCTGAGGGTTTTAACTGTAATGCAGTAGGATGCAAGAAAAAATGGTCATTGTATTAGTACTGGCTACAATAATAAAGAAATAAAAACAGACTGTAAGCAATACCGGTTTTGAACGAGTTAGAAAAATTTGAACTAAGGAAGCTCTTGATTGTCACACACTTTTCATCAGGCCATAAGATAGAGCAACAGATTTGGGGTATTTGCATTGAAAGTGAGAGAGATCAGATCATAGGAGGAGGACTGGATCAAAAATATAAGTTTCAAGGTTCAGAGGTCCTCTCTTAATTGTTATGGGCCAACCTTATCCCAGGCATAATGGTGCATCTCCATAAAAGTCCTGTGTAGTCAATGGAATTGTACCATATTTTAAGGTTGATTTTGTTTCCAGTGACTTGATTTATGACAAACTCTTTCAAATTGCTATATAAATATAAATTGGTATATAAATAGAATTTGCAGGGAATCTAACCATCCAGTCAGGGTGTTGTACTTTGCAAATATAGTCTAAAACCAATGCTAAATTAAATTACAAGGATAACTGTATGCTCATTAGTAAAATCATTAAAGAGCTAGTCAGATATGCAAGACAATGATCATTGTGTACTGGCCATTGCCTATGTGCAAGTGTGTCTGAGATGAGATATGCGCTTTGTGATAACCTGATGGTCTGCAGGAGACTATTCCTTATGATAGGGTTTATTACTGGTTGCATTAACCGTATTCTGTGGTTAGCTGCTTTGTTAAAAGAGAAGGCTCAAAATGTTGGTTGAAGAGAATACCAGGAAATCCAGCCTTGGCAGAATGAAACTCGAGTCATCACAAGGGATCATAAGAAGAGTGAGCTGTTGAATTACAAACACTTGTGTCTTCATAGATCTAAGAATTAGGTCCAGCTAAAGCTGAGAGGAGACTCTGTCTGCAAGAAGGCCTTTTGCTTGTGTTGGTGAAACTATGATTATAAAATGCATTTGCCTTTGTAGTTTGGAATCCAAAATTGTATCTTTTTCCCTGGAACCAACCACTGTAGTTTACCTAATTTATCATCTGTATAGCCCTGCACAGATACAAAATTTGTATCCACATCTGATCCATTATCCACAAAACTGATCTGCAGATATAAAGTGGATATCTGTTGATTTACAGTGCTTTAGATATAAAATTTGGTTCTGCATCCATCCATGATCTGCAAAATGGCCCAGAGATGCAGATATAAAGCATATATGTGCAGATTTGCAGGGCTCTAGTCACCTCGGAACAAAGAAAAGGCATGTCACCTACAGTGCTCAGTGAGGGCACAGAGAGCGAAAGGAACCATGAGTCTGGCGAGAGCAAACTATTTGAAAAGCTCAGAAAAATAAGATGGTGCCACCCAAGGATGCGCTTTAAGAATAATTTCTCCATTGTACAGAAGTATAAAAATAATATAAATCTATTAGAAAAACAATATAAAAACTTCAGAGGAAGCAGCACTAAACTTAAGCAATAAAACTGGTTTTATAAACATATAAATTGTGAATTAAAATAAAGTGATTAAGCATAATAAAAAGGAAAGTTAAAAAAGCTACATTATCAAAAAGCTTGAAGGGGAAAATGTCTCAAATGGGTTTATCAGTGAGAAAGTGGTAAGGCTGAAGCTTTTTTTAAAACCTCAAGAGAGAGACTCTTGCCAAGTAGGATTCATCCCAGACCCACGTCATAACATCACAAAGAGCATACTGAAAACCAGATAGGTTTGACTGTGACATCTGTCTATTCTATCTCCAGAAACAGCTCCAGCATGAATGCTTCACCTAAAACTGTCATAGGCAAGCACTTTGGCATATATTAAATGGTATCTATTAAAAAGGTTCAATATCTCTCTCTGACCTAGCTAAAGATTCCAATAGGGTTGCATATATCCAGCAAAAAGAATGCTAAGCTCAGTGCAGAGCATTTTAGTATCAGTTATCTAACTATCAGGAAGTTTATAGCAGTGCCCTTTTGACCACAGGAATATTGAAATGCTAAGCCCTTTTGTTAGTATGAGCAAGTTAATTGCCATAAACATGAGCCCCAACTTGTGAGAGAGGAGGTTCTCATATCTTTCAATATGTGTCCATGTAGGTTCATGTTGCTGTTGTCATTGTGCCTGACAATACTCAAATAGGGCAGGATTAATAAGAAGATCTAACAATTTAGTCACATACCCCTGCATTGTTCTTGAGCGCAGTGGAGGGAAGAGCAGCACTACGTGTCAATAGCTGGAAGATGTTTAGAAATATTGCAATATAAAACACTAAAAAGCATTAGTAGCAGCATTATCAATGATATTAGAAATTAATTCTATTTGCAATATGTTTATTTGTATAATATTAATTTTTAAAAGCTTGCCCTTCGTGAAATGAATGCAGTTTCTTTTTTCATTCTCACTGTTACTAGGAGTTGAAATGGCTGCTGATACAGAGTGGTGTAAAAACATGATGA
This sequence comes from Apalone spinifera, assembly GCA_030068395.1. Classification (NCBI taxonomy): domain Eukaryota; kingdom Metazoa; phylum Chordata; order Testudines; family Trionychidae; genus Apalone; species Apalone spinifera. Next base: position 99,767,419 of record JANRFK010001234.1, read on the forward strand.
GCCTTGTAACTCGGGAACAATTGAGCAACTGAATAGTGCATTATTGAGAAATCATTCCTTACCTCTGGGTGTTGGGCAGAAACTGGAGAGCCCTAGAATGAGGTTCAGAGCAGAGCGTAGGATGAATAAACATAACAGAGCACTGAACATTCACTAATAAATCTAGGATGGAGATTCGGTAGTCCCAAATTTTCTATTCGATATTGCAGGGTTGGCAACCCAAGCTAAAAAGACATTAAATTTGAGGTTTATGCTGTAATTCGTATTGACTTTCTCAATAACCGAATAGTGAATGACAAGAATAACAACTTGTTTAATGTGCAGCAGGCAAGTTGCATAGACAAAACAGCCACATTTCTCCAAAGCTGCCAGAGACAACCCTCCATGTTCATTTTAACGCAATCTGTGCCACACACAAGGCATAGAATCATAGAATCATAGAATACTAGGACTGGAAGGGACCTCGAGAAGTCA
>JANRFK010001234.1:99770554-99790025 GCA_030068395.1 Apalone spinifera
GAGAGACAGAGAAAGAGAGACAGGAGGCGGAGGAGAGCTGAGGGGGGGGGGAGGAGGCAGGAGGAGGAAGAGGAGGAGAGAGAGAGAGAGAGAGACGGAGCGAGAGACCGGAGTCTCAGGAGAGAAGACCGAAGTGGAGGATATACCTGAAAATCCCCTTTTATGACGGGCTAATTGGCTAGTTGGAGAATATTAGTAAGTCCATCTTCTGTGTTGATGAAAGTAGCTTTTCCTTATGAGGGGTGAAAGCTGTAAGCTGTACACAGAAGCAGTCTCCCTCTAACCTACTGATTTGGGTAGAATTTTGGAGTTGGGGGCGGCCTGGCACATATTGACTAAATGGGGTTCTTGCTATAAAAATACTGGCTTGCAGATTATGGTCCCTCTCTTACCACATAGTACTGCATTACTCCAAGTCCCACTGCATTCTCTTCAAAATGCAAAAAACATTGATTGAGTGAAATGAATGCAGCTCTTTTGTGCTCCATAGCATTTAAGTGGCGGGAAAAGTTTCTTAGCTGAGTTAGTTCTGCCATCTGCAGCTCATAACTGGCAGAGCTACAAAAGCTTTTTTTTTTTTTCTTAAATCACTTTTCACATGAGGAAATAAGCCTAGATTATATAAGCTGTGCCATCTCTGGTGGAGAAAAGAAGAGGCCCGAAGAGAGTGTTTGGGAAACAAAGTTAGAAACAAGAGACATAAACTTCTTATCTGGTAGTACAGGTCAAATCTCTCTTAACTCGGACTCTCGGGTCTGGCAACATCCCTGGTCTGGTGGGACCACAGATGTCCTAGGACCAGAGAGTCCCGGTGGAGGGCTGGTGACTGGGAGCCCTGCAGCTGGGCTAGAGCCCAGTAGCAGGGCTGCCCTGTGGCAGCAAAACCAGGAGCCTGCATTAGGTCTGCCATCTGGTGCTGACAGAGGCTGGAGCCAAGCAGCGAAACTGCCCCATGAGACCGGAAGGCAACGGGGCCACCCGGCAGCACAATCAGGAGCCCAGCAGCCTCGCTACTGCCAAGCCGCTCAGCTGCCTGGCGGGACTGGGAGGCAGCGCAGCTGCCCCATAGGGCAAGGAGCCTGACCACTGGGCTGCCTGGCAGCAGGGCCAGGAACCCTGGAATGAAGCTGCTGAGCAGCGCAGCAAAAAGTCCAGCAGCCCTGCTGCCACCTGGTGGAGCTACCTGAATGGGGCTGCCCAGCGAGGCTAAAGCCCAAGCAGGGCTTGTTGCCTGATCGCGGAATTAAACCCCAGCAGGGGGGCTGCCTCACAGGGATGAAACCCGGCAGTGAGACAGTGCATGCCAGTGGCAGGGCTGCCAGGAGCCTTGTATGAGACGGGTCCAGAGGCAGGGGGAAGCCAGCTAGGAGGCTGGCAGCGAGGCCATGGTTGTGGGGCAGGGAGGGGCTCAGAAATGACCTTCCCTGGTCCAGCAAAATCCCTTATCCAGGACTGATCAAGTCCAATGGGTGTTGGACCAAGAAAGGTCCAACCTGTAGTATGAAAGAGAACTTTTCTACTAGCCCTTTCTTCTAAAATATGGTGCTATCAAAATGCATTGATGTTCTGAAATGAATATAGAAAATTCATGTTAGAACAGAAATTGTGGGATCAAATCCATTCTTGATGTAACTACAATGTACCTCCAGGACTGGATTTGGACCATTCCATCAAAGCAAATTTTGGCCGTATATCACCTACTCTAACTGATAATTGAAAGATAAGAGCTTCCATAATGCCCCAAACACTTGAAACACTTCTTGACTCTATCTACTATGTCTCCAAGTCTCTCCTTAGAACACTGTTCTTTCTCTGAACCCCGTAGACATTAGCCTTCTAAGAAAAATGTTTTTTTATAAAGCAGAGCCTTGAAGATATATGCATGTTAAACAAATCCAACATGATCTTATCTTTTTTTTTCTTTGTCATTCTGTCTTTCTATCTTTCTGTGATTCTTTTTTTTCTCTCCATAGTGCCTAATAGCAATAGATAATTATGTATTATTAATTATTAGTATAATGTTAATTAGGTAAAGCATGTTAACTTTTAAAATTATCCAAACCTTTGTAGAAAGTTAATATTTTTAAAAGACAGTTAAAAGAATGAGATTATCTGATAAAGTCAGGGGAATATCAAACATTTCTTCACAATTATTTGACAAAATCACTTCATAAAATGCGCTGCCATTTAGATTAGACACTGGTAGTTAAGAGTGGCAGGTGCTTTAGGTTTGCAACTGCTTCTGTATTAAATGAATCTTGTCCTTATGTTTTTAATCCAGCTCTTTGCAAGGACCAAGGTACTGATTGTTGCTGGCAGATTCTTCAGATTTAGGATAATTGGACCATGATCCTTCCTCTTTCAGGGATTTGTTCTTTGAGTCACTTTAGATTTCAAAGGGGTCTCAAAGGTTACCAAGGAAGACTGAAAGATTTAATATCAATCACTCTTAATCTCATTCCTTTTACATCTGTGTCCAATTCACAGTGAGCTAGATGCATTTAAAATGAACTTGTCACTGCAGAGCACAGTTCTCTGTTAGTCCTGAGGTATCCAGAACTGACTGTTACCTGAAAAAATCTGGGGCATCTTTATACTGTGCAGGGTTTAAGGCTCTAGAGAGAAAAATGGATTAGAATTTCTTGATTCCAGAACCAGAGGGGTGTTTCAGACTAGACTGAGAGTTAGCAACAAGAATCACTTTGAATACTTGTGCAGATGACCAATCCTGCAGGCATCTCTACCTTCTGTGTTTCTTATCCGGTTATAATTTCTTTTGTGAAATTACATATGGGATTATCATTTAAAAGATCTATATATAGCAGTGACAGTATATTTCCCCCTAATTACAATATGGGCAGCATAAACCCATGTGACACAGAAAAAGTTTTCTTTGTGCATCGCCAGCAGTAAGAGGATACTATCCAGTTTATTGCACTGAGTGCAACACAGATGATCATCTGTCTTGTGGTCAGGTAGTATATGTTTACTGTTGGTGCATGGAACTCATTGCCCCCTCAAAGACTGAGTATGGGCTCTTGAAACCTGAACTGGAGGAGCTAAAGGAGCCAGAGAGGTACATAGCCAAGACTTTCCAGGATACAGTAGAGTGGTCCCACCCTAAGTCTGATCGCCCTTGTGCTATTGAGGACAATGAAAGTCATAGAGAAGGACATCAAATTGACGTAGAGGAAGATGATCCCATATTTGGGAACCTCTTTCCATATGATGTCATGCTATCCTCTCTCAGTGAGGATATCCCTCATGGCAAGGTGACCCCAGTTATTAATGGATGGTGGGGTTTGTGATGACTGAGAAAACCATATAGAATATTCCTGCTGTGTGCAAAGGTTGTGGACCTTTTGAGACCTTTAGATAGACTTATGTGCAGTGCTGTGGAAGAGCCAGTGGCCATGGAACGTATAATTACCAGTGACATCAGGAAAGGAGGAGAGAGGTCCTAAAGGCCAAATCTAGGCTGGTCTTAATACAGACCAAACTGTGCTGCATTGGACACTCTTCATTAGCTGGGCAGAAAAAGCCAAGGCTAGAAACCAGAAAAGTAATGATTAGTTTCAGACTCTGTGAATACCTTTAATCTAAAAATAATTTAGCTTAAGTTATTCTGTTTTGTTTCTTTCAGTTGTGTGTAATATTGGAGCCAATGCAAGAACTGATGTCAAGACATAAAACCTACAATCTAAGTCCTCGGGACTGCCTGAAGACCTGCTTGTTTCAAAAATGGCAGAGAATGGTGGCACCACCAGGTAATTTTTTCTCTATATTTTTATTGCACTTGTTATTGATATTAATATAGAAATACTGAAAAACATTGTGGATAATCCATTAGGAAAGGAAATTTAAGCATTATTCCAAACTTAACCTTAGATGTTATTTTAATGACGTAATCTGAATCTGATGGTACATAACATGGAATAAGTTTTAGATCTACACACATTCAAATAGTTTTACAGTGTGTAAGATAGAATTCAGCATAAGTCATACATAGTATGTAAAATGCCCACTGTCTCCAATTAGAATTCATAGCTCACTCATATCAAGGGTGGGGAACCTCCAGCCCACAAACCTCATGCGGTTCATCAAGGCTGCCAAATGGTTTGTTATCTGAAGGTCCACAGACATGGCCACTCATAGCTTCTAGTGGCTGCAGCAGATCATGGCCCCCTGGGAACAGCAAGTGGCTGTGCCTATGGGCGATCAGGTAAACAAACCATGTAACGGCAGTCCACTTGCAGCTAACCCTGACGAACCACATGCAGCTCCCCACCCCTGGTTTACATATTATAGCTTCCTGCTGTGACTCTGGAACTACAGTTTCAAGTCATAATTAATAGTCTTCTATTCTAATACAATTTATCTTCAGGCCTGAAATTAACTTCCTTGATCACAAACACAAAAATAACCTTTATTTAAAAAAAAAAGAAAGTCGTAGATGCACTTACCTCAATTTAGATGAGCTGTACCATTATCACCTGGGATTTTGTGATCAAAGGTCATAAATCAACTGAATGTAATAATCGTGACTTGGTACATATTTGGTAAACTAGTAGAGAGCCATAATTTAGCACAGGTTGTATATTCTACTGTATGGGTCCACCAAAGGTGATGTCCATGACTGTAGCAGTAGAAAATGATGCAGACTTTCATTTGAATGCTGACAGGATTGTAGAAAGCTGCCCTTATCTGTTAAGCATGTTTGACATAGGCAGATAGTCCAAAGGATAGTGCAATGGGCTTAGAAAAAGGACAGTTGAGTTTGGTTCTGAGCTCTATGCTTGGCCTGCTATTTAACCTTTAGCATATCACTTCACCTCTTGGTGTCTCAGTCTTCTCTAACTAAAGTGTTTCTTTGTAAAGCACTTTGAGATGCATTGATGGACAATGATGTAAAACAAATGAAAAGAAACACATTTTCTTTTAGCATGTTTCTTTGTAGTTAATTCTTCTATGAGCTTTAAAATGCCTGTAATTTGCTTTGCCTTTTACATTTTTATTGTAGCAGAACCCACAAGACAACCAACAACCAAACGGAGAAAAAGGAAAAATTCAACTAGCAGCACTTCAAACAGCAGTGCTGGAAACAATGCAAATAGTACCAATAGCAAGAAAAAAACAGCAGCTGCAAACCTGAGTCTGTCAAGTCAGGTACCTGTAAGTCTCATTTTCCATTTAGGCCTGAATCACTTACAAAACTTTAAGCTGTGCCTAAAATCTTATTGTATTCTTGAGCCAAATTTATCACACACTTGAAGAGGCCTTAAACAATGTAATGTAGATATAGGGAAAATAGAGGTGAACTGTGAGGAATCTGTGCTGCAGTTGAATGATCTTCAACCAGTTGATGGGCTTAAGAATAATTTTGGGAGGCGTGATCCAAGTCCCATTCAGTTCAATGGGAGTCTTTCACTGCCTTCAGTTGGATTGGGTTGGGCTTTTGGTTATCAATAGTAGCAGAGCTGATAGATTCTTTCAACCCTCTGTCCATCATAGGGCAAATGAACACATTAACCTGAGTCATAACAGGAGCATAGACCAAACCAGAGCAGTGATCTCTCTAGACGACTATCCTGTCTTCAGCACTGAGTGACCTGAGTCAGATGCTTCTGTGGAAACTGCTAGAAACCCCACGCTGGACAAGCATGGAATGACCCAAGAGTAGAACTTGTTTCCTCATAACCCCTGTCAGTTAGCAGTAAGGTTATGCTGAAGCAGATGAACTGCTGCCCCTTACAAATTTTTATCCTGTTATGTGTAACTATTAATGATTTTGTGGTTCATGTTAACAGCTAATTCTTTTTTGAACCATAGTAAGATCTTGATCTCAGTGGCATCTTGTGGCAATAGTTCCAGGAGTCCATTATTCAGCATGCAAAATAGTATTTCCTCATACCAGTGTTAAGTTTGTTGTCTTAATCAGTATCAGGCCCCAGACTATGAGTGAACTGTCTCTCATCTCTAGAGAGGGTAGCATATGCATTTTAAAGCTAGTGAAATGAATTTGACAATATGGGAACTATAATACAGTGTCTTGAGAATAGCATGCAGTGACTTTTATTGTATTTTTGATCAACATACAAGAAAGGGTGTTTTGTGGATCCTAAAAAAAAATATGACATTTATAACCACCTAAAAGGGGGCTCCCACAAAGCCTGACTTTTTAGGTAAAAAGGATGAGTGGAATATCTAGAAATAACACTAATAACTCATGAAATAGTCTGATTCAACAACTGGTTGAGCAAACTCCTAGATTTCTACAGTTTTTGGCTTTAGTATATTAAGTTAATATTTTTTTCCAGTCAAATCAAACTTTTCATGTGGATACTTCATCCAAGGACAAATTTTCACCACAACTCTAGCAGCTTATCTACTATTCTGGTGGCACAAAGCATATCTCATTAATTAAAGAATTATTATAGTGCAACACTCATTTGTAGTAATGATTGTTGTACATCTAATCCAATAAATCCAATAATACAGTAGACTTCATATGATTTTTCCAAGTCATGTAGGTTGACTTCCAGTCTTTACTGTATTTCATAGTTTTTCATAGAGAACATTTTCAATTTTTTTTGTCTTTTATAGAAAAAATATTACTACATAACAAAGACAGAATGTAATATATTTTCAGATATAGGACATTCTGGTTAAACCTATTCAAATCTTTTTCTTTAAATTAAATACATTAAATACATTCACCTAAATATTCTGAAGTGTCTAGGGTGTGTGAATGAATGAGATGAGACCATGTTTCTTTAAAATAATACAGGCAAGGATCTTCATTTAAGAAGACCCTGTATTCTCTATAGGTTGCAACAATCTCACTTTTAGTTTTCTCTTTTCAATCTCATTTACAAACAAACTGGTCAATAGCAAAGATGAAATGTATTACATTTGCCTTCACTTACATGCAGTGGGGAAGAGAAAAGCCCTACTTTTCCTTTACCCTTATATGCATTCATTCTCAATACAATGCCCTCACTTCATACATGATGTAATTTCAGGATACAGTTTGACAGTAAACTGAAGTCCCTGTTTGTCATGGCTTTCTCTGTGGCTAGTTCTGTCTTTTTCTCTCCTCATTGGAAATAAATAACTAAGAGCTAAACAATTCTTCAGATGTTGAAGGCGAGGGACTTCTCTTTTCCTGCTGTCATTAGCTGACAGAAATTAGATGAATTCACCTTCTGTCTCCAAGTGACTCCACTAAGCAGCATTAGCTTCTGTCCCTTTTTCCTCCACATCATTTCTCTGAAGGACCCTAACGGTGAGCTCATATGCAGGCACATACGGGTTAATATGAGGTTTTTCTTTTTCTCCAGTAACACAGCTCCACCCAGCAAAAACCTCTCTCCTGGAGGATGCAGTCATTTCCCTGGGTTCTCGTGAATGCTGTGCTTCTGTCCCAGTTTCTGTCTTGAAATCACACAGGGTCTGGAAAGCCTGACTGCACTGAGCTCTCCACCAGACTACTGATCCCTTCTATGTCAAACTATACAATGAACAGTATCAGAGGGGTAGCCGTGTTAGTCTGAATCTGCAAAAGCGGCGAGGAGTCCTGTGGCACCTTATAGACTAACCGAAGCGTTGGAGCATAAGCTTTCGTTGGATGCATCTGACGAAGTGGGTCTTTGCCCACGAAAGCTTATGCTCCAATGCTTCGGTTAGTCTATAAGGTGCCACAGGACTCCTCGCCACTTATACAATGGACAGTGATGAACTTCTTGCACAATGGTACTCCTGTAGCCGGCAGACTGCCAAGATTCCAGACCCTAGCATTTCAGTCACTTTCCTACTTTGGCAGAGATGACCCATACAGATCATTCCCTTCTAGAAGAACTTGCCCTTCACAGGGTTAAGTTCCAGGATTGCTTGCCAAAGCCACTGCAACACATCCAATAACCATTTTAGTTCTAAATCAGAACTTCCTGCACGTGCCAGGATAACACCTCTGTGACACCAGACAGAATAGTGTTGTGCCATCAGAACCATGTAGGACACCTAGGGCATGTCGACACCAGGGAGTGATTTTGAAATAACTCCCCTTATTTCAAAATAACAAGGCAAGTGTCCACACAACAAGCCTGTTGTTTTGAAATAATAACTCCTGCTTGTGAAGAGCAATAACACTTATATCAAAATAGTTATTTTGGGAGTTATTATTTCAAAATAACTTATTTCGACATCATTTCCCAGTGTAGACATAGCCCTAAAGACTGATTGATAACTCAACAATTCCATTAATTTTAAAGGAATGGGGATGTGTAAGTCAGCTGAGGATTTTCTCTCAGCCATAATGGCTAAACAAACAAGAACAGATAGTCAACCTAAAGAGCAACCAAAACTGAGAAATTTAAACTCTTCAATCATCTCAAGGGGGCAATAAGCCTGAAATCTAATTTAAATGACAACTTTCTCACTGCCCATCATGCTAGCTGAAATATCAAGCTTGATGTGCCTATCCTTCTTCACTGAACATCGTCACAAATATTGGGGTGGGATGCACTGAGGCAGAGAATTGTTAATGGTTGCTGTACTGGGAAACCAAGAATTCAAACCCCTCAAAATAGTCACCTCCAACTCCATTCACAAAGGAAAAGGAAAGAGAGCTGCATCTTCACCCCAGTATCCAAAGATACTCCTGAGTACCAAAAGTCATCAAAACCAGTGTCAAATTGTCAAAACCAGGAGCTGCTTGCTTGTGAAAACTTAGCAATACAGAAATTATGGCAAATACGTGTAAGCTGTTGTTATGATTATATTATTAAATGATTAATTTTATCACATATGTAAAACATCCACTGCTTTATTTATAAAGCTTCATTGCAAAGATACTTTGCCATCACTAAACATTCCTTGACTAAACATGTTGTTTCTAATCACAGAGTAAATTAGTAAGAGTGACTATAGCCTAAATCTTTATTTAAATAAGCTACTCAAATATGTGCTACTGTAACTAGCCCAGAGCAGTATGTGCTGCCATGCAATAGACTAGGGTTTAATTCTTGGATTCTGCTTCTCACTCCATGAGCAGGAGCTAGGAGTACTCCAGAGCTGCAGCCTCAACCCTGGGAGGGATGGAGCCTTGTGTCATTCGAGAACAGTGACCCCCACTGGCCAATTTAAGGAGAAGCGTTGAGGGGCTCTAAAAGGAGTCACTTCCAGTCCTCCTCAGAGGTTGGTGGAACTAGTGAGTGGAGGTTAAATGGGGTTAAATTGCTGGGAATCGTCAGCATTCCATCTGAGGAGCAGAGACCCCACCATGGGGAGGAGCTAGCATGAGTGCTACCTGAGAAATTATTTATTGCTTGATAGAAGAAGAGCAAGAATCTAAAGAGCATGAACTCTCTAGCTAATGACGTGGTATCTTTTAAATATGATCAGGAAAATTGCCACTATACTCAATAAAACTGTAGTTTAGTCAAAAATGATATACTGAATGTGGTGAGAAGATAAGTCAAGCTTCTTCTCTCTTGTGGGTGTTGTTATATGGAAAGAATAATAACCGATCTGCAAAAGATCATGGAAACCGGAGATGTGACGTACTTAGTAGGTCACTTAGTTTATCTCCTGCCAGTGCATGAATGTTTCCAATATCATATTGAGGTGACTTGAGTGATGGGGCTATTACTGATTCCTTTCAAGTATAATTCCATAGTTTGCTAGTCTGAGTATCAGGGAAAGTGTCCTTCCAATGTGAGTGACGTTGTCCTTTACTTAGTTTCATCTTCGTAGTCCTTGTTACACTTCCTTAAACAACCCTACACATTTAATCCTTCTACCCATTTAGCATATGCCTCTGTTGCAGTAATTTGGTAAACTGTGCACAGATTTTTGTTTTTTTAATTTTCCTCTTAAATTGAGCCCTAGTCTTAGTAATTTTGATGCACTTCTCTGAATTTCTTCCAAATTGTTGCCATCTTTCCAGCATTGAAGTGCCCAAAATTGGATGCAGAAGTCAAGGGTCCAGTCTCATCAGTGTTTTATACAAATGAATGAGCACTGCCTTTGTCTGTAATTCAATTGCCAGCTCAGTGTCATGCTGGTCTTCTTTGGCTGCCATATCACATTGCAAGCACAAATCTAATTGGCTGTCCTCATACTGCTTTCCCTCCACAATGGGGTCAGTCCTGGTTCAGCGCTGCAAAATACCTATATTCTGTGCTTTAAAGGCATACGTCTAAATTAGAACAAAGTTTTGATTATAAACACCTTTGTTGCATTCAACTTTTAGGTTCCAAAGGTTTGATCTAAGAAATATTTTGTTGATATTGAGAGTAACACAATAAAGACAGTGTAAAGACGAAATTAAGTGATACATTTCCTCTATTCCACAATTCCTCACAGACTACAGTTTGAAATTACAATATACACGTTCATCCAAAACATGGGAGCTTTTGTTCAGGAATATGATGAAGCAGTATAAATATTTGTAGGCAAAGCTTGTTCTATTTCATGGAGAGTGAAATATACGTATGATAAAAATATTATTATATGCAAGCAATAGTCTTCTGTTTGCATTTCACAGATGCTTTATATTAATGAACAAGGTACCTCCTTTTATACAGGGATGGGCAAAAAAGTGCTGGTGGTTCACCTGGGATAGCTCCATCAGGCTTCCACCACTACATTTATTTGCATCTCCACAGGTATGGGCAATTGCAGCTCCCAATGGCGCAGACCAGGACACTGCTTCCCACAGCTCAATTTGGCTGGGAGTGGTGATATCTGGCCAGTAGGAACTGCAGTCACCCATACCTTCAGTGGTGTAGTAAATACAGCAGAGGCAGCCCACTGGGACTCACCCTGGGTAACCGATTCAAACACATGGGCCGGTATTTGCCCACCACTGCTTTTATATATGAATCTATGTGTTCAGCAGGATTATTTGAAGTGCTGATTAAATCAGCAGGTACAAATCTGGGCATTTGGAATTATTGCACTTTCACCAGATATGTTATCTGATGGTCCACCAGTCCCACTCCATCAGAAGATGCATCCCATGTATTTCCTTCCCCGGTGTAGTAGTTTGCAGAGCAACCTGATTTTCCTTAAAAGAGAGAAAACAAAAGAGCACTGTTTTTCAGTCTGATTTTGCACCTTTCCACTCTATTCTGGTTAGCATCCAGCAACAAATCTGTGATGCACTGTAGTACAGTAGGTGGTTTACTTGTTTTCATGGAAGGACAATTTGTACTTAAAGCAGTGATTAGATGGATTCTTTCCTTCTTGAATACTTCAATTTTTGATGACTACTAGTTTCATCAGTATAATTATAATTAGCACTCTTCATCTTCCTTTGATGGTACCAGCTGGACAGATTGGGCCTCTTACTGCACAGATTGGTGGCAGGGTTGCTTACACGAAGATAGGTGACAGGCACCATGAAATAACAGATGGTAAATTCAGGGCTTGTTGGCAATCAGCAGGTTTTTGCTAATGACTTAATTAACTATGCAAATTGTCAAATCAGCGTGAACATTGTTTTTATCGAAAACTTTACCTAAATTAATTACCATAATTAAGTAGCAGAATGTCAAGTATATTGGATGAGCAAAAGGGCTTGGCTGGCTAGGGATAAGAGAGTTACCATCTTTACACTATGTTCTTTATTTCAACAGCCTGAGTGTGAGAAGTACTGTGTCATGTACTAGATTTAATGCATGAATATTACAAAATTGCAACTCATTTGCATCCTGAGCAGTCTTTGTAAACAAAATAATTTATGTCCTGTAAAGGAAAATAATTTTATAGTGGATAAAAATACCAAATAGAAGGTTAAACCAACCATTTAAAACTTTCTAATCGTCTCCACTTTTCTAGTCTGATTATTTTTAAATGTATATTTTATTCTCCTTGCATTATGTATTTTGGTGGTTTGAGAACCCGTGCCTTGAATATACAAATAGATAAAGGTTTTGCAGTGTTTTATTTTATAAATAAAAAATCAAATGTAAGTTTGCGTTGTGACTCTAACCATATAGGAGCATCACGTTCCATTGTGTGAATGTCACAAAATTAACAGATTCAAATCCTCTAATATGGCTATTTTAAGTTGGTTTTCTCTCTCTCAAGGTTTCCATATAACAAATGTTGGGTGCTGTTCACAGGATGTGATGGTGGTAGGAGAACCAACGCTGATGGGAGGTGAATTTGGGGATGAAGATGAAAGGCTTATCACTAGACTAGAGAACACGCAATATGATGCAGCAAATGGTATGGATGATGAAGAAGACTTCAACAATTCACCTGCCCTGGGAAATAACAGCCCCTGGAACAGCAAACCTTCTGCTAACCAGGAGACCAAATCTGAAAATCCCACACCACAAGCTTCCCAATAGGTTATTCTGCAGCATTATCTGCTGTTATATATGTCAGTGGATTATAATTACTATTTCACAACATTCTTTTAAAAAAAAGTTCCAGATACAATATCTATTTCTAAACTACAGCTATCTGATTTTTTTAATTAGAGAAAAATCATATATAAGCTTTCATGTACTTTTCTTGGAAGCTTTCACACATGACACGATACTGGCACTGACCTCAATTAAAATAATTGAAAATTAAATAGCACCTCGTGGCAAATTTCAAACAAAACTTTTTGTTGGAGAGGTCTTTTTTCCTCATCAAACAAAGGCCATATTTTAACAAGTCATCAGTGCTCAGGATCTCGTTAACATAACTATGGAAAACTTTTTAAAAATTGTAAAATATTTTCTGCTTTTCAACTTGCACCTAAAATTTCTTGTTTCAGAAAAATCAGCTTTTTAAAAGTAACTTAAAGTAACTTTAGTTCTTTCTTTAAATCTTCTTTCATTGTTTAACCATTTAAAGGATCCAGCATTTTTAATTTATATTGTAGCTGATGCCAGTAGTCCTTCTGTCATTATTCAAAAGTGCTGAAACAAGAAATGTCTTTTTTTTTCATCAAAGACATGAAAAATATTTTTATGTGGAGAAAGATGCCCTGTCCTATGAGAGTTTATGCTTTGTAAAATTGCTGTTGATCCAGATATTTTAAAGCCATGTAATCCATTCATTTTGTGGGCAGCTTAATAAATCTAAAACTTTTGTGTTTTTATTATTGTATCTGAGTTGGCTTTGTTGTTATTTCTTTTCATAGTATATTTCTTGTATCATATTTTTGTAAAGCCCTGGAGCCCTTAAACCAGTTAATTTTTTTATTATTATTCTGGTGTATTTATGTGAAACTTTATAAAAGAAACTAATTTTTTTCATTTCCATATTAATATGTTCATTTCATTATGTAAAAACACAGTGAGTCAGTGTGTTATATAATACAACTGTATTTTATGTATGCTTTGCCAATAAATGTGCCAATAAACTGTGTTAACAAATGTGCTTTTATACAGTTCCTTACAGACAAAAAACATACCAACCTTGACTAATCATGTAACACAAATAGGTGCAGTTGATCTGAATTCCTTTATCGATATCATTTCTTGAAGTCAATGTTTCACCTAATATCTCATCAACTCTTTCTAGCACAAAGGGAACGCTGTATTTAAAGGTATATAACATTCACTTTTTCAATTTGTTGATATCTTCTCTCATTTAAGTGTTTGTGTCATTGTGAGGCCAAAAGCAGTGGCTAGCACCAAGTACAAAGAAGCACAGTATAGCAGGAATATTACCCAACTACCTTACCCAAAGCACCCAACTATACCGAGACCAATATTGAGCTATGCCTCTGATCTTGTGCTCCTGTGACTTGCTTGAGCACTTCACACACTGCTGAATTATGTATCATAGGATTCCATTGACAATTACCAAAAAGACTAAAAGTTATTTCTTTTACTTTTGCTATCAAACAGGACATTCAAAAATTCAGATTTGCAAAGTTAACAGGAAGCTATAACATTTTAAATACTACTGAACAACTTGATGCACATGATACCAGGACAACGGATTCTGGGGTATTGTAACAAAATTAGTTACAGAGCTGGAATTGCTGAGAAGTCAGAAGAGTACTGCAAACACCATTAAAAAGCCTGCAGGGAATGCAAGACTCTCAAGGGGAACATACTTCACAATACCTTTTCAGACGTATTTTTTTTTTTTAAAAAGGAATACAGTGTGTCCTGGGCAGACACAACACTTCTGAATGTCTGCTTTCTGTAGTAGCCATATACTAGCATGGCACTAGTTTACTGAGAGTTCATGCCATTAAGCAGTATTGAAGTTAAAGGTTCAAACAAAGTAGTGCAACAGTATTGAGTTGAATTGACTGATTAAGGACTACAAACTTGTAAAAGAGATAAACGAAATTATTTACTGTAACTGAGCATCAGTAAGCAGAATCATTAGCTAAACACAGCACGTTGAATACACTTGATTTAAGAGCAGGTTAGATAGACATCTATCAGGGATGGTCTAGATGGTACTGGGTCCTGCCATGAGGGCAGAGGACTGGACTCAATGACCTCTCAACGTCCCTTCCAGTTCTAGTGTTTTATGAAAGTGTGAGTGTGGGAGTCTTTTGTACTCAAGAGATCCTTAAACACAATAGTAAAGCTAAAAATGGGATAAACAGAAAAATTAAAATGAAAGCAATTTCTACACTGTAAACCAGATCATTAACAGATATAAATTAATGCTGGTGAGGCCATGCCAATTTACACCAGATAAGACTCTGGTCCTTTACAAGATAGGGACTCATGGCTCATGTGATAAATGCCTCTATAAATGAATCATTCAATGGTGAAATTACAAATTAAAAGAGAAAAGTTTGCAAGTGTTTTCACAGTCTAAAAAAGTTAGGACATGCTCCTATTTTTCTATGTATTGTGTTTCCTTCTTTCTTGGAAATCTTTTCATTTTGGAAATTTTCATTAACAACACTTATTTTTTGAAAACCCTCATGGCAATGCTGCAATCTACAAATCTGTCACAATCCTCAATTGTTTTCCAATTTTCTGACAGTCTACCACCTCAGTTAAAACATATACATTATCAAAAGTTAGTGGAATCCTCAGCTTTAAAATTGTTTGTATTGCATAGGTTAAATCTCTAAAATCTGGGACACTCTGGTCCGGCAACATCCAAGATCTATCAGGACCTCATATATTGCTGGATCAGAAAGCCCCAGCTGTCCATGTTTATGGGCTGGGCTGGTGCGGTGAAGAGCACAGCTCCGGCTGTGGCTGGTGGCAGGGCGCGCATCTCCACCTGGGCCACAGGCAGCAGGGCCAACACCTGGCAGTGCAGCCCTGCCTGGGCTGGAGGCAGTGGGGCCAGTGGCACCCAGGAGCACAGCCCCGGCCGGGGTTGCAGTTGGCACAGCAGAGAGTATATCCCTGGCCAGGCTAGAGACAGCAGGACCTGGCACCCCCACCATGGTGGGGAGCACAGCTTCATCCCCAGGCAGGAGCACAGCCCTGACACGGCTGTGGATAGCAGGACTGACAACTAAGAGGGGAGCCTTGACCTCCCCTGGTACAGCAAACTGTGGTTCAGGACCGCTCAGGTCTCCAGGGTGCCAGACCAGGGAGGTTGTACCTGTACAATCTGTTTTTTGCTGCTGCTTGTAATAGTGGATGTTGTAGTTAATGCCCCAGCTCCTAGAGGCAAGTGATTAAGAGAATCTTCGCTTTCATTTTAAAAAGTATATTGGTAGCCCTCCTGTTGTAGAGAAAGGTTTGAAAATATAACCCTAGTGCATCCTAAAGGCTCAGAAATAAGAAGTCAAATAAAAAAGTGTTTTAATCATGTGATTTTTTTTTAAAGCCAATCTCATTATTTTTGAACATTTGGGTTTGGTAATACTGAGATGGGTTTCAAGGATGTGCCAGTGGCATTTCTTTAGTTTCTTTTTTTCATATTCCAGAATTGGGAGCTTCACCATACAATCAGGGAGGCCCTGTTTTTCTGCTGCCTCTTAACTTTCTTGTAGTAAGCACATTCCAAATCATGTATTTGTAGCTGGCATTTTATTTCCAGTTCCTGTGTTCAGCCACATGCTGCTAGCTAATGCTGAATGTGGAAATTCACTGTATCATTTCTTACGCAATAACTCCCTGTACAACCAGACGTAATGCTGACCTATGGCAATGGTGTATTATTTTGCAAGAGTTCTATGATGTGAAAACACTAAAAAAAGGGGAGGCAGTGCATTGCCATATACAAGACCACTCTTCCAAAGGAATGTTTTTGTCTGCTGAGCACTCTATTTTCTTATGCAACCACATTTCTATTTGATTTCTAGCTTCACTGGGTCTTGATACTGCTTTGAAATCAACCCTGGGTGTCTCTCAAACCTGGTACAATTGTTGCCAGTCATATTAAGAGGATTTTAAGATATTACAATCTCAGTAGACTGGAGAAACGTGTATGTCAATTTAAATCTGATTACTAGAGCATCAACTATTTGTTATTGATTACGAGAGAGATGGGATCCTAAGCTTTATATGTGAAAAGGTAATGTGATGGGCATCGTATTTCTCTAATCCAAATAAACCAGTTTAATTTTTGCTTTCCCATAAAGAATGAAACAACAGATTAGCCACAGTTCTAGCTCTTCTTTCTATGGAAATAGGTTATTGTAAGCTTTAGCCTATTTCTCAAAAGGGAAAATAATGCAATTCTGGCTCTTATTTTTTTGTCTGATAAGAGCCTTGCCATTTTCTGACCTTCATCTGTGTGACCTCTGCATATACATTTATGTAGTTCATTGCTACAAATTACCTGGTATTGTGCTTTTCTATAGGCTGAAGCTGTGTTTATGAAATAATGGCAGCCTGAAAAAATGTTGAGACCTATTCCACAGCCTATTGAAATCTATGGAAATGTCTCCTTTGCCTTCAGGCCCATGAGTCAACCAAGGATAGGCCCCATTGTTCATACTGAGAATTGAAGAGGTGCTTGTAGCCAGTAGCCTCATTGAGTTTATAATCTCTAAATAGACAAGAGAAACACAGGGTGGAGTGACAAGCAGTGGGATCCTGGATGGCAGCAAAACTCAATGCCTGAGACGAGGTTATTTTAATTGGTGGGTTTGTTTGGCAGGGTGTCAGTGAAAGAGAAATGGAACGGAAGGGAGTAAGGGGGCAGGTCAGAGAGAAGATGATAAGAAAGATAGGTATGGAATAATGCTGAGGTGAGGAGACTTAGAGGAAGAATGTTGGCGCAAACACCAGTCAGCACAGGGCAAAGAAAGTCTAATCAAAACTGTAGACATTTCTTTGACTTTCCAGAGGTCTCTACTTGGATTGCATCTCTAGTTGCTCCCAGTGGCCAGAGGCTGTGGTGTAGGAATATTTTTAAAAAGAGTGATTTTGAAACCTTTCGCGTTCTGAAAAATGCACTGAAATGAGTGTGAAAAGTACCTAGAACATTAAAGTTTGACCTTGTTTGAATAAGTATATGTTTGACTCCTAAACCCCACTTCAAGGTCCCAGTTCAGGAAAGCATCTCTATTCAGCAAAATACCTAAGCCCATGGTTCACTGCTCGGCTGAACAGAGTTGGATTTAAGCATGGCCTTTTTCTATCTTACTGATAGGAACATGAAGACCTAATCCACAATCCATTATAGTTAATGGAAAGCTTCCCATGGTTAATGGGCTTTGGATCAAGTCTTACATGCAAAACCCAGTGCAAACATAACTAGGGAGCTGCTGACTTCATAAAACTGTTAAAAACACAGATTCAGTCATGAGAAAATCTGCTATACTGAGCTAAGAGGACTCATGGATTGGCCCAGTGTCTCAGTAACAAGTATAGTAGAAAGGATCAAATGTCAGTATGATCGTTTAATTATATGCACTGTGTGCGTATATCTCCTTATGATCGTTTAATTATAGGCACTGCGTGCACCTCTTGAAAAATACACAACGGCCTCAGGAGAAAGAAGAGCCTCATGATGGTACAGGAGTATTTGTGCACTTAGTGTTTGTCTCACATCTCAGGCCTTGGGACAGAAGTGTATGGATATCTGCTGTATTAAAAGTGGGAAAACCTGGACTGAGTGTGTCTGCAGAGATAAGAGAGTTGCTCTTTCATAGCACATTCAGCATGCCGAGACAGTGGGTCTATCAGTCAATGACTTTATCAGCAATGATTTTTCCCTGTAAATAATTAAATGCATGCTGTAGTCCATTAAGGGATTACTGGTTCCTATATAGCCACAGAAACATTACAATTATACACTGCAGTTCTAATGTTCTAAACCCCTAATCATTTGTATTATATTTCCATAAACACACTTAAAAGGCTGTTTCTTATTATGAATCTTTAAAGACTGGTGCTACCAATTTAATTCATAAAACAATTATAATGTGATATCACCCTTGTCATTACAGTAAATAAACAGAAGAACATTTGAAAAATGGAAAACAGACTCCTTGGAATGTCCTTCTTGAGCTAATCTGCAAGATGAGTGCCCCACACCACTTTAAAACCTTCCCAACAAAGTGACAGTTCACCAGTGATAGTAGGTTGAGTGACAGATGGAGAATAAATAAAATCAGTTATCTATGAGAGAAAACTTTCACATGATTTGGGCCAGTAAAGAAGTTGTGCAATGCCTAATTATGTAAATGTGCTCTTTTTATTACCTTCCACCCCCCTTCCCTCCTGTAATGTGCTAAACCCAATCTTTAGATTTTGTGTCAAAATTAGCTTATAGATTCTTCAAGGCAGCTCTGAAATCATAGAAAGGAAGGGGTGGAAATCAAAGGCCGCCACTTGCGCTGAGGCTGGACCAAATTAACCTGCACATCTTAGGGGGTTTCTCCACTGAGGCAGCCTATACACACCCCATCGCAGGAGTGAGAATATTCTGGGGTGAGGATGTCACCCAATCAGCTGAGGGTCGTCGGCCACCTCTGTAGTCCATAAATATCTCTTGTCTCAGGGTAACACAGAGTTCATAAGCAGCCCTGCTCATGGGGCAGTATTGCCCAATGGCCAGAGTCTATAAGCAGCCCTTGTCGCAGGATAATATGGCCTACTGGCCAAAGTCAGGAAATAGCCCCTGTCTCAGGGCAGCACAGAGTGTCAGGGTATGTCTACACTAAAGCGTTATTTTGAAATATCTTATTTAGAAATAGTTATTTTGAAATAGCTTATTTTGAAAGAACGTGTCTAGACACACAATGCATTTCACAATAGGATTTTGCTATTTCGAAATAGCACATCCACACTGATAGGTTGCTGAATCGCATTTAAGGCTGTCCGGAATCGGTTCTGGCAGGGCATCAGGTCAGGAATTACCTTGTGTAGCTGCTGCCTGAGGCTATCTGAAGACCTGTGCTTAAAGGGACCCCCACCCCCTGCCCCAAGACAGCCAGTTCTAAGGTTTCTCTGCTTACTTGCCTACCTCGCTGAGGGACAGAAAAGCATTTTTTTCTCTGCGTGCTCTAGTTGCCCTCACTCAAGACACCACAGCACTCTGCAGCATGGAGCCGGAGCCACCCCTGGGCACTCTGGTG
>JANRFK010001234.1:99843031-99856072 GCA_030068395.1 Apalone spinifera
ACAGAACCAAGCACAATTTAAAAGAACTTCAGCCGGTCATAAGGGACAGATATACAAGGAGGTGGGGCATTTGGATTGTGTCGCTTCCAGAGGACAGATCCATAGGAGCATCTCTCACTCTTCCCTAGACTGCCCGCTGCGAAGGGATCCTGTATCCTAGCAGTTAAAATCTGAGATGTAATAAGCTCTTCCTATAACCTCTGGGGCATCTGTCAGCCTGTTGGCTGCCCTCCACGAAGGGATCCCGATCCTAGCGGACTAAGACATGGACGTTAAACTCCTTGGGGCACCTGTCAGTCTCTCCTAGACTGCCCACTGCGATGGGGCCTTGTGTCCCAGCAGTTGAAGACTCGGGTGTAACACACACACACACACTGCCCTGACCATCGGCTGACAGAGGCATATTGGGGCGGTCGACAAAGGCTTCCCTTGTCGACTGCGGTGCATCTAGACTACCGCACTGTGCCGCCAAACAGCTGATTGGCACAGCGTGGCAGCCATTTTGATGTAAATGAAGCGGCAATTATTTAAATCGCCGCTTCATTTTCCTATGTCTAGTAAACTCATCTACATGGCTCCATCGAAGGAGCCATGTAGTCTAGACATATCCTAACAGTCCTTGTTTATACAGCTAACACCACTATTTATTAAAATGGAATGGACGTTAAGGACTAGATTATGGGTATAAAAGTTGATAAGAATAACAGCTGATAAGAATAGAGGTTTTCAGCTCCTCAGAGGATCTGGCCCTAAAAACCTAAGATGAAATTCTGGCCCCATTGAAATCAATTTCATCCTAATCTATTTTCATTAATCAGGTTGCCTTATTCTCTGCATTTTCCTTATTCTATTTCTTGTAACCTAGTACAATACTCTAGTTTTGGAGTTTTAAAGAGCACAAACTCTTTTAGGAACTGTAACAGGAAAGATGTGCAGCTGGATTGTAATTAAAATGGCTATCCTGAAAGAAATAGTCATCAGAGATACCAAAACAAATGGTAAGGTTCTTTAACAGCTAAACTCTTACCTCACTGCCCCATCTTCTTTGGCGTTATATGCATCATAGGGAAAACAGGGCTGCTACTGAAGTATGTAGGGGCTGCCATCATAGCTTCTGCTTCCCTGCTGCACACCTATCTGTAGGCTGGCCAGAATCTATCCCTCAGTTTTTTCAAGAGGAAACTACTTGTGGCAAACAGTATAACTTCTAGTCAGAGGAAATAATTTTTTTTCACTCTTAGACCATAAAGACTTTCTATCACTGTAAGAGTTAACTCTTCCTTAAAATTAGTTAGGTTGTTTTCCCTATTACTCCTGCTGGAATATACGAGAGGTGGGATGAATAACTGGGATGTAACCAGTTTAGTGCATATATTCATAAACAAAGCAGAATGTACATAGGTGTACAATAAGTATCCCACTGATCCATTAGGAAAGAATCACCTTTTACCCATGAGGCTAGAATAGAAAATAGGCAGTGTGACACACATCGATTAAGTGACTCACATGAAGAAGTCAAGGTTTTAGATCTACACTTACTAGTATCATTGTACTTAGATTTACCAGATGCTACTTATTTAGGCACTACACTAATCAACCATGCACATAGCTTAATGCAGTGCAGCTGAACACAGAGAGGTTGCTGATATAATTTCTACTGTAGAACTTCCTTGCTAGCCAGCAGAAATTAAAGAGTACTGGGGGCTCTGCCCCCTACTCACCATGCTCGCCAAACTCCCTCTCTCTGGGGATAGGTAGCCCCGGCTTACCTCTCCCCCCTACCCCAGCCACTGGGTCAAAGTCATGCCAGCCCCAGCATCCCCCCCCCCTTCAAGCTGAGGCTGTGCCAACCCCAGCCCCCCAAGGCCATGCCAAATCTGGCTCTTCCCTCCCCCAGCCCAGCTGCTGGGCCAAGGCAGCCACAGCTCTCCCCGCCCCCCCTGCCCCCCGCAGCACTGGGAAAGGGAGAGGGGTTGAGGGAGGGAGGAGGCCACGTGGCTGAGAGGAGAGGGGGCAGGGGATGTAGAGTGACATGATGACATCACTCTGTCATCCCACAGGACATTTTTTTTTATAGAGAGATAAAATACTCCTTTTCCCTGCCTTCTCATAAAAGGACATCAGAAGGTCTTTTCTATCTAGACAGAGTCCCAAAAACTCTGTTATGTGCAATCCTGTTTCCAAAGCAAGCAGCATTTTCTCTTTTCATCAAGGTAAATCAATACCAAGGTTCAAACCAACACTCGCATATGAGACCATATTACCTAAGCAAGTCCATTGCTGAGCATGGTATTTAATTTCTTTACCCAGTTCTCAGAGGTTCTGAGATTTGGGGTTTCATTTCTTATACACTCTTTCCCTCCCCCCCATTTTATCTGAGCACCTCATAGTTTTTAATGCTTTTATCCTCCCAACGTCCCTTTGAGGCAGGGAAAACACTTATAAAATGGATATAGATGGGCAAAAAGGACATCAATGACTTGCCTAGTGTTGTACAGGCTATTTGTGGCAGAGAAAGTGACTGTTGATCTCCTACAGTTCAGTGTACTAACCATCAGACCCCTCAGAAGAATTGACACAACAGGATACAAGGTCAACTCATTGATGTACCATGGAAGTTGAACCCAGGATCTTCTGTTTACTAGGCAGGTGATTTAGGCAGTTTTGTCCATGACAATCTGCAATGTGGCATCATGGTTGAGTCTTTGAAATTAGACTACTAAATTTTAAAATCTGAAATAGTGACAGTCACTGGAGCAATAAGGTCTGAATTTAACCAAGCTGACATTCTCAAGTACTGTAAGTTTATTTTAGAGCTTTATTCCCTCTAGCATTTCAGATTGTGTGCTAATGCATTTGAGAATCAACTACCATGAACACAATGGCACATCACAAACACAGCAAAACTGGGTTTAACTGCTAGACTCAAAAGTGTTGATTTTACAAAGTTCTTTGCAATAGATGTGCCTTTGAATGTAGCAAGAAAAAATTGGTAGAGATAGGATAAGAGTAGCAGTAAAAAGAAAAATGTTCAGATTCTTTCTTTTAAAATACATCCTGCGGTTTAGATATAAAGCTCCTTATTTTTCAAAAACCAGTAAAATTGTTCAAGCTCTGCCCCTACAGTTTCAATAGCAGTCTAGTGCTTTAAAACCGTGACCTTGAAAATAAAACGTTTACATTGTGAATGTACTGGTACTATAAAGACTATTCTATGAGTGAGTATCCAACTGTGGGAAAAGGTTCAGAAGTAGATTTTCCTTATTCTGAAAGGCCTAATCCATGAAGCTTTTATAGTGGTTAAAGCAAGTCTTTGGCACAAGTTATGCATGAGTTTTAGCAAAGCACCAGCACAAATCTCAAATTTCACTGAAATTAAATTTCATAAATGTATGTCCAATGAGTACCAGAAAATCAGTGGTTCTGATAAGTACTGATATAATCAGAACTTTTAAAAAAATCACACGTTACACAAGCACAGGAGCACTCTGTAACATGAAATTATATCACATTTTATATAGGTAAGCGGATCACTTTCAGTCAACTTGTGGTAACTTCAAGGAGAAATAAAGTCAGGGCAGAACAAGCTATACAGGGAAACAGAAACTGTGGCATTAAACAGAGTCACACTTGCTCCCACCATCCCAGCTGCAGTTCCTAGAGTCTCTGTGCCTCAGGCCAAGCACAATGTACTTGGAAGCACAGCTGCAATAACACCCTTTGGAAAAGACCTGAAGCATGTCCTCAGCCCCAGCTGGAGTGCCAATTCTGCTGGTCTGTGGTGGGCTGGAATAGGCCACAGCCACAGAAGAAGCTTGATGGCTAGATAGAGATGCCAACTCTCCTGGACTAGATGAACCAGATGCCATTGACACAAATGGCATCTGGTCCAGAAAGTTGGCAACCCTATAGTTAGATCTTCCCTGAGGAGAAGCTACTGCTATTGTTGGCACAAGCTATACAGTGCCCTTAAAATCCTGAGCTCAACTCCTTATTTCCTGCCCCCATAATACTCTTCAATCTCCTGTTCTTTGCGTCTTTTTCTCTATCATGCCTATTCTCTGGCATGTCCTCAATTTGCCTTCTCCTCCCCCACATGCCTCTAAATCCTCATAATTTCCTCTCCTGTTTCCAAACACATTGCCCCTCCCTGCTAACCCTGCAGCTTCATTCCTTGCAGCATCTCTTCAGACTTCTTGCCCATGTGACCTTCACATTGTGACTAAGGTCTGCTTACCTGAAAGCAGCTTGATGTCAACCCAATTGGAAACAATGAGAGATGCTCATGGTCTAACTGATTGCCATATTTGTGGCAGTAAGGAAGTTTCCTCCAGGTCAGATGAGCAGAGGAGAACTGCCAACACTGGGACTATTATTGTGCCCAGACATGAACATAGGGCTAAAAATTGATGACATTTCCTTACATGCCTTCACCCTCGACCTTCTTGAGCATTCATATGGGACCTAACTCTGTCTGTCTCAGGATTATTATACTTGAGGTGCTTGTTATTACAGAACTCCTGATCACAATTCCATTATCAAGGCTATCCTTCCCTAAGCGTACAGCACTTGCTCTCTGAACAGAGTGAGTTTTCTGAGCAATTGAAAGTCAGTCAGTTAATTTGTTAGAGTTAAAATTAAATGTAGTCTTTTTTTTTAAATAGCATCTATTTCTTTTTCTTTTGTATTGCATGACATTAACAAAATAACAGATTATTCAAACTCTCCATATATTAAAATTAACAGGAACTTTATGCATTAGCTATTATTGAAGAAATTAGATTGCAAATAAGCTAAGTTACAATTATCTTTCTAGATAATTGTTATGATTGTGTTGGATCCACAGAGAGTCAGGTGAAGAGCTGAGGTCACTCTTAAGCAGAGCTACTGTGACACCAGAAGTAATTCAACCAATTACTATCCATCCTCAATAGTTAATTTGAATGTAACAATTCTATTGGCTCAGTGGCATGAGGAAGACTAGACACATGTCAAGAGTTCTCATGAGTAGATTACTTGGTGCTGATGTCTTTGTTCTTTAGAAGGTTCTGTGGCTGCATGCTAATTTGGGCATCACTTGCTTGAAAGGCTCTCCACGATACTGTTGTCTCTCAACTCCTTTGCATGTTGAGAAAACACTAGCTGCCTAGTCCTGTAAATGTCCAAATTCCATAGACACCAAAGTTTCTGCTGGTGGGTTTACACAAAATCACCTCAGTCTTGCTGCAACTGGGCTGCTCATGACTATGCCCTAGAGGGATTCTCAGATTAGGCATTTCTCCCATCTATCTCAGCTGATGCAGTAAGTATGCTTTGAGCACCCCTAAACATAAGTGCTGGGTTAATGGCTTCAGGTTCCACCAATATTCTACAAAGCAAATCAAGTCCTACCAATATTTGAGCCAGGGCTTAACCAGAATTTTACTAATGAGGGTGCTCAGATTACCTGCTCAGCTTTCCTATATTTGAGTGGCATTGCAACTTGGTGCCCCGGGGCACTAAGGCTATGTCTACACAATGGAGTTTTTCTGGGATACCAGAGGTATCCCGGAAAAATTCCGCCACATCCAGGGAATGCGTTGGCTCTTCTGCTTTTTTTTTTTCCAGAAGAGCAGATACTCTCTTTCAGAAGCCCTGTCTTTCTCCTCCCACAAGGAAGAAGGGCTCTTCCGAAAGAGGAGGCTTTTCCGAAATTTGGCCCAGTATAGATGGGCAAAATTTTGGAAAAGCCTTTTCCAAAAAACTATCGGAAAAAGGTATGCAAATTGCCAAGAGGGGGACATTTGATAGGTAGTCTGCTCTGTTAATGGGAGAATTAAGCATTGACATATCTGAGTGTTTTGCCTTTCTGCTTTGTGAGGAAAAAACAAAAAGCTTCCTGTTCTTATAAAACATCCCTCGTTTAAATCTCCCTATGGCATGTTCTCTAGTTGGTTCTGTACTAGCTAACAGACTAACAGCTGGGGTTTGAAAAGCAACAAAGATTGTTTCTGCAGAGGACATGAAGGCTCACTAATAGGTTGGCATGTGCTAGCTTGAGATCCTCTAGTAGCAAGAGATTGATAAAGCACACTCCGAGTTGAGCTCACACACTGCCTCCATATGCTTCTCTGCCCATCACAGGTCCCTGGTGGCAGGACCACAAGACGGAGAGAATGTGTGTTTCTGAGTTAAGTTTCATTATGTTAGTGTGGTTCTCCCTTTCTAAAATATAGACCTTAGTTTCTTTTGAAAGACCTGATTCTTACAAACCATCCCTTTTTATAGGCTGTAACTAGTTCCTCTACTTCTGCTATGAGTCAAACAACTCACATTACTGATTTGTTACTGTATGATGCCTTTTAACAACACTGGACTCCTAACTAATGGGGCAAGGCCCAAGATTTAAATATTTATATAATCTTTGCTTGCATCTGAAGACCCTCAAGGGAGACTGACCCACTTAGAATTAAACAAATAAGATTTTTTTCCCAAGGGGTGAACTGAAAAATCCAGTTCACTTTGAACCACACCAAATTATTCTGAAGATTCACTTAAACACAATTTTCATTTCCTTTTGAATTAACCAAAATTCAAAATAAGTTGGAGATTTCATTTCAATTTTGTTGTTTGGGGCGAGATGTCTTTTCAACTTTTTTTTGGTTGTGGTTTTTAATTGGCCAAATCTGAAAACAAAATGCCACTTCAAAACAAAACACTTCAGCTCTTGAAATGTTTTCCAGAGCTTTTTCCCAGCCAAAGTTAGGACTAACTCAGCCCAGGATCATGAATAGTTTGAGCCCTGAAAACTGCATTTTTTTCAGTAATATTTTCTGAGTCTTTTTTTATTCATGTCTAACTTTGCTGCAAAAAGATAGGCATCATCTTTTATGTTACACATGTTATTACATCGCTTCAACTACCATTGAAATCCTCCTTACAGGAAGGGCTCAGCACTTTACAGAATCAAACCCTTACTTTGTCTTGGAGATTTAGTAGGAAACAATTTACAATGAGGTACCTTCTAATGCAGGCAGAACTGATCATATGCAGATTATCCTGCTGTTGCATTCACACAGCAAGCTGATGATGAGTACAACATATGTTACTTGTACTTTTGGCTCAAGTTATAGTCGTCTCTTTCTTTCTCTCTTCAACTCTCTCAGGAGCAATAAATGCCAGCAATAAATATTTTCAGCCTTACAAGGATTTCAGTAAATTAGGGTTCACATCCAAGTTTTGGGCAACTTCCTGTATTCTAAATAGAATCCAAATGAATGTCTTCCAAAGTCTACACAGCAAAATAATAATAAAAAACATCTAAATCATTAAAATGAGCACCATCCCTCTGTTCCATGAATAATGTATAAAACCAAGCTGCATTATATTAGCAAAGGATAAAAATTAGAGATGGGTGAAAGTAAAAACGTCATTTTTGATTCCATAAAGAACATCCTCTATGACTCTAGCTCAGAGCTCCATCTAGTGGAGAATTATATATGGTTTCGTTTTTCTGTGTGCAACAATGTTTTGATTTTGCAATTTAGTTAAAAAACAAAAGTGAAAGCCATCTTCAGTGCAGAGCTTCAGAATTAAGCTAGTTACTCCAAAGCACAACCACCAACAGTATAGGTATGTCTACATTGTATCCCAAAATAGCTATCCCGTGTCTTCATAGCAAGCCCGTTATTTCAGGCTCACTATTCCAATGTCCCTGGAAACCCCATTCTACAAGGAGTAAGGGATGTTTTGGAATAGTGCTTTATTTCAAAATTTGGTGCTATGTAGACAGCTTATTTTGTCATTTGGCGCTATTTCAAAATAGCATAGAAATAAGATATGCAATTTACATAGCTCAAATTGCATATCTTATTTCAAGTTACGGTGCAGTGTAGATGCATCTGATCTGTATTACGTTCTTGTCTAACTGTCTCAACCTGCTTATACTGACACTATCATTGTACACATCCCCTTTCCATTTTCTCCCATTAGTAACAATACAGTAAGTTCTCATTAGGGCTTGTCTACACTGGCACATTTTGTTGCCAAAAACTGCCATTACTATGGGGCTTTTGTCGGGGGAAAAACACCCAGTTTTGGCAACAAAAAACTTCCATCACTGTGAGAGATTTTTGTCTTTTCCTCTTCATTTATTGTCAGCAAAGAGCCAGAGTGGACTGTTTGTTTTGCCGAGATAACTGGTTTCCATCAATATACCACAATGCCGGCCCTGATGAATGTACACAGTGTTTTGTGATCTCGTCTGCCCTGCAGACATACGTCCCTCCCCCTCCAAAGCTCCAGGAAGTATCTGATAACTGAATGAGCCGCTCCATTTGGGAAACAAACAGCAAATCATTAGAATGCTTTTGTTCTGCCTTCACGAAGAGCACAGTGGCAGGCAGACTGGTGCTACAGGGGGAGGACTGGAGACACTGCTGTGCTGTTTTGACATTCCTCAGCATGCAGAGATCACAGAGCTATGAGAAAATCCCAAGAAGTGCAGGGATCAATTCTGCATTTGCACAACATTGCACTGTGGGGCCCTAGCAATATGTCCATGAAATGTCGAGAATGGGAGGCAGAAAAACTGGTTTGACTAGTTTTTACTTTTGGTGGCGTTTGCATGTCAACAGCATTTTTTTCACCAAACCTTACCAGTGTAGACAGAGCCTTAGAGATAGCTGAAACCTAGGCTATGTCTAGGCTACATCCCTCTTTTGACAGAGGGATGTAAATTAGACATATCAAAATTGCAAATGAAGCCGGGATTTGAATTTCCCGTGCTTTATTTGCATAATTGCATCATGGTGTTTTTTTTCGAAAAATGCTATTTCGAAAGTGAAACTGCAGTCTAGACACGGTTCTTTCAAAAAGAAAAGCCTTTTTCAAAAGATCCTGTACTCCTCAAAAAAATGAGGTTTACAGGATTTTTCAAAAAAGGCTTTTCTTTTTTTGAAAGAACCACGTCTAGACTGTGGTTTCACTTTTGAAATAGCATTTTTCAAAAAAACGCCATGATGCAATTATGCAAATAAAGCACAGGATATTCAAATGCCAGCTTCATTTGCAATTTTGATATGTCTAATTTACATCCCTCTTTCAAAAGAGGGATGTAGTTTAGACGTACCTTTAGACAACTCATGTATTGTAGTTAGTGATCCACTTTGAATCTGCAGCTCATGAATAAAGTTTTGCTCTCAGTTATACAGTTTAAGAATGTAAAACTTAAAAAAACAACAAGTAGTCTAGTAGCACCTTAAAAACTAACAAAACATGTAGATGGCATGTTTCATGGGCATAACCCACTTCTTCAGATGTCATCTTTAAGGTGCTACTAGACAATTCATTGTTTTTTAAGTTTTTCTAGTTACAGAATAACTCCGCTACCCCTCTGAAGCTTTTAATAATGTAGTAACTCTGTTGTCTTGAATACAGTTATTAGGCTTAGGATCTGACTCTAAGCCCACTGAAATGATGGAAAGACTCCTAGGCTGTGTCTACACAGGCCCCCTTTTCCGGAAAAGGGATGCAGATGAGAGAAGTCGGAATTGCAAATGCAGCGGGGATTTGCATTTTTCCCCGCTGCATTTGCATTAACATGGCTGCCGCTTTCTTCCATCTTTGAGCTTTGATGGAAAAAAGCGCCTGTCTAGACAGCGCTCTTGCGGAAAAGAAAGCCTTTTCCGCAAGATCTCTTATTCCCTATTTCTAAAGGGGAAATGCAGCGGGGAAAATGCAAATCCCTGCTGCATTTGCAATTCCGACTTCTCTCATCTGCATCCCTTTTCCGGAAAAGGGGGCCTGTGTAGACACAGCCCTATTGATTTCAGTCAAATTTAGACCAAGCCTTTCATTAAGACTTTTGGGCCAAAATCTATTCTTACTTAGGTACTGGTGCCTGCACAAAATTTTTTCTGATAGCACTGACAAATATTCTTTCAATATCTCTTTGTTTATAGAAAGTGGAACAGTTTCAATAGGAGAGACTAAGTGTAACTTACTCCAGATACCTAATAGTGTGGTGGTCAGGGCCTTCACCTGCGAGTGAGGGAGACTTGAGTCACAATTTCAGAGCAGGGATTCTAAATGCATTCCCTGTATCTTAGATGAGCACTCTAACCACTAGAGGGACACCATTTTTGCCTCATTGTGTGTATGAATACCAGTGGTGCACAAGTCCCCTTGTGAATCCAGCCCTTTGCTTTTATTTTGAAAAATGATTTAATGCCCAAAATCAACTTACTATCAATTTTGTTTGACTTGAAATAAGTCATGTCAAAAATCCACTTAAACAAAGATGGTTAGCATGGTCTAAATTTAGTGTATTTATTTGCATATAGTGGTAAAGACTATTTTGATGTTATATGAGTATTCTCATTACCAGAAGTTATGACAAAATACAACATCAAAATATGTAATGTGCATGAAATATATATTTCCCAGGCAGGGAATCTCTAAGGATATCATGCCTGGTGGTCTGTAGTCTGGTCATAAATTTAAATTTGTTAGAGTATGGGTTTAAGCATGTGATTTTGAGTCCTAGATATCCTTAGTCCAGTGATCCTGTAGCAAATGGTGTGAAAAGGAAGACTTTTGAAAAAGGCCACTGACTCCCATGTGATCCATATTTGGCTATGCTGAATCAGAGAGAATAAAATGATTCATGACTGTCACATGCAGAGAGACTGACAGGAAGTTGAGAACTAGACTCACAACTTAGCACTAAGTTCTAACAGCAATAATGACCTAGATGTATATAAGCAACAAAGTGTAAACAAAATATGTATTATGACAAAGGGCTCAATGTTGGGGAACCTTTAAAGAGCAAAGATGCTATGCAGCTTCACTCACAATGGCACAGAGGGCTGTAGTGATGCATGAAGTTGCTGTATGATCTTCTGAGGTATGTATGTTTTGGAGGACCAGGAGACATCTGCAACATCTGCAAAATCTTCTAAAGAAGAGTGGGGATAAGTAGGCAAATACTTCACTGACAGCTACAGGACAAAGCACTGTTGATCTTGAATGCCCTTCCTTAGGGCTTGGTGGGGGAACACAGCCCCAGTGTCTACTGTGAGTTCCAGTCCAGGAACTCTCTGGTAAGCAGCTAGATCTACTGCTTCAGACATGCTGCTCTTTTCCTGTGTTGTTATGTACCTCGAAAATCCCTGGCATTGCTTCACACAACAGCTTCGCAAACCCCTGTGCGTCATACAACCTTCATTTGATTCTCAGGCTTCTGGCTTCCTCACAGATCCTCCTAGCTTCTCCTTTCTTTGCTAACTAACCACTTTCCCACCATCTTGGCCTCTATTGAAGTGCCTAATTGGTCCTATTTCAGGATATCCTACCCAGGAACATAACCTGCTCCATATGCATTTTCTTGACTGGGTAAGCCCTATCTCTGGGCTCCCATGCATAAGAGTGTAACCTGCTATCTGTGAATTTCTCTCCCAAGTCAAATCCCATTTCCTTCACTTCCTCCTAAAACCCAAAGGCCTAATAATCCTTACCTATCTCCATCCCCTCTAGCAAGAAGTCAATAAATCCATCAGTCACAGCTATACTATGTGGCTCTTCACAACTTGCCTAAAAGATTATGGGAGTAAGTCCCCCCCTCCCCTTGCGTCCCATATCCATGATTAATAGTATTACTTAGTTTCATCTCATTATTCCTAATTACAGTCCCTCTTTCAATATCCTCAACAACC
Organism: Apalone spinifera; assembly: GCA_030068395.1. Classification (NCBI taxonomy): domain Eukaryota; kingdom Metazoa; phylum Chordata; order Testudines; family Trionychidae; genus Apalone; species Apalone spinifera. The sequence goes on from JANRFK010001234.1 coordinate 99,854,725, forward strand.
TCTGTAATACAATACTACCTCTGGAGCATGATCACCCTTCGAATATTTATTAAATAGCCTCCATTCTCTTACCAAGACAGATGATAAAATAATGAGTTCTGTGGCACCTTAGAGACTAACAGATTTATTAGGGCATAAGCTTTCTGTAAGCATTAACTAAACAAGACTTCTTTGTGCTCTTCTTGTCTTCAACAGACTTATAATCTGATATTCTTTAAATCCAACATTACTTTCTAGACACCATTATCCAACAAAAAGAGCTTTGTTGCAGGCAATTATGAAAAGTACTGTATAAATTATGTAGCAATATTTTACTATAATACTATTTTACTATAATGGAACAAGCTACTACATTAACAAAAGGCTATTAATAAAATTAGGAGCCTTGTGCTGTCTGTTTAAAAATTGTGGATTGGAGCAGAAAGGGGATTAAAGAACAAGAAGGACATACTGAGAATGAGTACACTGAGACATTTTAGGTATAAAATGGACATCCATGTGACAAAGCAAACCTCAAAGGAAAAGAAATAATTCGGGTGATGAAATACATATTTTTTCCACAACATTTGTGTTACCAAGGATGTGATAAGAAGACAGCCATTTTTCTCTCAAAGATAACTTGTAAGACACAAGGGGCTAGATACTGGCCAACACTATTCACCTCTATTGCCACTAGAGTTGCAAAAAAATTTAAAGTTATCCTAAAAGGGTACCTGAGAATTCTTCTAGCATGGTTGACATTGATATAACTTAGAGTAGCATCTAAGTCTTAACTGCCCCCCTCTTCCTGCATCCCAGCTAACTCAGGATTTTTGGGAAGAACATAGATGATGTATGTGCACCTGCCCACTGTGCTGCACTTCCCCTATGGCTCCTGTTACTGTAGGGAGTGCAGTGGGAGGGAGGGGATGATACCACAGCCACTGTGCAGCACCAGCCCCCCACTGTGCAGCACCAGCACCAGCAAACCCCCAGTCATGTGCTTGGGGGACAGGATTTCATGGTGGGAAGAGTGGGGCAATGCTAGTAGGAAGGGCCTTGGAGCTGGTAATGGACAGCTCCATCCCCAACCTGGCCTGCTGGGAGTCACAGGCCAGATTGTATAATCACTCCAGCCAAGACTGGCCTGTGGGCTGGGAGTTTGAGACCCCTGCCCTAAACTGAATCTCACTTGCTAAGCAGAGCCTAATCCAGGGAGAAGAGGTGATCCTGTCTCCTATGTACATTGGACAGACGTCTCAGACACTTCACCAAAGGATCAATGCCCACAAAACAGATATCAGACAGGACCACGAACAAAAAACAGTTTCTTGCCATTTCAACCAGAAAGGACATTGTCTCAACGACT
>JANRFK010001234.1:99867771-99883975 GCA_030068395.1 Apalone spinifera
CAGGGGGAAGGGTGGACACCGGCTGGAACCAGCCAGGGCCCCAGGGGCTCAGGCGAGACCCCTCTCCTCCGCAAGGGTGCAGCACAGAGAATGGCACACTGTTCCATGCCTCGCTGTGAGGCACAGGCAGCTGCTCCTGGGTAAACCGCAGTGTCACAGCCCTGTGAACGTGGCCCCCACTGAGTCCCTTGCCTGCTCCTGATGCCTTGGCTGGCTCCCCGAGGGAAGTCCCCACTGTAGCCACACATGTTCCTGGGCTACGTGTGTGAGGGATAGTGGGAGGGAGAAGGGGGGAAGCACTCGGGCCACCCGTAGGGCCGCCCGAGTTTTGCTGCAAGAATGGGACACTCCCCAGTTACTCTCCTGGTTCCGTCCAGGAGAGATTCCACGCGATGGGGATCTGAGAGCCCAGACCACGTCTGCCAGATGTGCTCCCAGGCACTGTGTGGGGATGCATCTCGCTCCCTGTCAAACACCAGTGATTAGTCCAAAGCCTCACAGCCTCCACCGGCAGGGAGTTCCACAGGTTAACGCAACACACGCGCCCTCCCGCCCTCCACGGGCCAGGACACAGACCGGTGGTTACAATACATGGAGGAGGACCCTACTCCAGGGGCGGTCCTCTTTGCAAACATACTACACGGGAGGCAGGAGGGGAACCGAGTGGGCCCAAGCCACACTACTGTGGTGTCACCTGGGCTCAGAGGTGGAGGGAATGAGGTGTGGGGACAGTGGCCGGCCTGCCTGACTGACCCATCCTTTCTTCTCTTCCCTGCAGCAGGACCAAGCACAAGCCAGGGACCCTCCAGTCTGGCAGCAGCAGCACCCCGAGCTGTCCGACCATGGAGGCAGAGGCTCTGCCACCGGGACCAGCTCCTTCGGCGCCATGCGGAGGCTGTTGAGAGCATTGAGGTTGAGATTAGGCAGCGCATCGAGGGGGACCTGCAGTGGTGCCAAGAGGCCTGGGCCACCTTCCAGGCCCAGTGCGTCTGCATAGCGGATTCCATCGCCACCCCCACTGCTCACATAGCCTAGGCCATCCATTATGGCATGGCCTTACCCCATGTCCCCGCCACCCCTCCTGCTTCTGCAATGCCCCCTCTTGCAATGCTCCCTCCTGCCTCTGCAATACCCCCTCCTGCAATGCCTCCTCCTGCATTGCCTCCTCCTGCAATAGCCCCTCCTGCCCACCTCCCTGTGCAGCCTGCCCCGATGCGGCCTGCCGCCCATGTCCAGGTCCACCCCTGCAGGAGCGCTCGCAGGGGCCACCCCTCCCAGGAGTAGCTCCTCCCTCTCCCAGTTGAAGGTCTCCTCCCCCTCCCCCTCCCAGTTGAAGGTCTCCTCCCCCTCTCCCCCTTGTAAATAAAAACATACAAGTTTTTCAGTTGAAAACAAAACTGTGTTGGTTATTGTGTTACTCGAGGTAACTGTAATCAGTGATTTGAGATGCCAATTAGCCAACTAAATTTAAGAGGATTACAAAATGCGGACACCAAATGCTGTATCTATCACTGGTCATTCCCTTAAGTGGTCATTGGTTTGTGGTGCATAAATAAATATTGACACTTTTCAGTAAAATTTAAACCACAACTATATTAACATAGATAACAAACAAGCAAGAAAGGTTAAAAAACGCACACAAAAGAATATGTACATAGTCTAGATGCAGGGACGATTGTAGTGTTGCTGGCAACCTCAGTCCTTTGGTCCTTCTGGGCCTTGGGAGAGGAACATCCAGGAGATCCCTCAATGGAAAACGATGGCGAAGCTGGCAAACTCAATCCTTTGGTCCTTCCGGGCCTCGGGAGAGGAATAGCCAGGAGAGCCCTCAAAGACGACTGGATCTGGTACGCTGACTCAAACCTTCCGCACGAAGCTCAAATCCTCTTCCTGTTCTTCAGGACAGCTCGGACAGGCGATGGTGGCCTAAACCCTAGCCTAAACTAAAAGAAAAACCGTAGCTACGTCTGACACACCCAATGAACATTCACGATGATGGCCGACGTGCTTGGAACCGACGCTTTACAATTGGGGGGAGGTAAGGGGAGGGGAGGGGAAAGGGTAGGGGATGGGAGGGAGTTGTATGGGGGGACCGAGGTGACCCTACTATGGGGCTTGTGCGAACATGCACGTCAGGGCCTCTCGAATGCGCACCCCATCCTGGTGTGCCTGGCAGATGGCAGCTGTGTGGGGCTGTTCAAATGTCTGTGCCTTGGCTGTCATCCATGCAGGGAGGAAGGCCTCCCCACTCCGCTCCACAATGTTATGGAGCACGCAGCACGTGGCCAGTACCTCTGTTGCATTCCGCTCATCCATCTCGAGACGGGTGAGCAAACAACGGAAGCAGGCTTTTAAGCGGCCAAAGGCACACTCCACCTGATTTCGGGCCTGGATGAGGCGGTCGTTGAACCGGGCCTGGTTCTGGTCCAGCCACCCCGTGTAGGGCCGCATTAGCCAGAGCAGCAGGGGGTAGGCCGCGTCCCCGATGACGCAGATGGACATAGGCACATCCCCGACAGTCAGCTCCCGCTGGGGGAAGTAGGTGCCCTCCTCCAGCCTGCGAAACAGTCTGGAGTTGCGGAGGATGTGGGCGTTGTGTCATCCGTAGACATCCAGGAAGCGGCCCCGGTGGTCCACGAGGGCCTGGAGAACAATAGAGCAGTACCCCTTCCTGTTTGTGAAATGGGCTGCTCGAGGCTCCGGGGCCCGGATGGAGATGTGGGTTGAATCCAGGGCTCTCCCGCAGTTGGGGAACCCAAGGGCAGCGAAGCTGGCCAGCATAGCATCCACGTCGTGCAGGCGGATCATTCTCGGGAACAGGCCATCATTGATGGCATGGACGACCTGCAGAAGGGTGCAGAGAAACACAAGGGAACACATCACATAAGGCAGGGGTGAATGTGCGCTCCCTTGGCCACCCACCCGTGATTCCCTCTGTCCTCACGCACGCACACACACACACACACACACACACGCACACACACCAGGGCCCCCACGCCCCCCCCACCAGCAGGCCTGTGCAAGGGAGGGACAGCCCAAACCCCTGGGTGACCCAGCCTGGGGTCTTGGCTGCCCCTGGACATGGAGTGCAGCACCCTCCCCTTGGGACTTACCTCCATGATGATCACACCGACAGTGGATCTTCCCACCTCGAATTGCTGTGCCACCAATCGGTAGTTGTCCAGGGTGGCCAGCTTCCATAGTGTGATGGCGACCCTCTTGTTCACGGGGATGGGTGCACGCAGCCGGGTGGTGGCTCTCTGGAGCGTGGGGGTGAGCCAGGCACACAGCTCCAGGAACGTCCGCTTTCACATGCGGAAATTCTGGAGCCATTGCAGGTCGTCCCATTGCCCAAGGACCAGCCGGTCCCACCAGTCTGTACTGGTGTCCAGTCTCCACAGTGGCCTCTCCATGGTGGGTTGGGGATGCCTCAGGGAATCCATGGCCTCTATAGTGAGGGAGTCCAAGGTGATCTGCGCCGCCTAGTCCTGGAACACGAGGGCACCAGCCTGGAGCACCAGCTGCAGGCACTCGAAAATGGCCGACAGGGGCCAGAGCAGGCACATGGCCACCTGTGGCTCCATGGCAGACAAAGCAAGGCACAAGAAACCAAAACCAGGAAAAAGCACAAGGGGGCAAAACGGTGGTGTCCAAAAGGCAGAGGGCAACCACCAAACCTGCTAGGGCTGTCAGTCCCTGCAAGAGGTCCTAACGCAGGAGACAAATGGCTGTCCGGCGAGACCCCTTTAAGCACGTGTCTGAACGGAGCTCCAGCCCCGCTCCTGGAAAGGGCTGGTGCCCTTTTGCCCTCTTCAGAATGATTCTGGGCTTCTGCTTTTGCGCAAAAGCATGCCGCTAATCTAGACGCGCTTTTGCGCAAAAGCGCTTCGTTCTAACGATAACTCTGGGACCAATCTAGACACTCTTTTGCGGAAATACGTTTAACGGAAACCTTTTCCGTTAAAAGTATTTCTGGAAAATCATGCCAGTTTAGACGCAGCCTCTGTCTTTTAGTTTACTGACCCATTTATTGATTTTACCACAAACCTTCCATTTTCAGCCTGGTAATCTAGTTACTTCCCTAATCCTATCTTCCAAGAAATGAGGCCTCCCACATATTTAATTACTCATGTCAAGCCAGGCCTTCAGGCATCATCTTCAACTCAGACTTCTCTCCTACTCCTCACATCCAGGCTAAGCTTGTCTTGCCTATTCTTTTGCCATAATGTCTCTAACATATGGCTTTTTCTATCTATTCACATAGCTAAATATCTCATCCATTCACTTATCACATGTCTTGATTACAATGCTGGCAACATCCTTTTGTTTAGCCTTGACAAATGCAGTTTTACTGAAAAGATCCTAGCTCCACACTTTGACCATGTCACTACTTTCTATTCATCCCTCCATTGGCTGCACCTTCTCTCATATGAAAAAGCTACTTGTCTTCACTTTCAAGGCGAATCAGCTTAGTACCAACCTACCTTATCCATCATTTACTTTTGAAATGTGGACTCCCTATGACTAGCTCGTAATGCCATCTTCAATTGCCCACTTGTTAAATTATCAAACAAGCACATTTTCTCTCCCATGCTGCCCTTTGTTCATCAGATTTAGGATGAACTCCCACAAACATCCACAGACCTTATTATTCTTATTATATAAGAATAATATATCTTATTATATATTATATAATATATAATAATATAACTTATTATATATTATAAGTTATAATATTCTTATTATATAAGACATTATTATCCTTCAAATCTATCCTTATAACTTTGATTTGCAGTGAAACCTACAAAAAACATGACAAAATAATGTTGCCCCAGGGACTTGGACAAGCAATTAATTAAGGTGGCCAATTTACTGACTAGATTGAAAAGGGTCCTGCACAGAAGAGAGATCTGGCCTGGGAGCTGTATCTAATCACCGGTGGATCTCCAACCACAAATCAGACATACAAGGTGTTTAGGGCCAAAACATGTATTTTGATAGCAATAGGATAACAGATATACATATATGGCAAACAACAATGAACACCAAATCCAACCCAACTCCCTAACCCGAAGAAAAGGAGATAGAACAGTTCCCTAGATACAAAAGGTAATATACACAAAGCCTGAGGCGATCGATGCGATGCCTGCGACCTTCCACCCTCGGGCTAATTGTAAGCCTCTGGGGAGGACAGCAGGGCAGTCCCACGATGGTAGCTTCCCTCAGATGAGACGAACTCCAAGGTAGGTCCTTGATCCGAAATGGACACCCTCTGGACACGACCTGGTCTGTCCTTTGACAACATCCTCGATCCAGCCAGATAGGTATTCCACGATGTTGAAAAAGAGTCCAGGCCAAATGGCAAATGTCAGAAATCAACCTTGTAGGTTTTTACCATACAAGGGATGACATTGTCCACAAGTCCAGGCTTCAAAATACCATAGGTGTTAATCCAGTGCCTCTCAGGCGAGACGAACAAAACAAGGGTAAAGAGGAACAACAAAAATGAGTGACACGATCCAAGGCAGGGGAAAAATCAAAGGAAAGGAACCCTTGACATCTCAGGGCTTTTATGCACCCTGAGGCGGGAAAAACATGCTAATTAAGAATGGGCCCGTGTGCATATGGTTGAGGGGGCTGAGTGCAATGATTTGGTGCTGAGTGCAGCGATTTGGTGCTGAGTGCAGCGATTGGAGAGATGTGCACAGCCTTTTGGGGAGGGGTGCACAAGATGGTAACGTGTGCAACCAATGGAATTAATCGGGAAAAAGGGTTTGAGCGGGAAAACTCCTGAGGCAAACATACCTAGTTCGAATCTTAATTTGAACTATGAAATCTTAGTTCGATCTATAGAGTGTTAATTTGAACTAGACCCATAAAAAACACATAATGCTCTTTCTAGAGTCCATTTGGTGTAACAATAAGAACATAACATCAAAGTGGTAAAGAAGCACTCAAGGATGGCAAGGCCATTGCAGAGAAGCTAAATTAATTCTTTATGTTGGTCTTCTCTGCTGAGGATATAGGGAGATTCCCACACCTGAGGCATTCTTTTTAGGTGACAAATCTGAGGAACTGTGCCATACTGAGGTATCAGTGGCTGATGTTTTGGTATAAATCACTAAATTCAATAGTAATAACTCATAAGGATTATATGTTATTCTACCAAGAGTTCTGAAGGAACTTAAAGATGAAATGGACTCTGTAGTGAGCAGGGGTGGCCACTCACTGACCCTGAAGGGAAGAACCCCTTTTTAAGCCTGGGTGGGCCAAGCTGGGTCCTGCCCCTTTAACTCCACAGAAGCCAAGGGGCGGGCAGGGAGCATAAAAATCCATCCCAGGAGCTCAGTAGGGCCTTAATCAGGAAGCAGAAGCCTGCCCTGAGCTCTCAAGCCAGGAGGGCCTGAGGATCTTGGAGAGGCAGACGACTGGCCTGGACCTCTGGGTCCTTGCTCCAAAGAGGAGACCTTCTACACCCTGCCCAAGGGTTCAGACTACCATGACCCTGAGAACCAGCAGACAGTGTGGAGCCAGGTAGATGTTGAGGGGGAGTTAGAGAGTGGCCCAGGGGGAGCTGATGACCATCAGGCTGATCTCATAGGGTATGTCTACATTAGCCCCCTAGTTCGAACTAGGGAGGCTAATGTAGGCATTCGAAGTTGCAAATCAAGCCTGGGATTTAAATATGTAATAAATATTTAAATGTATTAACTAAATAATAACTAAATTAACTAAATAAATAGTTAATTCCTCCTGCAAGGAGGTTTAACAGGTAGTACGAACTAGGGGCTTTCATTCGAACTACCGGGTCCCTGCCGCATGTAGATGCGGGCAGTTAGTTCGGACTTATAAATTTCAAAAATGGCGACCGTCTGGTAAAAGTGCAGGATATTTAAATCCCGGGCTTGATTTGCAACTTTGAATGCCTACATTAGCCTCCCTAGTTCGAACTAGGGGGCTAGTGTAGACATACCCATAATATTCTAGAGTGTGTCAACATGTTGGATCCCCACTAATTCCAGTAAGAGCCAGGGCTTCCACTGCTAGGAACCTGGGCTGGGAAGCAGTGGTGTAGGGACTGGCACTGCACATGCATCCATGTGTAGAGACTGCAGCATGATCCCCAGGCTGAGAAGGCAGAGCGACAATTGTACCTCAGCACCCACCAGTCCCATCTTGTCTGTGTGAGAACTAAGACTGTTCATCTGATGATCCTTCCCCAGCCTCAGAGGATGCCTGGGACACATTCAGGCCAAGGGGTACCGGCTCCCGGGTGAGCATGGTCATATAGCTGGCCCCAGCTGCGACCCCCAGGCAAGTGACAACGGGCATCTCCAGCCCCGAGTCTACCACCAGAGGTGGGGAAGGGGTTGCACTGCCCCCCAGGATGCAGTGCAGGTCTTCAAAATAGGGACAGGAGTGGGGTTCTGCCCCAAAGCAGGAGCTGTGCTCCCTCACCTTGGCGTAGGCCTGGTGGAGCTCCTTGACATTAGTCTGGACCTGCTCCTGGGTCTGGGTACGGCCAGACTAGCAGCCATAGATGTTGGTGTTGTACCATCTGGAGCAGAGATCCTGAAGGTTTTCCTGCTTACCCCACACCTCTTGTGGCTCCTGGCAGGCTCCTGGGAGCCATCAGAGTGATCCTTGGGATGGGCAGGTGGGTTTTGGGGAGATTGAGGATCTGCCATGTTGGCCCGATGACCTGCAGTGGCAGCTGCAGTGTGGCTGGAGGCTGTGAGGGCCAGCTTCCTACCACAAGCCTTTCCCATGTCTGCAGCTTGAGGAGCTATAGAGTCCTGAGGTGTGGGGACGGAGTGGCCAGCAGGGCACCTGTGGGATTTCCTGGAGGCTCCTTATTTCAAAAAAACTCCATGTGCCATGTCCACACACACCCTTTTTGCAAAATTGCTATTTTGGAAGAGGCATTATTACTCGTGCAATGAGGTTTACAAATGTCGGAAAAAGCTGTCCGTTATTTCAATTTTATTTCCAAATAATGCAATTGCTGTGTAGACACTAGCATTGTTATTCCAGAACAATAGTGCAGTGTAGATGCACCCTTACATTGCATCTAGCATAGCAGCTTTTGATCTATGACTTTTCGGCACTATGGTGAGTAGTAGTAGGAGAATATAATTCCCATGTCATTAGGTTTGTGTCTTTTGTGGGTTTTTTGGTTTGGAAAGTGGTTGATTCTTTTGAGAAAGCAATAAAAATGGAGAGCTCTTTGGATCAGCAAATGTTGTGCAGGTTGTCTGGGGCACCTGAAAAGACAGTTGTGGGGACCAGTAAACACACACCTGACAAGTATCTTCCTAGTAGTATTTTAAGGTTATGCTTATTGAATTTCATCCTATTTATTTCAGATAATTTATCCAGTTTGTCAAGTTCATTTTGAATTCTAATCCTCTCCAAAATGTTTGCTATGTCTTTCAGCTTTGTATCATCTGCAAACTTGATAAGTGTACCTTGTATGCCATTATTCAAATCATTGGAGAGGCTGCTTCATAGAATCAAACCCAGGACAGATCCTTGTAGGCCCCGCTAAATATGGCCTTCTGATTTGACTGTCAACCATTGATAACTAATGTTTCAGTGTGGTTTTCCAACTGGTTGTGTACCTGCCTTATAGTAGATTCATGTAGGTTATATTTATCTGTTTTTGTTTTTGGTTTTTTTGTTGTTTTTTTTTATGAGAAGGTGATGGGAGAAAACATCAAAAGCCTCAGTAAAGGCAAGATATATAACATCTACTGCTACCCCCTCTCAACAAGCCTTGTTAGCCTATCTAAGAAGTATGTTACGTCTATTTGACATTATTTGTTCTTGATCAATCCATGTTGAGTGTTTGTTTGCCCCATTATCTTTTAGGTACCCAAGTTAAGCTGATTGATCTATAATTCCCTGGGTTGTCCTTATTCCCCTTTTTAGAAATAGGTGGTAGGTTTGCCTTTTTTCCTGTCCAGTGGAAAAGAAAGCTATTATGTGAAGTATTTTATATATATTTATGTGAAGTATTTATTATATATATAACACACACACTGTTGTTCAGAGTAATACATTTTACATTTTAATTATATCAAAATTGGGCAATGATACATTTCTTCTTTAATAGATTTTTTTTTTTTACTTGTGATGTGTATCAAGTATTTGGATGGAAATCAGAATTAAACCATAGAAACATCATGTTAATTTTTATTAATTAAAGAAAGCTGCTTTAAATATGCTGGATATGTAAAAGGAAAGTTTATCAAAACATGTTTTGCATGTAAAACTGTTATAGTAAGCCAAGGAGGTATTATCTATAGTTATTGAAGTGATTGTTTCTGGTCACCATGTTTTTCAAGATTTAAGAATCAATAGAATAGAATTAACTGTCAAATGTAGCTGTTATTCATAGACTGGAAGAAGAAATATTCTGCTTTTTCAGCTCTTATTCTGTATCTTAACTTTGAGTAAACTCATCACTCAACTAAAGTAACTGAATAAACTGTCATTAAGAAAACATTCTCTACAAAAGAGGCTATTGAAGTCAAAACCAGTTTAACACTTTTAACAAACTTTGGTTCCAAGTTCTAAGCCAATAACTTCCACTTATTCAATTATTTGAATTTCTTTAAAACTTTGGCAACAAATATGTACTGTAATTTTTTTAATTTAAAGGACTTTAATAAATTATAATGCCCAAAGGTACTAACATAGATTGCTATGATTTCAATTTTAAATTAAATAAAAAAATTAATTAAATAAAAAAATTAATTTTTATCCACTCTTCCAGGTAATCACTACTTTTACATTACTATTGTGTCTTTTAGAGCTGAGCACTTAAGTAAGCTGTTAATCAGCATGAGTATGACTTGTTAATTAGAATGGACTGTAGATTGTGACTCAACCCAGCAAGCATCCTTACTCTGCTGGGCCGTAAATATTTATTAGGTAAAAATCTTTCTTATAATCAAAGAAGTTGTATGAGCTGTACTGATTTTTTTCATAGCATTCGGGGAAAAAAACCTTGCAGAATGCCCTGATGCTTGCAATGGAAACAGTCGCTGATGTGCCACTGAATTCTAGAAGCCATAGTAAAAATCATCAGCATTAATGGTTGTTGGTAGTTCTTTTAATAAAGAACCACTTCATTTAATGAACCACTGCCTGCTTTTTGAAAACTGTCTGGCCAATGCTCTCTTACTATACGCATTATTTCATAAGGCTTTCAGCAGGTATTTTCCATCCAGTTGACTCTACCAATGTCAGCCTCACTAGTGATGGCATCAGAAATATGGCATGCAACATTTGATTCTATTTTTTCTTGTCATGCATTTAGTAGGTAGCACACAAATAATAGGCTGTGCACAAAGGAAGATCATTTCAATATAACATCCATTCCAATTGCGTAGTAATTACATTCAAATTACCTGACTGACAGCCATTATAAGTGCAGTATATATTTGCAGACACAAGATGGCAGCATGGAATAGAAAATAATAGCATTATGCTCATCTGTGTGACTAATGGTGCTTTGAAATTGCATTTTGCATTCTGATTCACCAGCTTAATTGAAGTTAAATTAAACAGTACTATTGTCCTCCTTTTTGGTGTTATTTACATTACTTAAACACTTTCATACTCCTTTTCATGCTGCATATTTTCTGATACATTTCTGGACCTTTCATTTTTCACTGGTCATCCTTGAATTTCCTTTGTAATAAGTCTGTCACTGATGAAGGTTTTCATCCAGTCCAGATGGATTTATTTTGGAAGCAGCTGAATGTGAACAATTAACAATCTCATCAAAGCTATAGTGTACTATGACAATTCAGCAGCTGGAGAGTCCTATGAGTTGCCAGCTATATAGATCAGCCACTAAGCAGACTGTGCATATACAATAAATACAAATTACATTGGAGTGAATATTTTAAACAGTCAAACATTTGGGCATAAATGAACAATGTAACTAAATACAGGTCTGAATTCATCACTACCTTTAAGCAGGGACCAAGGGACCAATTTAAAGCCTATTGAAGTCAATGAAAAGATTTCTATTGACTCCAGTGGGCTTTGAATCTGGCACAAAATGTGCCTGGACTTTCCTGGGGCTGCTAGGAGCCAGTTCAGCCCCTGATACAAGTTAGACCAGTCCTGAAAGCTATAAGAACTTGCACCTAACTGCTTTTAGTCCATATAGAGTTTGCAGCTGCCAGGAAATAAACAGGGTGCACAACTGCTCTGTCCATAAGTTCATATCTCCTTGTAGAGCACCCTCTGACATGTCTCAGAATGCAAAAGCCTCAGGGAGGAGGAGAGCAGAGTGGTGACATACTGGCTGTCTACCAGGGACACTCTCTATACCAGGAGGTATTCCCTGCTCTCCTTCTGTCTTCCCTTTGCATCCCCTTTGCACCAATCTAGCTATAGGATACTAAAGACTTCTGAAGAGTTCTTTTCAAAATGCTCGACTGTTAGTCTATGTCTACACTGATGATGATGGGTAATCACTCATTGCTGAGTGTGATCATTTTCCATGGGAGGTTGTGGACCATCAACTAGCTGATAACGCTGATCCTTGAACCACACGTTCTATTACAATGAGGACAGATATTTTCAAGTACAGCAGGATGTAGACCATGACTAGAAGCAAGTCTCCCTTTCCTCCTGCACCTCTTATCTGCCTTAGCTTGTCCGCAGGCAAATTCAAAATGCAAAGGGCCTTCGCGTAGGATTTCTCTCCATTTTAAGTGATCGTGGGAAAGTGTCTCCCAAGTGTCAATGTCAATGTGCCACGTCTTTAAGTTATCCTTTAGCAAGTCCTTATAACACTTCCATTTTCCTCCCATGTTACAATACCCTTCCTTCAGCTGAAAAAACAGGACCTGTTTGGGGAGGCAATGGTCTGTCATCCGATCAATGTGACCGAACAATGATCCAAACAATCCAGCAAAGTTGCTGAAGGATGATCATCGTCTTGATACTGATGGTCTTTACCTCTTCCAGAACATTAATTTTAGTGTGCCTGTCTTTCCATTTGATCTGTGACTCTGGTAAAATTTCTTCTCACATGGAGAAAAGATGGTTTGCAGGGATCTGTGCCAGAACTTTGACTGCAACAGCAAGGAGAGAGATACCATGATAGTTTCCAAGTCCGCTTTAATCCCCTCTCTTGAAGAGGGTAACAATCAAGGTGTCCTGCATTTCACTGGGTATCTTCTCCTTTATCCAGACTTTAAGGGTAAGCAGGCAAAGCTACCAAATTAACTCTGGTCCACTGTCTTTAAAGATTTCAGCAGGGATCCCATCTGGACCTGCTGCCTTGTTCTTCATCTGCTTGACGACATTATATACCTCATGCAAATTGGGAGGGTCTCCGAGCTTATCCCTAGAAGGTCGTTGAGAGATTTGCTTAAGGACTTGCATCTGCAGCTGTGGAGTTACAATTATAAAAATCTTCAAAATGTTCTTTCTAGTGAAAATTAATGGCTTCGTTGTCCTTCAAAAGTGTAGTTCTATCCTGAGAGCGAACGGGGTTCATATGACAAGCTAGTTCAAACAGCCTTAATGGCACTAAAGAAACCATGTGTATTCTGGATGTCCATGAAATATTGGAATTCTTGTGCTTTCTCAGTCCACCATTTGTTCTTGAATTCTCTGGTTTTATGTTGGACTTCTGCCCTCACCTTAGCATGGGTTTCTGTCTTTGTATTGCAATTTATATCTTTCTGCTAAGCACAAAATGCCATTCTCTTCTCATTGTTGAAATCGAGCAACTCATCATTCTCAAACCAGTCCTGACAGTCTCTGGTTCAATAGCCTGTGGTTTCCTCACAGACATTGACTATTGCTTTCAGTTGGCTCCAGTGTTCCTCTGTTTCTTATGGAAACTCTGATGGAAGCTGTTCTTTCTAAGACTGCTTGGAAGTGGTCGTGCTTAATGGGGTCCTTCAGATTTTGAACCTTCAGCTTGTGCTTGACCTGCTTCTTTTGCAGCCTCCGTTTGGGGGTGATATTAATTTTCATTGTGGATTAAATGAGGTGATGATCAGTCCAGCAGTCATTAACACTTCCCATTGCTCTTGTGAGAAGTACGTCACTGCGATCTCAGGCATGAACTATGACATATTGGAGAAAATGCCAGTGTTTTGACCATGGGTGTCTCCAAGATGTTCTATACTTGTCCTTTTGTTGAAAAAGGGTGTTTATGGCAATAAGTTCATGTTCAGCACTTGGACAGGAGCAGGATTCCATTTGTGTTGCTTTTGCCTATTCCTTTCCACAGGTCCGAGTGTCATTCAACACGTGCATTGAAATCCCCCACAAGAATGATCTTAACTTCTTTAGGGGTCTCTGATAAAATGGTTTCCAGTTGAGAGTAGAAATCTTTCTTCACATCCTCATTGGCATCCAATGTTGGTGCATAGGTGCTCACAACAGTTACTTGTTGTTGTTTGGTGAGCTTTAATTGGTGTGTCACAACCCACTCTGATGCCAATTGGCACCTCAAAGAGGCTGAGATTGTTCTTTATAGCAAAGCCCACTCCATTTAACTGAGGTTCATCCAAAGATTTTTCCCTTCCAGAAGTAAGTGTATCCTCCTTTCTCCTCCCTCACTTGTCCTTCATCAGCTCTTCTAGTTTTGGACAAAGCAGTGATACCAATGTTGAACAGATTCAGTTCATGAGCACTGATAGTTGTACATCACTCTGGTCAGTCAATTTGAATTGTCCATAAGGGTGCATGTGTTTCAGGTTCCAAAGTTAAAAAGTTTCTTATGTTTTCAATCACTGGGGTGGTGATACTGCTGGATGCAGCTATCTAGCCAAGAAAGAAGAGGCAAGACTATTTTTAGGGAACCTTTTCTAGTCCCCCTCTCCCATATGGGATGAGAACAGTGGGTCTTAAAGAGGACTGCTCAGTCATGGGTGCAGCTGCCAAGATGCTTGATATTAGAATAGGTTCCTGTCTTTTTTTATTTGTATGTAAAACACTGTTTGTCTCATGTTGTGTATCTGTATGTGAAATACTTTAAGAATAATTGCAATTCTATAGCACTTTCCATCTGAGAATATCAAAGCCATTTACAGACACCATTTAATTAAGCCCTGTAACTCCACTGTGGGGAGATAAGTGATATTATTTTCATTTTACATATAAGGAAACTGAGGGACAGAGAGGCAAAACTCCAGTCTCATAAATAGACTGAACCAGAGCCAGAAGTAGAACTCACATTTGTGTACTCCCAGTGCTTTAATAATGAAATCGTATAGTGAATAAATGTTTTTCATGTTCACATTTGGCCCCTCTAAGGAACAGAAACCACTTAAAATTCTGGTGGAGAAACAGATGTGCTTTTGATTGCTTTAAATGTGCTAAGATGACTTTTTATTAAGATCTACTTTTCTTTTTTGCTCTGTACATTTAACTTCGCCAGGCATTCAGTATCCGGAATTTAGTACTTTGCTTGTTGGCTCAAAACATTTATATTTATTTTAATGTAATTTCCTCATCTAACTAATTACTTCATTGTATCAGTCGATATATTGCTTTTAATGTAATTGGATACTCCCATATCTTCAAATTAAAATGATTGAGTAATTTGCCTAAAAGCTAGAGCTGAGCCTGAAATGAAAACTAATGTTTGAACTCCTCACAAACAGAAGATCATCTCTTACTCCATTCTTGAATTTTGTCTCTTATGACCCATCTTGAAAAATAACTGTATATGATAGGTTCAGTCAGAATTCCTTGTGACTGTCATTTGATATGCTGAAATAGCACTCAGCCCACCAAGCATCCCTCTGAGGTAACCCACCAACCTTTCTTATAAGGTGAACTGGCAAACCCATTCACAAACTTTTGTTTGCATATTTGCATATCATTATGCAAATGTTACCAATTGCTAACAGATCAGAGATTGCAGATATCTACAATACTAAAAAAATTCACAGAAAGAATTCCCCTCTGGCTACTGGGTGCCAAGTACCAGACCATTAAGCTCTTTGAGTACTACTAATAGCCCTCACTTAGTACATCTAAATTAGTGCAGGGGACCTCAAAGGTATTGGATACCTGAAGCTACCATTGATTTCACTGAGATTTGCATCCTTGTAACTTCACGGGAAGATTTGGCCCAGCCTCTTAAAATTCCACAGCTACTGGTCTTTGGGGTTCAAGTAAATGAAGTGCCACTAAACATTTTTGACTATTACTTTCAGATGCATCTGACGAAGTGGTTTTTACTTATGAAAGTTTATGCCCAAATAAATCTGTTAGTCTTTAAGGTTCCATAGGACTGCTCATTGTTTTTGCTGATACAGACCAATACGGCTACCCATCTAAGACTTGATTTTTATGTTAATTTGTAGCCTTTTAAATTTCCATTCAACTATTTTTACTTAAGACCATGAAAAATGTAGCGTTAAAGGACTTGGTGTATAAATGGCAAATGTACAAGAGATGTGATGAGTCATATAACCTTCATAAGCCACATCAATAAAGGAGTCTTCATGACTACAGAACTTCTGGACTGCAGCTCCTTGAAATTTATAGTCACAATATGTATCTAATATCTAATCCTGGGTTGAATGAATAGACACTTATCATAAATGGTCCTGCTAGTACTGTTTTGTTAAAGGTTGTGTCAGCAATTTTATTATAGGAATTTATAATGAAGAACTAAAATAATGTGCAACTCAATCATAAAAATAGTTCTGGAATGACACTTGAGGACAAATTTTCATAACTCAGCAACTTAGTGCCCACAAAGTATATGTACAGTATAGGGGAACTGACATTTGTCTATGCAAGTTGGCTAATTGCTTCTGCAGATTTAATTTGTAGGCATTTCTATGGCATTTCTAGGTACTTGTGCATGTAAATAACCATTTGCACATGCAGTTTCTCTAAATATACACATGAATATCAGTGTGAATTTGTATGTTTTACAAGAGTAAGTCAATCACCAGGTTTGACAAACAATTTTTATGACAGGATTAATGGTTAATCTAGCTCTCTACTATAAATCCCTACAATACAAATGCTGACAGAACCTTAAGCAAAGTAATATTAGCAGGCATCATTTCAAAGTCTTTTGCTTAGTCAGCTGACAGTGTTTGAATATGTGGCATTATAAGATGTGTTGGACTGAAGTCTTCTTTTTTCAAGACAAGTATCAGAGGGGTAGCCGTGTTAGTCTGAATCTGCAAAAGCGGCG
>JANRFK010001234.1:99884075-99899444 GCA_030068395.1 Apalone spinifera
GGGCTCTTTAAAGAACTGCTATTCTATTTCTCCAAAACCTATATATTGCATAACTCATTCCCTTGAGCTTGGGTAAGGAAGGAGGGAGTCTCAGCTTTCAATCTGAGGATACGTCTAGACTACAGGCTTTTGTCGACAGAAGTTTTGTCGACAGATACTGTTGACAAAGCTTCTGTCGACAAAGAGCATCTAGACTACAGCCAGTTCTGTCGACAAAGAAAGCCACTTTGTCAACATGACAGTGTAGACACAAAGGACAGCGTAGATACAATAACGCCTTCTGTTGACAGAACTCTGTTGACAAAAGGCGTTATTCCTTGTAGAATGAGGTTTACAGCCATCGACAAAACTGCCAAGTTCTGTCGATGTTATGTCGACAGAACTCAGCGGCAGTGTAGACGCAGGTATAGTTTTGTAGACAAAAGTCCACTTTTGTCGATGAAACCCTGTAGTCTAGACACACCCTGAATGTGCTTCTTTGGATTTAGACATAGTAGATGAAGTAATTTCTTTTATTGGACCAACTTCTGTTGGTGAGAGAAACAAGCTTTTGAGTTACACAGAGCTCTTCTTCAGATCTGGGAAAATTACTAAATGTCACAGCTAAATTATTTTAAATTGGTATACAATTGTTTAACTGATTTAAACAGGAAAAACTCAAAAAAATTAATAGTCTAGCACAGTGTTTCCTAACTTTATTTGGCCATGGTACCCTTTTAAACTTGAAAGAATTTTGCAGAATCCCTAATAACGGTCTTGTATATGGAGCTGAAAAACTAGACTACAAATAAGTAAGGATAATAAACAAATGCTAAACAAGGTCATGAGATCAACATTTAGTTTAACTGAATATATTTAAAAACAAAAATCACATTTAATGTGTACAATTTTTTTTAATCATAACATGTTATTGTAATGGAATTTTCTCGTGGAACCCTTAATTCCACTTTGCAGAACCCCAGGGTTCTGCAGAACACCATTTGGGAAACACTGATCTAGCAGCACCTTAAAGACTAACAAAACATGTAGATGGTATCATGAGCTTTCCTGGGCACAACCCACTTCAGTTAATCACATCTAGTTTTTTTTATCCTACTCAATTTGTTTTGCATTAGTCACTTAAATTAACTTCAATTAATTGACAGCCCTACTAAATACAAAATCACAGACAGTTTAGCATTAGAAGTCAGCACGTTTTCTATTTGTTTGATTTTTGTATTTAGCTGTGACATTCCTACTCCCTTTTCCAGTCCTGAAGAAGAGCTCTGTGTAGCTCAAAAGTTTGTCCCTTATCAATAGACATCGATCAAATAAGATATCACAGTGACTTTATCTCTAGAATATCCTGGTATTAATACGGTTACAACAATACTGCATATGTCTATGAGTCTTTCAGTTCTTCATGTGACTTTAGTGTTGTGTAATTTGTTGTGGGATACGAAGACTAACAACAATATTAATTTTAAAATGGAAATTAAAAGCATGTTAGGTAATGCTATTCTAGTTGATAAAATGATAGGACAGGAAAGGTTTCTTCTCAGGAATATCAAACATTTCAGCTTAAAGTGCCTTCTTTTGTGGTTGGCCAGAGCTGAAAGAGCAATCACAAACACATTTCACTGCATCTCATCAGCATACACCTAGAGTTCCAAATACTAATTAGAAATATACAGAGGCTGCCAAAGTAAAATTGCCTGCATTAAAATAATAAGTCTGACTTTAGCTCACCAATCCCAATCCTTTGTCTGTTCAAGTTGATATGCCATCCTTACCTCAGCCCTCTACTGCAGAGAGTTAGAATAAAAAATAAATCACTACCCTGCTTAGCGATAAATTCCCCCTCCCCTTTTTTTTAAGAGCTCGGCATCTAGCAGTGTCCATTAGGGACTTACAGAAAGTGGCCACATTTTCAAAAATGCAGAAAACCGTGGGATTGATTGGCATGGTACATTAATTTTATGTTTGTACAGTAATATATAAAATGTAATATACTCTACTTTGACCTCATGGCATTAAAATCAGGGTTGAATTTGGTCCAAATCTTGTTGTGGGCAATGTGAATTTTACAATTAGATTGTGCATACCTATCAAAAGGAAATAACACTGACTTCTGGGAAAGATGCATGTTCACAAAAGTAGGTTGGCATCCTTGTCAGCAAAAAATTAGAATTTCACTATAATTAAGGCTACAAATATTTCACAGAAGTCACGAATTCCATGACTTTCTGGGACTTCTGTAGTGACTGGTGCAATTGACCTAGTGCAGCCTGAGCAGCTGAGGCAGCCTTTGGACTAACCACACTAGCTGTTTCTTGAGCAGCCCCGAGGTCAGATGCACTGGTCACTGCTCAGGTGGCCCTAGGAAGCTGGTCCAGACTGCCCTGCAGTCGCACTTCAGCAACAGCAGCGGCACGCTAGAGCAACTCCTCCTGAGCACCTAACTTTTAGTCAGGGGTATTTATATAATAAAAGTCACGTTCAGATCATGGCCATGACTTTTTGTTTATTACTAAAAAAGACTAAATTGTAGCCTCAGCAAGTCTCAGAGTAATATGCAGTGCTAGAAGTTGATTTTATTCTGCTCTCCTTATATTTGCAAATCTCTAGCTCCATGCATGGAGGAAAAAAAAACTTACAGAGTAGAGAGATGCCATGTGATTCTGAAACAATTTCTTTCTTTCTTCTTGTTCTGGTTTAATCCTGTAGTACAAGTAGTAGGTTGAGACTGTCTAATCCATTGTGCATGATATTGAGAATCTGCTTTTGTTGTACTATTAGTCAAAATCTAACACAAATAAAAATAAAGCTTCTGTTGTATCATGACTCAAACCATGTATCCAGATCTTCATCTTATGGAAGTTGGCATACGTCAATAAAACTACTGATTTATACCATCTATTAATTGTAGGGTTCCTAGATACATATCAACATGATTTTGTTACATTTTCTGTATGTATTAGTAATTAATATACAGTAAAACCTTTGTTATCCGGCACACTGTTAACCAGAAAACTTTAACTGGCATTGCCCCTAGCCACAATACTGTTACATCTTCAGGCGCACAGGCCTGGCTTGGTTTACCATGATTGGCTTAACAATTTTTTATTTAAGAAGTACTAATCATTTTTAACTCAAAATAGACATGTGACATCAACTGCCTCACACTACAAAACTACCAATATTAAAAACTTGAGTTTTACAATTATTGTCAGTTGGTTTTTCCTAGGTTGATGGGACCCTTAGATAACCAGAATTTTTAGATAACCGGAACACCCTAATGCCTTAGCGTGCTGGATAACACAGGCTTTACTGTATGTAATTAGTATAATGTGTATAATTAGTAAGTAATGTATATATAAGTTGTGTGCCACTATAATTTTACCTGAAGTTTCAGAAAGTCTTTGACAAGGGTCCTCATCAAAGACTCATATGCAAAGTAAGCAGTCATGGGGCAAGCAGAACGGTCCTCTGATGGAATAATATCTATTTAAAAGACACAAAACAAAGGGTAAGAATAAATGGTCAGTTTTCAGAAGGAGGTAAATAGTAGTGTCCCTCAGAGGTCTATATTGGGACAAGTGCTGTTCAACATATTCATAAACAATCTGGAAAAAACACTAAATGGTGAAATTGCAAAATTTCCAAATGATACCAAAATTACTCAGGATTGTAAGTCTTTGCCTGATTTGGACTTAACTAATAGATCTCATAAAACTGAGTAACCAGGCAACTTTACAGGACCAAGGGAGGGGAATCTTAACCTTTGCTTTCTGTTACAAATACACAGACAATGGTACCTCTGTGTGTTTTATCTCTAGCTGCTGCCATTGAGGCCTTCAGGCATTCACCCTACACAGGCACAGAATGTCTGACCCAGATGTGGAGGAAAAAGAAGAGGACTTGAGATGCCATGTGAAGTGAGATACTGCACACCTATGCTACATCAGACCATGAACAGAGGGCCTGGAGATTGAATATTGCATTAAGAAAGAGACAACAGCAGACAGGCCCATGAGTACCAGCAGGAAAAGGAGAGAGAGATGGGATAAAATGGGATTTCTCTGGCAGCAAACACAGATCCTGCAGATTCTTGCAAGCACAAAATTTCAATAGCCGTTGATTTGCCTTCTTTTGTAATCTATGGGGACCTCCAAGATAGAGCTTCTCTACATGCCTCCCTCAATATTCCATGTGGTGTCAGCAATGCATTCCTATCACTCCACACTCAAAGACATGAAGGACAACCACAGATTCGCATACACTGATGTGTGAGATCTACAGCTGATATATGTGTAGCTGAAATGGACATGAATGTTCCATCCCTTTAAGCTCTGTTCCATAAATTTCTTAAGGTTTTAACATATTTGCTTTTAACTTGCCCAGAATAAAACTGTATTCTTTGGAATTAATCTTCATTAGTTACCTACGTATTAGCAGTACTGAAAGCTTCCACTTACCTGTTAGTGTACACTATACCACAACTTGTAGGATCAGTGACAAACAGTATAATAACCATAAATGTATAGCAAAACCATAACATTAATTAATATGCCTTGTCGGTGTTGTATTCCTATATGTATAACAAGCACCACACAGTTTCTAATGGACCTAACAACACTGCAGGGCCAGTTAGAACATACTATACAACAACATGTTACTGTGACTTTCTGTCAGTGTTCTTTCAATGCCTCTTTGAGCCATATAACTCCAGTGTTGAGCCTATCGTCTGGCTGTTCACACTCAGCAAGCAGTGACTCCATCTCCATCCCAGTAGCAACTCTTCCCCTTTTGTTGAGCAGATATAATGCAAAATACAATTAGGCAGCTATCATCATTGGGGTATTTTCCTCAGTGAGATCCAATCTTGTGAGCAAACAAGGCCAGGGACTGCTTCAACCTACCAAAAGCACATTCAACTGTTGTTCTATACCTGCTAAGCTGGTAGTTGAATTACTATTTAGTACTATGAACCTGTATATGGTTATGAGTCACCCTAGTCTGGAGACAGAATCACTGCAGAACTATACATTTGGAGACTGAAATACAAACAAGGTGGACATCTGGATGCCATGACGAAGGATCTAAATAATGAAAGTACCAAGGGAAACTGTTATAGGATCCAATAATCAGAATTCCTACTGGTAGTGCTATAAACCTCAATTAATCATCAATCCTTTCTATAGTAGGTAGCTTGTAAAGTATTACTATTGCTATTATACTGATGGAAAACTGCAGCAAAGATTAAATCAATTGTGTAAAACCACAGAGATGCAGTGTGAGAGCAGAAGAGAGTAACATTCAGAGGATTCCAAGTTCTGGGCTGATACCACTATGCTAGCTAATCCACAAATAAATGTTCTTTCTTTGGTTGAAAGAGTGACTATTTTGAAATAAGCCCTGTTATATCCCTCTTTCCAATGCTACTAACTCTCACAGAAAAGAAAGAGAAACTCCAGCCACCTGTTAAAAATACTAGAAACAACCATTTCCTCCTGCATCGTAACCACACATTTTCTGTTCCTCCAGAAGGATCCCCGAAGAACAGCTCTTCGGATCTATCATGAGGAGTCAACTGTCATTCCAAACTGCCATGGAACCTTCTGATTCCGACATTTCATTGGGGAGGGAGGTGATTCAAGTCCGCATGTGTCCTATTAGCATACACAACTGTGCATTCTGCTGTCATGTTCTTAGCACAGTTGTTGGAATGCATTCATGGCAGTAATGTGCCCTTATGTCACAACTAAACAAAACTATCTTTAGATGAACATGACACTGGATGACTGCTTGAAACTGGATTCTTTCTCCAGGAAGTGGCACTCAACAGCACATTTCAAACCAAACAAGCTGTGATGCAGCATGAAGGAGTTGCTGTTCTGAAGAAAGCAGATAGCCTCAATTAATGCGTGACAGTGGGCAGGAGCCATAGTAATGAGCCATTACTACAATTCTAAAACTACTTCTTATGGCATCTTGGATAAATACTAAAATCTAAACATTTTCTAGTCGTAATTCTGAATGCTCTAATGTTGACTTCGGTTTAGTTTGTTAGGGTTGGGGTGAGATTCTGATAGCGGCCATTGGTTTTCAGAATCTTAAAATATAATAATTAAAACACACATCTTTGCATATGGAAAGCACAAGCAAAGTAAACTAAATGGATGTACTCTGCAATAGCTGTCATCTCTAGGGGAATGATACCTCATGGGTGACAAAAAGGAGGATATCTGCTCACTGTGTCCAGCAGTCAAAAATTTGAATGAGATGCAGGTTGTATCTCCCTGGTCTGACAGCCTTGGGGCCTGCTGGACCAGGGAAGGTCATTTCTGGCCCCCCTGCCACCAACCCTGGCTTTCTGGTCCCTCCGGGCAGTCCCGCTGCCACATTCCAGGATCTTTGTCCACTCAGCAGCTCTGCTGCTGCATGCTAGGCTCTTAGCCCGCCAGGCAGCCCGCCAGGCAGTGGGCAGGAAGGGGTTACTATCACTGAATGCAGTGGTTATCTTCCTTTTTACAATCAAGTCTAGGGTTGCCAGAGGTTCGATTTTGAACCAGACAGTCCAGTATTTGAGCTTTCTGTTCGGGAAACAAATTGAGAAAATATAATGAGAAAATATAAGTGTCTGGTATTT
The DNA here is from genome assembly GCA_030068395.1 of Apalone spinifera. Taxonomy (NCBI): domain Eukaryota; kingdom Metazoa; phylum Chordata; order Testudines; family Trionychidae; genus Apalone; species Apalone spinifera. The sequence continues at coordinate 99,890,707 of JANRFK010001234.1, forward strand.
TCTAAATAAGATGTAATGTAGATTGTGATGTAATGTCAAGTGTGTCCGGTATTTTTGTTGAATCCATCTGGCAACCCTAACAAATCCAAATAAAACATATCAACCAAAACCAATCAGCATTAGCTAACACGGTCAATTAATAAAACATACAAAGGACACATCTAAAATGGAGGTTGGGCTACACCACCAGCTCCCCATTTATTGAACATTTGTCAATAACTACATTATCTGAACTGCAAGAGCACAGTGATTCCTTGACTACTTCTTGGGCTTAATTCATCATTGCCCCATCTTTCCTTTATACCTCTAACTGTCTTGCTGTTACCTTGTGCTCTCCCCAACTGTTTGTTGCAGTTACATGTTGTCTCTTGTCTTATGTTAAAATTGTAAGCACTTGGGGCCAGGACCATTTCTTCATTGTGGGTGTGTACTGATCCATGATGGGGGACCTTTACATTATATTTATACATTCTATAAATAAATAACAGTATTGCCAACCCAAACATTTTGGCTACGTCTAGACTACATCCCTTTTTCGTAATTGACGTATCGCAATTGCTAATGAAGCGGGGGAGATTTAAATCCCTGCTTCATTAGCAATTGCGATACGTCTAATTTACATCCCTTTTACGAAAAAGGGATGTAGTCTAGACGTAGCCACACAGAATAAAACACAAGCCCTATGCTGAAGAGTTGACAATCTAGTCCAAAACATACTGCATTTTCGTAGAAACATTGTTGGTTTTATGGTTAATAGTTTACCTTGCCTCTTTTGTACCATATTTGAACTATTTGTTTAATTGTATTTGTGTGAATCTGTTGTTAATTACTAACACTAATTTGGTTGTATTATTTTACATTGATTTTATATTGTGGTAGGTACAGTATGTTGAATGCCTTGGTGGCGAATAGCAGGGTGGTACTTAATGATATCATTTCTTTTATTATAATTGTAGGATGATAGTGTGGGGGCAGAGGATACCAGGCGAGACTGGCCCGTTATCGTTATGCACTAAATCCTCTCCCCTGACGCAAAGCCCCAGCTGGGATCCCCTCGGGCCAGTGAGGCTTGCTTGAGGGAGTTTTTTAGCGCTAGTTCAGTAGCAGAGACGTGGACAGTAAATGGTTAATAGCAGCTTTGCCTATAGTAAGATGGCGCCCGGAGTTCTCGCCTCCCTCCTTGGGACGTGAGAGGCGGCCGGCGTCGTGCGTGAGCGTCGCCTGGCGATGACGTACAATGAGTGCGCGGGGTAGTGGAGTTTGTTGCGCCGCTGCAGGCGAACATGGCGGGCGTCGCTGATGCCGCCGCTCCCGGTAGCAGCGGGGACGGGAGGCGAGGCGGCGCCCCGGAGCAGCAGCAGCAGCAGCAACAGGAGCAGGACGCGGGAAGGGGGGAACGGAAAAGCAGCTGTTCGATTGGCGAATCACGGCCGCCCTTTGGCGGCCCGGGGCAGCCGCCACTGCCGCAACGAACCGAAACTCTGGGCTTCTACGAGAGCGACCGGGCGCGGAAGAAGAAGAAAAGCGTCTCAGGTGAGGGGCAGGGGTGTCGGGGAGGAAGGGGTTGGGGACCGGGGTCTGCCGCTGACAGGCCGAGAGAGGCCTCTGGGGTTGAAGTTAGCGAGGGGGAGAGGCTGGTGGTGAGGAGCCTGGTGCTGAAGCGGAGTCGGGTTCCGGGCTGTCGGTGCGCTTGTCGTTTGAGCGCTGAGGTAGTAAGTGGCTCATGGATGCCCTCAGCGCGCACTCTGTTTAAAGTCTGTGTCCAAAAGTGTTCAAACGTGAGTGCCTAACGTCAGCGTCTTGCATCTGACAAAGGGTTTTTTACCCACGAAAACTTATGCCCAGTTAAATCTGTTAGTCTATAAGGTGCCACACGACTCCTTCTAGTTCCTGGATTTAGACTGCTAGATGGACGTGGTTTGGTCAGATATGCAGAATTTAGGAGCTGTAAATCTGTCAAAGTGTTTTAGGCACCCATGGTTCAAAATTTTGGCCAGAGTCTTTAGAAACTATGCAGTTTAGTTCAAATATGGGTGGTATGTAGCAACTATAGTAGTTTGTGACCAGAGAAAACAGTATTAGAAAACCATCACTGCATTTGCTTGTTTTTGCCTTATGTTTGTTTTTGGTAGCTGATGTACCTTTAAAAAAATCTAAGTGGTTTAAATCTTTCAGTTTTACAATAGTGTCCAAAATAGCGGCATCTCTATATAGTTTTGTGTGTCCAGTGACAGGATGTGTTAGATTTGTTGCTGTGACTTCAGCTAACAAAACAATTCCACAAAATATGTGTACGTATTCCAAATTAGTCATACAGAGATTCAGATCTAGACAGGTACTGTGTTTTGAACTGTTTGGGTGTGCTTGCTCAGTGTTCTCTGCCACTGAGGCACTGAAAACATATTGAATAAACAGTTTTTGATAAACGATTTTGCTTAATACAGAATATTGTAAATAGAGTAGTCACCATATTTAGTTTTTAGAACAAAATATAAGTACTGTATTGTATAAGTTTCTAGAAATGTATGTATTGTTAGCATTTGTGGCCTTTAGCAACACTTAGTTTAAATGAACACTTGTAAAAAGATAAAGAAAATATAACAATTTTTGTCATCAAGCTACAACTATGTTCAGACTTGCCGCTTGAATTGCTGACCTTTCTGAGTCCTGTATTCTGTCCTCATTAGAAAAAATACATACCTTTTATTTTTCTTAGAAAAACTTTAATTTAGTGTAGAATATTGCACTTGTGGTTCAGATTTAATTTTACAGGTTCAAATATGGATATTTATAACTACATTAGAAATGTTAACATAATACCTTGATAAAAATTACTTTTGAAAACAGTGTTGAAGAATAAATCAAACTTTGAGATTTATCTACTGTTTATGGTGGGATGGAAAACCACAAGCCTGGGAACCGGATGTGGCCCCCAGCCTGCCTGGATCCGGCCCCTGAGATTCAGGGCTTCCCTCCTCCCGTCCCTCCCCCCCAGCATTGGGGAGCCTGTGCTGACATGCCACCCCCCTCCCAACTCCAAGTAAAACACCATGGGGCTGGAGCACACAAAATCTATTAGGCTAAGCGAGGAGGAATGCGGGGAGTCTCTGTCCTTCTCAGTCAAGGACACTTGTTTTGGGGCAGTTTTTTTGCTTCTCTTGTGTAGTGCCCCCAAACGATTTTTCTGTGGGTCACTCACTTCAAAAAGGCTCCCCATCCCCCGGCTTATGGTTTTGACCATAATTTTATGTAACAAGTATTAGAATAGAAAACATAGTAGATATGATTTTTTTAATTAAAAATCATTACTAAAAACTGAATTATTTCGATTTAGGCTTGACTAGTGCTATGTCAATCTCAAATTCTACTGCATTCCTGACAAACGTATTATGTCATAAGATTTATAGCAACGTCTTGTCTTGCCTTTCTGGTATTGCAGAAGCTGCATTAACGTCAAAGCACCACAACACAATTGATTTAGCTTTATTACGATATTATGGTTTTTATATGGAAATGGAATTTTATGTTTAGGATTTATATTAATGTACCCAAAAGGTTGTTGAATAAATATTATGTTTCAGTATCTTTAGAAAATTTTCCTATGCTTCCAAAATACAAAACCTATATTTTAAAATTAGTTTTGGTTAACTATCTTTTAAATTATAAGAGTCAATTGTTCATGGTAGATTTTAAGAATATGGACACCTTATTTACAACAAAATAAAACAAATTGTCTTTGCTTAGTGTTTGTTTATCTGAAATAGTTAAAAAAAACATAATTTATGTCTGGTTCTAGCAATATGCTCAATTTTGTTCAACTTCCGAAAATTAAAAATAGTTCCTTCTATTATCATGTAAGCAAGATAACATAGATAGAGTGTTCTGGGGAGGCTACATGAAAATAAGATTTTTCTGAACATTGTATTGCCATATAGTTTCCCTTCTTTTGGCATTATTGGAAGAAGTAGATGTTTAAGATTAAATTTAAGTGAAGAGAAGGTAGCAAGTTGGCATTTTGGAAATGGCAGCGCGATTTATATGTAATGGGAGCATAAAGGGATCCTTAGATAAAGTTGTTTACATACTTATAAATGGGATTTTCCTTCTCTACTTAGTGATTTATACTGTATTTACCAGGTGAGTAGATTGTAGCAATCAACCTTAAGTAGATCAGTATCTTTGTCCTTTAAAGAAAGTCCATTTTTACTACTTACATTTTGGGGAAGCTTATGCTTTATTTGTTTTGAGTATAATGTTCTTTAGTCTAGATTTGTCCATTGAGTCTTTGTGTTTCCTTCCATGGCTGCCAGTTCCCAATCCTTGTCTCAGGTTGGGAAATGGCAATAGGGATGTAGCATGTATTTTGGGCAGTCAGGATGAAGATAGAACTGGCATACTATTGTTAGTAGCCTGTGGCCGAATGCTAACTACTGTTAGGATCGTGAGAAGGTTGCATCTGTGCAGGAAAGAGGTGCTTTACCAGCATATGGACTAGAGATGTGAAAGGTTAATCAGTAAGCACCACTCTTAGGCTGTGTCTATAGTGGCGCGATCTGAAAATAATAAGCATAACGGCTTTGCGCAAGAGGGTTTTTCTTACGTAAGAAGGGGCAGCGTAGACAACTCCGTCTTGCGCGAGAGCCTCTTCCGCAAAAATGGCGGCTCATTAGCTATGCAAATGAGGCTCGGCGATATTCCACGCTGAGCCTCATTTGCATAGCTCTGGCGCAAGATCGCGCCAGTGTAGACACAGCCTTAATGGGTGAGGCTTACCAGTTCCAGTTAACCCGTGGAGGCTGGAGCAGCTTCCCACCTGTGGCAGGCGGCGGAGCTGTCCTAGCCTCTGAGACCCATCACAGATGAGGAAGCTCTGGCATCTGAAGCAGCCTCTGTCCACAGTGGGCCTTGGTGCCCCATAGGCTGGGCTGGAGCAGCCCCTCTCCCCTGACCTTTAATCAGTTAACTAAACAATATGTTTAACTAGTTAACTGATAAAACATGATTTAGCATCCCTAATATGGACAGCGTTTGGCCCTAGGGAAAGTTTGATATTAGACTATTTCTTGTTAAAGGTATGGTAGTGTGATATCAAACGTCTGTTGGAGATATTTCGGCCTATCACAAACTAGTCAAAACTGAACTAGTGCCCTTGTCAAGCTCTACATAAACTTGATGCTTAAATGCCTGTAAAAAAGTCGCCTTTAATGGATTATTAATTTAGTCACGAGAAAACTGGTGAAGGTTCCTTTTGAACTTCTCCATTCCTCCGAATTTTCTATATAGAAAATAATTTTCTGGATATCAGTGCTGCTAGATCTCAAAATTCATTAGCTTTGGCTTCCAATCTCTCACATGCACAACGCCAAATTTTAAAAAGATAAAATTATGCTGTAGACTAGTTTGATTCCTTTCCAAGGTGATGTCAGAGTTCCACTTTAATATGTCTATTGACCTGCCAACATTTTCCCCCCGTATCCACATGTCTGTCCATCTTCATGAGGCCTGTCTCTATATGCTCAATGTTAAAGGTGCTTGGGAGCACGCTAGAGCCCACACAATCCACCTAAGAAATTCTTTTCAGTTCACACTAGTTCATTAGGGAATACTGTTACTGTTACTAAGAGGACCTTGTCTGCATAACTTGCACATTGCTTTGACCTACTTGGTCTGAACTAGATAGGTATGTCACTCTGCCTGAGCCAAAGCTATCACACCAGCCATCCTTAGTCATGTTTCCGTTATCATAAATAGAGCCAACATTTTGTATCTGCATCGCTATATGCAAAAATAAGCTTCAGATACTGTATCCATGGATGCAAAGTAAATATCTGCAAATTTTCAGGATTCTAGATACAAAATTTGTATCTGCATTTGTAAAAATTAGTTGTGCATATCCATAGATGCAGATATCTGCAGATCTCCAGGGCTGTAAGCATGGACTTCTGCAAAACAGCTAAAAGCTTTTCTCCCTGTTTACCAAAAAAGGTTTTGTTTTCCTTTAGGATGTCCATTATTTCAAGTTGACTATTTTTATATGCCCTCCTCCCATTTGCTTATTCTACTGTTTATGATACTGAATTCTGAGGAGAATCTTAGTCTTCCTTGTGATGTATATTTTAAAATGTACAGTGTTTTAAAACCTACCTATTAACTGAGAGATGCTGGAGATGAGCCACATCCACTCTAAATTAATTAGCACTGGTGTCGCACTCATCCCTTCCTTTTTTTTTCTTTTCTTTTTTTTAGCATCTCAGAGAGTTGTAGCTCATGAAAGCTTAGGTCTTAATAAATTTGTTAGTCTTTAAAGTATGACTGGACTCCTTGTTGTTTTTCAACCAGGTTTATTGTTTTGGGAGATTTGATCTTCAAGGAGAAACAGATTGGAATGTTATGAGGAGACTCATACTTGGCAAGGGTGATGTTTAGTAACAGAGATTATGGGACTTCCAAAGACATCCATGACTTCAAAAAACATAAGAAAACAACTAATGGTCCTGCAGCACCTTAGAGGCTAACAAAAAATGTAGATGGTATCATGAGCTTTCCTGGACACAACGCATGTGGCCATTTGGGTAACGGATAAATGTGAGCTTTATCCATTACCTGTTTAAATGGCTACACTCTTATATCCCTAATCAAAATATATCTCTTTTCAGAGTGTCTAAAGCATTGATGTACAATCTAGCTGATGAAGTCCTCAAAGACCTATGTTATACAGGAGGACAGACTAGATTATTACAGAGTTCTTTACTAGCCTTAGTATCTGTTAACAATAGAATAGGTTTAGAATATGATTAATGTGTTCTTGCTGGCTTGCTAAAGTGCTTCTGTCTTGACAGGGTTGAATCTCTTCTTCTCTTGGACTGGCTAAGTTTACACAAACGCAATACTGTAGTGGGGATATCTTAATATGAAGAGTCCATGACTTCGATGTTTTAGTGCATGGTTCCCAAACTGGGGGGCATGAAGAAATTCCAGGAGGGGCGCGATGCGACCCAGCCACGCACACCTCCGTCAATCCCACCCCAAGTTTTGCTGCTATTTTTTTGGGAGGAGGGCCTGAGGGTTTCTCAAAAATCAGAAAGGGGAAGTGATGCTGAAAAGTTTGGGAACCACTGTTTTAGAGGCTAAGGAAATCAACTATGCAACTTTTTCAATGTCATTTTGCAAACATTCAAGTATTCCAACCCAGGTCAACAGCTAATAATCTCGAATAGTTTTACTAATGACTTTGCATATTAGCTTTTCTGAGTAGTAGCACAGAACAACCTTGGCTGTCACATCTAAAAACAGGTCTTTATATTTGCTTATTTGTTAGGATTGTACATTTTTTAAAGATGCCCCCATAAATATTCTTTCCAGTTATATATTCCCATTGTGCAGCAGTATTTACTGAGCTAGTACTTCATCTCTGGCTGGTCTCATTTATTGAGCTAGTACTTCATCTCTGGCTGGTCTCATTACTTTGACCAATCAGTGGCCGTATAAAGCTCTGAGAGAGAGCACTGTTTCTCGAGTTACTCTCTGATCTAAAATCACTATTTTACTGGCCTTATTAATTGATTAACTCCTCCAGGATGGTGCTAAATCACCAGTTCAGTAGGCCAAACTCTGAAGGCACAGTCCAGACTGCAGGTGATATAGCTTAGTGGGTCAGAACTGTGGTGGCCATGAAGTGGAACATTTTTTTAGGCTGGAAGTTACAAAATTCCTAACCATCACAGGCTATGGAACAGCCTCCATATAATCATAGGACTGAAAGAGATCTCAAGGGGTCATTGAGTCCAGCCCCCTGCCCAAAGCAGGACCAACCCCAACTAAATCATCCTAGCCAAGGCTTTGTCAAGCCAAGATTTAAAAATCTCTAGGGATAGAGATTCCACCATCTCTCTAGGTAATCCCTTCCAGTACTTCACCACCCTCCTAATTAAATATTTTTTCCTAATATCCAAGCTAGACCTCCCCCACTGTAACTTGAGACCATTGCTCCTTGTTCTGCCATCCGTCACCATTGAGAACAGCCTCTCTCCATCCTCTTTGGAACTTCCATTCAGGAAGTTGAAGGCTGCTATCAAATCCCCCCTCACACTTCTCTTCTATAGACTAAATAAGCCCAGATCCCTCAGCCTCTCCTCGTAGGTCAAGTGCTCCAGTCCCCTAATCATATTGGTTGTCCTCCGCTGGACCCTTTCCACTGTATCCACATCCTTTCTGTTTGTGGGGGAGGGTATGTGTGTGTGTGCAGAATTGCATGCAGTATTCCAGGTGTGGCCTCACTAGTGCCAAATAAAGGGGAATAATCACTTCTCTAGATCTTCTGGAAATGTTCCTCCTAATGCACCCTAATATGCCATTAGCCTTCTTGGCTACATGGGCACTCTGTTGACTCATGTCCAGTTTCTAATGCACTGTAATCCCCAGGTCCTTTTTGCTGAACTGCTACGTAGCCAGTCAGTCCCCAGCCTGTAACAATGCTTTGGATTCTTGCGTCCCAAGTGCAGGACTCTCCACTTGTCCTTGTTGAACCTCATCAGATTTCATTTGGCCCAACCCTCTAATCTGTCTAGGTCACTCTGGACCCTATCCCTGCTCTCTAACATATCCACCTCTCCCCATAGCTTAGTGTCATCCACAGACTTGCTGAGGGTGCAATCCATCCCCTCATCCAGGTTGTTAATGAAGATGTTGAACAAAATCAGCCCTAGAACCGATCCTTGGGGCACTCCACTTGAAACTGA
>JANRFK010001234.1:99909454-99936779 GCA_030068395.1 Apalone spinifera
GTGAGGGGCACCTCCAAGGCAGAGGGCAGGAGCAGCACGGCAGTGCTGAGAGGGCAGACGAAGTGTTGGCACTTGACAGCCTCCTGGCCAAACCTGTCAGGATCACCTTTCAAAGGTTCCAAGATCTAACAGTAGATCCTGATCTAGTGGTTGGTGACCACTGCTGTACAGTATGCACCACTGGTGATGGCTTTTTAGGATATGTATTGAAGTGAAAAGCAAGCTGCCTTTATGTTGCAGGAAGGGCTATAAAGGGCTAAACAGATAAAGCAATGCTTACCGAATACTTGGTTACCAGCATGCTTACTAAGGTAACAGGTTAACCAGCACCTGGCCAGAGCAGCCCCACGGCTTGATGCAATGGTGTCAGTTAACTGGTCAAACATAAAGATTAAATTTTTAAAGGGGATTTTACAGTCTCTAACTGGCAGGTCTAGCTACTCATTGCTGGAGCATTGCAACCAGGAAAGACTCTGGGAGGGAGGAGCTTCTTGGGAGAACTAGGGAGGAATTTCCATAGTACCTGCATCTTTGCTCACTATGGGGGAAAGCTCCAGGAACCGGGAGCTGGCAGAGGCTTTTCCTGCTGCTAAAGTCTTTCCCTGAGGTGGTGGAATAGCTCTAGGGCCTTTTCCCTCTGCCAGAGTCTTTCTCTGTGGCAGGAAAGGCTCCAGCAACAGACACACAGCAGAATACTGCACTGCTAAAAATAGCAGGGTAGACTGGAAGGCATGGCTTGGCAAGTAGAGCCGTGTAGGGTATGTGCTCAAATATATACCCACATCCTTCAGTCCATTGTCTTTTCTCGCATTAGCTGTCCCTCCTCCTATATACTGCTATTCATACTCATTCTGAGGAGGTTCACAGTATGTGCTGTTCACACTGATGAAAGAAACAGTGTAGCCCAGGGTGGCCAACCCGCAGCTTGCAAGCTGCATGCGGCTCTTGAAAGAAAAAATTGTGGCTCCTGCACCCATGGCTCTGAAAGGGGCAGCGTGTTTTTGTCTGAAAGAGACAGAGCTGGAGTTGCGGCATCCCGTGCAGAGTTCAAAATGGCTGCCTTAAAAAGGCAATGCCGGCTCGGCTCTTAAAAGGGCGGCAGCTGGGACTTCCTCCCCCTCCCCCCCGCTCTTTGCACTGTATTCACTTCTATTTTGCACTGTATTCACTTCATCTGTAACGGGTTGGCTACCCCTAATCAGCATCTGATTCAGTATACAAATAGTGATATGTTGAGAGACGCATTACACAATTACCAAACAGGGAGAGAAGCGCACTGCCAGAAAGCTACCTGTCTGAGACATGTCACCTCTTGGTTATCTGTCATAAGAATATTCTTTTTGGTATAGATAAATAATTCTTTAAATACTATTCATAGCTTTAAATGCTATTCATAGCTTATAGACGCTTCACTATAACCCTTTAGTGAATTATACATATATAAACCCCACCACATTCCTGTAAAATAGGAACATACGTTCCAGTTGAATGAGTTAACCAGTTAAATGTTAAGTTTATGCCGGTGTATGCTGGCTGCTGCCCCCACACAGTTACTCATTTACTCACATTTTAACATCCCTATCTTGGACCCTACTATAGAACTGGAAAGTTATCAATTGAGATATAGAAATACATATTAGAAAAATGAAGAATTTTAAGTTTATGAAACATATGTCTTCACTGAAGGCTTTGCCTGGGTGGATTGTCTCTACTACAGAATTGCCAGATCCTCAATGGTGCATTCTAGCCAAGGTGCTGAGCTGTATTTTTAGTAGAATATCTTCTGCTTCTCAGTGGGTGCCTTAAACTTAGTCATTTTACAATTCACTTGTAGTGTTTTGTGGAAGAACTACCCTGTCTTTGCTGGGCTCCCGTGTGACAGTATTCTGATGTCTTATTTCTATCATGCCGTAGTTTTACCAGAAGGCTGGTGCCAGTTTTTGGAGTAGGAAGCTGCTTGATACCTACTTAGAAACTAAAGCAATTGATAGTTATCTTAGGTATCTGTAGATGATTGCAAGAAGCCTAGAAAACAAACAGGAAGAACTGGAAGTTCTGGCATAGTCGAGGATCTATGAGCTAATTGGAATAACAGAGTATGTCTACACTAGCCCCCTAGTTCGAACTAGGGAGGCTAATGAGGGAGGCCGAAATTGCAAATGAAGCACGACCTCCTGGAATGAGGTTTAACAGCTAATTCGAATTAAGGGCTTTACTTCGAACTCCCGTTTCACTGCCGCGTGTAAACGTGGGCAGTTATTCCGGGCTAGTTAATTTCCAAAATGGCGACCGCCCGGGAACATGCTAATGAAGCGTGGGATATTTAAATCCCGGGCTTCATTTGCAATTTCAGTTGCCCTCATTAGCTTCCCTAGTTCGAACTAGGGGGCTAGTGTAGACATACCCACAGAGAATTGGTGGAGCACTGTATTGGATTGATATAAACTGTTTGGGAAGAATAAGCAAGGGAGAAAAGGTGGAGGAATTGCGTTGTATGTAAAAGAGCATTGTGATTGCTCAGAGCTCCAGTATGAAACTGGAGAAAAGCCTATTGAGACTTTGGGTTAAGATTAAAGGCGAGAGCAACAAGAGCAGTGTCATGGACATCTGCTGTTGATGACCAAACCAGGAGGGTAGATGAGGCTTTCTTTAAACAACAAACAGAAGTTTCCAGATTATAGGCCCTAGTTCTCATGGAGGACTTCAATCACCCTGACATCTGCTGGGAGAGCAAGAATTTCCTGGATTGTCTGTGTGCTGCTGTATTGGAGTGTGGTGGGGACAACTTCCTGGTGCAAGTGCTGGAGGAACTAACCAGGGTTCATGCTTCTCTTGACCAGCTGCTTACAAACAGGGAAGAATTGATTGAAGTAGGTGGCAGCTTGGACAACAGTCACCATGAGAAGCTTGAACTCAGGATCCTGAAAAAAGGAAGAAAGGGATGCAGCAGAATACAGACCTTGGACTTCAGAAAAACAAACTTTAATTCCCTCAGAGAACTGATGGGCAGGGTCCCTTTGGGAGCTAATATGAGGGGGAAAGGAGTCTAGGAGAGCTGGCTGTATTTTAATGAAGCCTTGTTGAGGGCGCAAAAACAAACCATTCTGATGTGAAGAAAGAATGGCAAATATGGCAGGTTACCAGTTCGGCTTAACAGAGAAATCTTTAGTGAGCTTAAACACAAAAAGAAAGCTTAGAAGTGGAAATTTGGACAGATGACTAGGGATGAGTATAAAAGCATTGTTCAAGCATACATGAGTGTAATCAGGAAGGTCGAAACATAATTGAAATTGCAGCTAGCAAGGGATGTGAAGGATAACAAGAAGGGTTTCTACAGATATGTTAGCAACAAGAAGGTGGTCAGGGAAGGTATGGGACCATTACTGAATGGGGAAGACAACCTACTGACAGATGATGTGGAAAAAGCTGAAGGACTAAATACTGTTTTTGTCTAAGCCTTCACAAACTAGGCCGACTTCGAGACTGCTACATTGGGCAGCACAATATGAGACTATGGGGAGCATCTTTCAGTAGTGAAATTACAGGTTATGGACTATTTAGAAAAGCTGGACATCCACAAGTCCATGGAAATGGATCTGATGCATCCGAGTGTTCTGAGAGTTGGTTGATCTGATTGTAGAGCAGTTGATCATTATCTTTGAAAACTTGTGGCAATTGAGGAAAGTCTTCGATGATTAGAAAAAGGCAAATATAGTTCCCATCCTTTTAAAAGGGAAAGAAGGAGAATTTGGGGAATTATACATGGGTCAGTCTTACCTCATATCATGGAGCAGGTCCTCAAGGAATCCATTTTGAAACACTTGGAGAAGAGAAAGGTGTTTAGGAACAGTCATCATGGATTCACGAAGGAAGAGTCATGCCAGTCCAACCTAATTGCCTGCTATGATGAGATAACAGCTCCATGATAATGGGGAAAACCGTGGATATGATATACCTTGACTATAGCAAAATTTTTGAAACGATGTTCCACAGTATACTTGCCAGCAAGTTAAAGTAGTAAAGTTTGGATGAGTGGACTATAAGGTGGATAGAACACTGGCTAGATCATATGGTTCAACAGGTAGTGATCAGTGGCTTGTTGTTTAGTTAGCAGCTTTTATTAAGATGAGTACCATAAGAGTAGGTCCTGAGGCTGGTTTTGTTCAACATCTTCATTAACGATCTGGATGACGGGATGGATTGCACCTTCAGCAAGTTTCTTCTAAAGTATAATACAAGCATTGTCCCATTAAGTATCAAAAAAGAACGTGCTGATTTTTTAAAAAGTGCAGATTTTTTTCATTCTTAAACATTAAATGTCATTTAATAATTAATTGCATTGTGGCAATGCCTACAGAGTAGTCGGGTTCTAGGCCCCATTGTGCTGGGCACTGTACACAAAACTAAAAAGATTTTTCCTCTCCAAAATACTAAGCTATATATTGAAATGGAAGAGCTGACTACTGAATTTGAAAAGTAAGAGCCTCTCACTGTTGCCATTGAAATGTACCCACAGTGGTAATTTAAGCTCATATTGTAGGCTTTTTCATCGGCTGCATTTCAGAAGTAGTTGGTCAGTCTTCAGCATCCAAAAAATGGCAAAGATCAATTGGGGTTAATGCCATAAAAACAGTTGAAAGGAAAGAGTTTTGAACTTGGTAAGAGACTCAGTCATCTTTGCACAAAACAACTTTTAATAAATGCAGCCCGCGCGCGCGCACACAAAATAATTTACAGCAATGAGCATCCCCCTTAACTTAGGACAAACAGACTTAAACTTGCAAGTTCACTGCTGTGTGATCCAAACAAGTTCCTGGAGGAAAGCTTAAAGAATAATCATGTGTAATAATATTAGATCAGGGAACAGAGCAAAGAGCAATAATGGCTACAAAAGCTGTTTCGACAGGATGCTATTGATTCTGTGCCTGCAAAGAGAACTGTAGAGCTACCTGCAGAAGTTAGCAGTCTCTGAAGCTGTATATAGAAAGGGGTGAGAACTGATGTGGACAATACAGGGCGTGGGTTATTGTACCAAAAGAAAGGACTCTAGTGAGTTTGTGGGTACAAAAAGGACCAAAGGGGCCTATATGTGAATCCTGTTAATTTGGAAAAACTACTCAAAAGTTATGAAGTAGTTTCCATACTGTAGTAAAGAAGTGATAGAATACAAAGGGCACATATTGTGCCTAGTATAGGACAAAGAAGATGCTAGATCATATTGAGTTACTACTTACAGCAGATTTAATTTGACTATTTAGATTTTTACTCTAAATCTATCTTGGTGAATGAAGTTGTCAGTGTTAAACTGCTGGAAAATTATAGAAGTCAAATCAAGATAATTTAATTCAGAATGTTGTCAAGGTTTGTTATTCCTCCCCCCTACCCCTCTCACTCCTCTCTCCCCTCCCCCCCGACCTGTGGTCTTGTTCAGTCAGTTCAGCAGCCACTTAGCATGTTCTAAGCGCACTCAGTATGGTTTGATTTGAAAATTTGCAGTAGGCTGTTGTGATTGGATACCCAGGATGCAGCCTGGGACTGTGGGACTACTATACCACCTTAACTCGTCATCCTGGGCTATCTCTCACAATACTTTGCTAGTAACAAGCTGCAAATCCTTTCCAACAAGTACTGTGATCACTCAGCACAACAGCTAGATTGCATGAATGCTTCCAGAACAGCTCATGAATCATTTAGAGAAAGGCACCAGCCAAATCTCTCCAGATCCCAGATAAGGAAGTGAAAGGTTAACCAGCTAATGGGTAATGCTTACTGGGAATAGGTAACGCTTACTGGTTCTGGATCCTAGGCAGAAGACTGCAGGCTCACAGGTACCCCCAGGCAAGGGCTCCTCTGGCCCACTGGCTAGAGGAACCCCTGTTCATCATGGGCCCAGTCTGGCTCACCCCTCCACAGGTTACACACTGGCTCCCCGGGAGTAGGACAGGCAGCGAAGCCTCCTCCCCAGGAGTGGAGCCGGCATCTCTTGCTGGACAGGCTACCGGAGAGACGGCATCTCTGTGATAGCGAAGTCGGCAGCCCCTACTGGCTAAGCTCCTGGGGAGGCTTCGCTGCAAGCTCTGCTCATTTAAGCTTATGTAATCATTAATATTTTCAATAGTTACATGGCTACCTTTGTAACTTAATTTTTTTTTTTTAACATCCCTAGTCCCAGAAAGATGTTTGGGATTCCTACCAGGATGAAGTTCTTTGACCCTTCTCTGGGACTGCATATGTTACATGGTCTCTGGTTAATAGATGTCTAAAGATACTTCTTAGCCTCCTATTGAATCCTGGGAAGACATAAGAGTTGTCTTGTCTCTCTCCTTACTACCCCAAAGCCTATTGACTGCTGAATGGTAGGGGTATATCTGCGATTCTCCACCTTCCATAGCTTCTGCTTTGGCTAATCTCCCCAGTGTATACTAAGGATGTTAGGACTAGTCGATTCTATCAGATAGAGGCAGCAAGGGGCGGGGGTGGAAGGGGGTACTTCAAAGTGGCAGCACCTCATGGAGCCCGGTAAGGGCTCCATGCGGTGCTGCTGCTTTGAAATGCCTTGGCGGCATTTTGCTGCATAGATGTCCAAACTATTTTGCTGAAAAGGTGTCCAAATATACCACATGTTGCTTCCAGTACAGCTAGCTAAATAAATGGAAGTATTGTGCTTAACAATACTAGGTTTTTACTAATTTATACTTTTGTTGACAGAAGTCTTGTATGAAAAGTTATTACAATATAGACATGTGTAAAAGAATGACATGTTTCTTTTTGCTTTCCTTTTATAATCTAGTTGATGTTCTTTGGAATCTTTTTGTGCCTGGATGCTTTTCTCTATGTGTTCACCCTGCTTCCTTTGCGAGTTTTTCTGGCATTGTTCCAGTTCATCACTCTGCCTTTTTATGGCTTACGGTAAGGTTTTATTTTGTTTTAAAAATAAAATATTGCTATTTTAAAATAATATTTTAACTACTTTGCTAAGTTTTTGTAATTAGCCTATTTAATTTTATAGCCCTATGCGTTTATGCTCATGCATTTATTGATAATGCATTCCAGCGTTGTCAAACATGGTCTCACTGAAACCTACCAAAATAGGAAAGAAGTCAGTGTCAAGACTAATTTAATCACTAACTCACCCTTTTGGTTTCCCCACTTGTAGCCCATAACATCATGGTAAAACATTTTTCTAAAGGGGTGAATTTAATAGCACCTTTAATTCAGTTTTTGTTGATGAGAACCTTGACACGTTGAGGCTTTGTGTTCAAATGAACACTTAAGACAACATTACTGTGTTGTGAAATCAAGGATAGAAAACCATTATTTTACTTCAATAAGGAAGTAAATGCTGGGCAGAATGGGTACCTTATGTCAACAACCAGGGGTACATGTACTGCTGGGGTTATGCATAGGTTTTATATGGGTTATAGCAGCTCATCTAGATATTTGCCTAATTTTACAACAGGGTGTGGTGAAAGCATTATCTACATCAGTACAACCTAAAATTTCATACAGACACATGTTTATGCTGCTCTCTGTATAAGGAACCTGACTGATCTGGCGAATTGGTAATGAGTGTAGAGACTTTCACTCCGAGATCAATAGTTATGATTGTTAATGCATAAAAGATATTACCAGTTCATAGCCTTCTGCCACTCTGGCTGAGAGAACAAAGATTGAGTGGATGCAGGCCTGTCCAGAGAAATGTAGATACATCATGCTTGCTAGGGTTCCTTCCTCTCCTGTTGCCATTTTTGTACACTTTAGTTAGATGTTTTGGGGTGCCCCGAGTCTTGGGTCCTTGGCACAGTTGTCCCACATTTTCCTTTCCCCCCCCCCCACTAACTTCAAATAGATGCATAAATTAATTTAAGCCTGAAAAGGTAATATCTCTATTTAGACTTTGCTATCTCTTAAATGTATTAAATTGAGAGATTATAGGATTGGTGCCTCTGCTGCAATAATTCTTTGAATTACTAGAATCTGCACTTTCATAAGCAGATAATCATAATCTACTTTCATAATCTACACTTTCATAACTCTGTTGACCTAGTAATAAAATGGCAGCTCATATTTGTATTGTGTATATACAGTGTTTTGTAGGTTTGAAATGTTTTACTTTAGAGCATACCTTTTTAACAGAGGGAAAGCTAGTGTTACTACATGAAAAAGATCCCATAGCTTTTAAAATGTTTTCTTGTTTTGTGTTGTGAAATTTGTGTGTACACATTTGGGAAATGTCTAAAACTATTATAAATGGACGCTAGATGGCAGCCTTCCATGTATTTTATCTTCCAATCTGAGATTAATCAGGGAGGTTTTCATTATGCAAAACAAATATTTTCTTACCATGTACATCTCTAGTATAGCACAGTTACTACAGTTTATCAATTTTAACTTTTTTCTTCATTACCAGTTAAACAACATCCATTCAAATGCTTACAAGAGGAGGTGTAATCACCAAAATCCTAAAATGCAATTCAAGTCTAAAAATGTAATTAAAAATGGCATTGTGGTGATTTATTATCTTAATTATTTCTTCTCTTTTTACAAAGTTTACAAGAAAAAAAAAATTCCCTTGATGCCAGCCTTGCAGATCTAGCCTGGGATCAGGAAAACAAGCCTCTTCTGCTTATGCATAATCATCTGTAATAAATATCTGTAGACTAAATGTTGGTCTTTTAAATGCACCTTCGGAACCCCATTGTCTTCAGCCATGTTTTACAGGTGTAGCCAAGAGCCATTAGTTGAACAATTTGGTCCACTAATTTAACTGGAACTCATTCTACTATTTTGGCTGTATAGGGCTGAAAGTAGTAAGTAGTAGTAAACTTTTTTTTATTTCTAATATCGGCTACATTGATTTTCAGTATACCTAAGGAGAAGATTTTCTTGTGGGAAAGTTCAGTTATATTCAGTCACTTTTCAGAACAACTTCACTGGAAACATACCTTTCCAAATACATTTAGGTCAGCAGAGTCTACGTTAGATTAGATTATCATACATTATCTAATTCATAGATTTTTACATGTGATGACTTTATATACCGTTCACACACAATTCATGTTTACAATACAATGTAATTTTGTTTAGTGTGATATGATGATTCTGTTCCTAGCATGATGAGTTCTCCATTTTACTTACTTTTTTATTTAATAACCACTGATTTGGTTTGTTATAGCAAGAAAAATTTAGATTTTGATTCCCAAAATTGTCAATACACATTTATGTATATCTAAATACTATGTCAGTAGACTAAGCACATCTATTATTATTGAAGTTATTGAGAAAGCAAATTGCTGGTTAACTTTGCCTTGTTCACACAGTTCTTCCCTTCTGTTGAAAAGATTTGAGTAGAGCTCTTCCTTATAACTGTAACTTGTAAAGTTATATTCCATTCTGTATAGTAAATAAAAGTGCTCCTCCCTTCATATAAATGTTTTCCCCCTCCAGGTCAGAGAAGTTGATTAGCATTCTGTCTCCTGTGTCCTCTTGTTCCTCACTTATACTATTTCCTTGTAATTTTACTATTCTTTATAAAAGAGATAGGGATTATTTTTCCATCCTTTTTTCTTTGAGAGAGTCCAAGCCTTTTCTTTCATGTCAGACTAATCTGTATTCATGGTAACATGCATGGTGCTTAAATGCAAAGCGGGAACTGCACATTAGTTTTTGTGTATACAGTATTTTAATATCCTTGTGAAACAAAATAGCTGAAACATTGAACAAGGCGATTCCCATATCTGGGATTAATTTTCTGTCACCATTCTACTTGTTATACCTACTTTACAAATTAAACTCTTCAAAAATTTGACCACTAAGTCGTCATTCTAAGACATTTCCTTTGGTCTATATTTAAATCTGTAGAGCAGATTCTGGATCATTATTTTTGTTAGAACAACCTTTTAACATAGCTGTACTTTCTCAGATTCTCAAAATTATTGAGGCAACAGCTAATACAGCACATTCATAGTTGGTGCAATTCAAGAGTCTGATATAAGTGCAAGCTGCCTGTCATTCTTGTACAGCAAAACTGACAGGATTTTGGTGCTGTTTCCTTTGGGAGTGACTTTGGCAGTTTGGACCTAATATCTTTAGATCTTTGTTCCAAACATAGAGTGGGTGTTTCACAGGATTCAACAAACAGTTTAGGAAGTTAAGTAGAATTAGTAAAACAATCTTACAAAACTCTTCCTTGAAATAATTCCAGTATGTTTTCCTCCTAACAAGAGTCTCCTAAATTCAATAAATCTTTCTTTGTTCTTACTTACTGTTAAATAAATTCTGTATGCTAACCAAGATATTCTTCAGCCATTGTATCATTCTGTGCTGGAACACCAATTCCAATGCAAGGATTTCTGAAAATTTGTTGGAATAAACCTGTTAAGATACTTCTAAAGAATAGATTCCTTGAACTGCACTTATGAGACAATAGTCAGATCTGATTAGTTCAGATAACAGATTTCCTACGCATCTTGATCTTTTGCTTGTAGAATTTTAAGGATCTAGATCGTTTATTTTCAGCCTAGCATAGCAAAAGACCCAAGAAGAAATGATAGGAAGATCTTTGTTCATAATAATATTGATACAAAGAATCTTAGGATGAAATCTTCAAATTACACATAATCCAAGATAGTTTTTTTAGATATTAGGACTAAAGAAGATTCCATCCAGTAAAACTAATTCTATAATTAAACCATAGAATGAATGACTAGATTATATTACATCTTAGTTCTTCCCTGAAAGGTTTTTCCAATAACCTCAGATTTATTTTTAAGGCATCATTCTAGAAAATACTGAACTTGATTATAAATATTCTCCTGTGGGAAGAAATGTCAATGTCTAAGGTACTAACTCCTTGAAGTGTTTCCCTGAAAGTTCCAATTTGTTCTTTTATGTGGAAATCAGTGGACTTATATTTTAAATACACTCAATAAAGGACATGTTATTGCTTTGCTCCTTTCTTCCTAAAAGGGATAAGTAGTATTAGGTCCAAGTTATAATTTATTTAGCTCCTTTCTAGGCCTGGTTGTAGTGGCTGTATTTATAAAATTCCCTATTACCCACGTTGGACTTCTTCTTTCAGTGAGAAATAAACAAAGAAAGAACTACAGCATAGAGAGCCTTCTAGAAATACCAAACATATTAGCATTTTCTCTGTGGATCTTGTTACTCTGATAAATTGTCAGACCTTTTTAAAAAGTAAATTGGCATTTCCATTACAGACCTAGGCCCAAGTGTAATTGCTTGTTTGTTGGGTGTCTCTCTCCCTTCTCACCCCATCCCATCCAGGACTAGTTCCAGCCCTTGCACTCGCACAGTTTCTTCACTGTCTGATTAAACTAATGAGAAGGCAAATGTGTGTTGTCTTCCATCAGAATGTATTCTAATTTATTCCTTCTAAACAAAAAGCCAAATCCTGTCCATGTGCATTCTGTGTGTGCTACATTAGAAAAGCTTATCAGTGTCAGCGCAGACATCCACCTTTCCTTTCCATAACAGTACGTTAGTGTAGCAACATTACAATCTTCTCTCTTTCTCTCTCTCTCTTGTAAATCAGACTGAAGGGAAGAGCACTTTCACTTCCTTTATAGAATGGAATGTGGTGTCACAGGGAACCTCTCCATGGTGAGTAAATCCTGATTTTCCTTTTATGCTATCAGCCAAATTCACATCCACTTGTACTCAGTAAATGACTGAATACATAAACAGACAACATAGGTCAATTATTAATTAACATTCTCAGATAAAGACACTTGTTATAAATTGCCCACATCTGTATAGCTCTTTAAAGGAAAACATAAAGGCTATCACTTGTGTTGCTTAGTGTTATACTTACTTTCTTATGTGATGTGTGTGTGTGTGTGTGTGTGTAAGGGGGGGTTTATGGAAATAGTTTGGTATTTACAATCACTAGGGTTTACGTGTTTGTAGGTACAGTGTAAGTGCATCTCTTCCATCAACATAAAAAATTCTCAACACTTGTTCTGTTTTGATTATCTAGTACAGTACAACATGGTTTGTTTTTACTTTTGTATTGTATTCCAGATGTTTCTCTTCACCATCAATTATATTTTTGCCTGTACTTTATTTTTAAAGCAAATTTTATAATTTAAAATTACAAGAGATTGATTAAAACTAACTCATTTGACTAAGTTCAGTTAGTTAATCTGTATCTCTGGGTGACCACAAGACCAACTTTAGTCTATGGATTTTTGAAAAAGTATCTGCATTTCACCAGGTGAAAAACACTAAGCTGTTTTGTTTTTCAGAAAATTATGGATATTGTGAGAACTACTTAAACTTATTTGCATAATAAACACTTAGCAAATCTACAGAGTAAATGTTGACTTTTAATAATAGCGCTGCTCATTATTAAAATAAATATATTAAGTGAAGATTTTTTTAATGTTCTCACGTTGGATCTTATTTTGCATTTATTCTGAGACAGCTCTCCTCGGAGCCTAGAAATCAGGTTGGTTTTATGTTACATTCTTAGCATGATCTTGTGCTGTGTTGTTTGCATGTAGTTTTCATGTTTTCAAAAGTGAAGTGCTGTTTGATATTGACAACTTTTCCTCCATTTTGTCCTACGTTTCAAATAGATGTCTGTGAGCAAAATCCTAATAGTAAAAACCAGTTAAGAAAAATTACAAAATGCTGTGTTTACACACACACACACTTGAAAATGCAAGGACCATGGATATGAGTTACTTTTCCAATAACAAATATTAGATGTGTTGAAAATGGCTCTTTAAGGCAGTCTCATCCGGTATTTGTGTAAATGTATAACCACTTGAAATTTTTAGTGGTTACACATTTACACGCGGGAGGTGGGAGCTTGGTGCTTGTGGGAACCCACTTTTACTGGCTCCCTCTTACCCCTCCTGCCGCCTCCCCATTGCCTTTGATACAATAGTATTAACCAGTAAGCCCAGACTTATTGGTTAATCATGTGGTCGAGTACACGTTGACATCCCTAGTTTTATTTGTGAATTCAGGAATCTTTTCCAAAACAAAAACGGACGCTGGCTCCTCACACCTTTTGAAGAATTTTGAAAAAATTCATTCTAAATAAAGACATGTTTGCAGCAAACTCATTTTGGTTTAGTCGTCTGACATTTAATAAGGATATTTTTATGAAAAATAAAACCATTGTATCTTAAGCAGTAGGCTGCTCATTCCTGTTTCTGTTGTATTATTATCTTCCTTGACATAGTTTAAGTTGTCTAATTCTTGGATGTGATTATAAATGTTATTAAAGGTAATTGTGATGACACTGGATACATAAACTTTTTTTACAGCATTACACTTAGTAATGCATAACATTTGGTTTAAAAAAAATGGAATAGCGCTATACAAAATCAATATGTACAATATGTAATTATCCCTGTGTAATATAGGGGTGTTAAATTTTGTTTAACCAGCTAATCGAGTAGTTGATGGAATTTTCTATTGACTACTTGATTAGTTAAGGGGGGAAACTGCAGAGCCACGGCTGGATTAGATCCTGACCCCGGGAGCTAACCCCTCCACTGCTCTGCCTTTTAAATGTAGTAACAGCTGCCTGGCTCTTACTATATTTAAAATCAGAGGCACAGCGTCTAGGACCAGGCATGAGCTGGGACAGCTGATTCCCAGCTTGCACCCAGTTCCCTGCAGCTCCCCCTCTGTGCCTGCCCTCCTTTTGCTCCTCCCCCTTTCCTGCCTCTGATAGAGGCAGCAGTGGGGGAAAGTGACTAGTCGAGTCACACGACTAACCAATAAGCATATGCTGCTTACATCCCTAATGTTACATCATCAAAATGACAACCTTATAAATCTCAAACCATAATTATTAGTGGGTATGATGTTTGGGGGATAGTTCTGCTGTTTTTCAAGAACAAGACTATACAGAGAATAAATTGGGTACCCACTTTCACATATGCCACATCATGATAAAATTGTAAACAGTAATTATATTAAAAGGCAACACATTTTAATATTAGTACAATAAATTTTTGCATAATTCATAACTTACTGCCAAAGAATATAGAATCAAAAAAACGAATTTGATTTGAAAAAAGAATTACACTTATTTATATAAGATTATTACAGTTATATTAGATGAGAATGTATAAAACATAATAAACTTTCTAGAATAAAGACAATCATTTGCTGCGTAGTATTTAAATGCAACTTCCCTCTTGAGAATGTTACTGAATGTGTTTGTCATGAGGATTTTACCTCTGAAGCATCAATCAGTATTTGAGATGACAAGATGCTGAATAGATGGGTAGTTTGGCTGAATCAAATATTGTGCTTTCGTGTCATCTTTTTGTGCACTCGTGGTACAGCTTGATTTTATAATCTAGAGAAATTTTAACAAGTGTCTAGATGTTTCAGTTAAATGCAATACAAAATAAATGTTTTTCGTTTGGGTCCTATTTTTTATGGTGCTCCCATGAAAGAAATGCTGTCACTTGATTCTCTTTGGGATAAATTTGGTAGAAACTGGTATCCTGGCTTCTCTTGAAAATATTGGCTGTATGGAGTAAAATTATGAGTTAAGCTTATTATATCCTTATGTTGTAGATCCTTTATATGTGGTATAAAAATAGCTAAAAATGCACTAGTCAGATTACATATTTGGGATGCCAGAACTCTAATCAGCTTTGTATATTTCATTGATTTGTGGATTAATTATTCTGGATTCCAGTAAACCAGGGTTTTATTGTGGCTCATCTTACTCGTGCCCTACCAGTTGTTAATGGTACAGCTGTTAGAACAAAGAACATTTTGGCAACGACAGATAATAATGCAATATAAGCCTGAAGCTAGCATAATGTACAGTACAAGTACTATCAAAATAATAATTCGCTGCCATTGAAATACTCCTGAAGTGTATGCGTTTGTAATTGTTTTCTTCATAATGGCATTGGTGTTTCTGATGTTTTGTACAGGTTTAGACTCGTGTGCTTTGTTTCCTCTCAAAAAATAGATGGAGACAGAAATCTTCCTATTGTATGAAATGCACATAAGGAATGTATTTAGAATGGCTTAGTATAAAACTTGCACACCATGTATGATTGTTTAAAAAAAAAATCTTCAGAAGCAAAGAAATTTCATCCTTTTTGTTCGTTTCTGTTGGCAAACTTTGTTCTTTTTCTATAGTTTTGCATTATATTGGAGAAGTCAGGGCTGTTTAACTTAGGGCAGGTAAACGGGTATTAATGTAGATCAGGTCTTAAATAGCTTTTCTTATGTCAGAAATACCATAATTTTTAAAAGTTGCTAATTTATTGTTCATTACCATTCCTTTTTTTTCAATTTTAAGGTGAAATAAATTTGAGGGTAAAATAACCTTTACATTCTTGACAACTGAAAAAATGTATTTAATTAATCTGACACTATTATCATGGTCACTCTTTTTAGACTTTGATATATTGCCACTATACATCTCTGGCACCACTATATTCTTTTAAGTACCATAACAAGGTGAAAATCTAATAGTTTTTTAGGACAAAAATACCAAACAAAGACTAGCCTCCTCTGTGTTTGTAAGAGGGTAGTCTCACTTATAGCTTTGCTTCTGGGCTAGAACCCTGGGAGGGTTTGAGCTTTTGGTCTATATCATCTGTGGATGTTCACTGGAGAGTGAGCTGTTGAATGACTCAAGACTATCCTTGTTTGCTGACAAATGTAATCAGCTGGTCTCCAGATCTGTCTGGTGTGCATCTTTTGCATTATCCAGTTTTTAACATCTGGCCCAGATATTTCTCATGGTCTCTTTTTCATTATGCTCCCTGAGTAGCTGCTATTTTGGAAAGTGGGGCTGTGGCGGGGAGCTTGATACAAACTTAATTAAACATGAAATTATACAGTAAAAAGAGTGATAGTTCATGGACGCTGACGTACCATCACTCGGAAACAATAATAAAGTAAAACAGTGATTGGACATTTCCTCCATGAATTTATCTAGTTCTTTTTTGAACCCTTGTTGTAGTATTGGCCTTCTCAACATCCTCTAGCAAAGTGTTCTACAGGTTAACTGTGTGCTGTGTGAAGAAATACTTCCTTTCATTGGTTTTAAATCTGCCTATTACTTTTTGTATCAGAGGTAGCAGTGTGGGGTGTCAAGCGGGAGCCGGTTTGTGAGGGGAGCCAGTTAAAAAACCATCTTCCCACACAGGTTGTCTGCCTGACACTTCATGCTGCTGCCTCCATATATACAGAGGTGCTGTATATGGAGGCAGCAGCGTGGAGTGGCAGCAGCCCCTGTCCCCAGATGTCTTGAGCTCCCTGTGGATTGAGGCTGCTCCCAAGGGAAGGGTAGTGAGGGAGTGCGGGGAGGCTGCCATGAAGCAGCCTCTGTCTGCGGCAGCCTAGGTTGGCTGTGGACGGAGGCTTGTCCAGCAGCTGCCCCCTGAGCTCCTGCCTCTGTCTGCAGGGAGCTCGGACCTCCCCACGGACAGGGGCTGCTGCCGCAAAGCAGTATATTAATTACATTTGATGACCCCCTCCTTGTGGTATCAGAAGGAGTAAATAACACTTATTTACTTATGCCCCATCTGTCATGATTTTATAGACTTGTATCATATTCCCCTCCCCCCATCATCTTTTTTTTTCAGCTGTAAAGTCTCATTCTTTTTAATCTTTTCTCATATGGAAGTTGTTCCGCACCTCTATTAATTCTTTTTTGAGATGCGGTGACCACATCTGCATGCAGCATTCAAGAAGTGGGTGTATCATGGATTTATATAGAGACATTTTGATATTATTTGATTTATAATCTATACTTTTCTGATGATTTCCAATATTCTGTTAGCTTTTTTTACTGCCACTGCACATTGAGTGGCTGTTTTCAGAGAATTATCCACAATGAGTCCAAGATCTTTCTTGACTGGTAACAGCTAATTTAGACCCCATAATTTTGTGTGTGTATTTGGGGTTGTTTTCCATTGTGCATTCCTATGCATTTGTCAACATCGAATTTCATCTGTCATTTTGTTTCTTAGTCACCATGTTTTGTGAGGTCCCTTTGTACTTCTTCACAGTCTGTGTTGGTTTTAACCACCTTGAGTACTTTTATGTCATTTGCAGTTTTTGCAACCTCAATTTTAATCCCTTTTTTTTCCAGATCATTTATGAATCTGTTGAATAACACTGGTCCCAGTACAGATCCTGGGACACAACTGTTTACCTCTCTCTGTTCTGAAAACTGACCATTTATACCTACCCTTTGTTTCCTATCTTTTAACCAGTTCCCAGTTGATTCAAGGACCTCCCTCTTATTCATGATAGCTTTCATAGTTTAAGAGCTTTTGATGAGGGACCTTGTCGAAGGCTTTCTGGAAATCTAAGTACAGTATATCTGGTGGATCCACCTTATCCACATACTCTCTCAAAGAATTCTGTAGATTGGTGTATGGAGATGTAGAAGTTATGACTTAAACCAAGTTTAGCTATATTGCAAGCCTGTAATTGGTTTCCAAAAACCACTTACTTCTGCAGTCCAGTAAGAGTTTATAAGAAATAAGCCCTTGGATAGCAGACAGTTTGGATATTACTCTACAGGTACTAGCACATACCAAACATAGCTTTCTTTTAACTGAGCGTAGATTGCACACAGTAACAAACATGCATGGTTTTTTATAGATACATTGTGAAAATATTCCCACACTGTACTTTCTGTCTGTGGTTGCTGTTCGCCTTCTCGACACTGAGGAATATTTCAAGGCCAGAAATAAAGTTCATGGGGGGGAAAAAATGTCAGCTTAAAACTTGCTCCCCAAAGTAGATTGAAATGGCAGTAATTCTGGCCACCTTCTCTTAGTCACTCCTTTTTGGTGACTACAGAAGGTATGAAGCTACATACATATATAATCAAAGTTCAATTTTCAATTAAAAAAAATCCCACTCCATCCATTTGTACGGAAGCATGGAACCTTTCTGATAACTTCAACATATGCTTTTCTCTGACAATCTCCCAGGAAAATCCAGAGAAAATGTAAAATGCTTCTTATTCAACTAGTAGCTTTGCTATCCAGTTAATTCACCTCTGCATTTTAATTGTATGGCTACTTTCATTTTGGGGCAGCCTTAAAATAGGAATTTTGCAGACTAGTAAAGAAATATGCTATTTCCAGCTCACTTTTAGCAGTTGCTTTAGACAAAGGACTGTTAATTGGTGCCTGTTGTATGTTGACTATTCTTGTTTTTTCTCTATAGCCATGTGTATAAATCCTTCCTGGATGTTGCCCTCCTTTTCATCTTTCACCTGTGATTGGCTATGGTCTAGGTACACACAACTTAAGTGAAGGTGTGATTTTAAACTACTTTGGGTGAATTTGTGCAATGCTATGTATGTATTTTGTTAGCTTGTCCCTTGAAATTTTCAGGGGCAGGTTATAAACACAGGAGTCCCCAGGAGGGATTAGCTGGCTTGATAAAGACTCCGGAGCATTCCCCATATCCATTGCTCAGTCCCTTATTTCTTGCTGACTGATGGCTCAGAAATATTTTATATGCAGTTTCCTATTGTCTGCGGCTACGAGAAGGGGCAGATTTTGAAACTAGAGTGATGGTGAGCATATGAGCACTATTTATTTGATTAGGTGTCTATACTGTTCTCACCTTTGTAGTAAGTACCTGAACCATAGAATCTTCATGATCACGAAACAAGGTGGGAAGGCACTGACTCCTCCTTGCTGTACTTTTGAATTCCCCCAGTCTTCAGTGTGCCAATGACAAATACAGGCACTTGCTAATTATTGTGTGACAATATTGCATCAGAGGATTTGATTAGTTCTCAAAACTCATTGCATGCATATTAGAGATCTGAAAACACCTTTTTGGCCAAGAGCTATGCTTAAGCATTTGGGTTCCTTGCCTTCACTTCTCTTGGGTGACAAAATATGTCTCTTCACCTCCTGATCAGGATATTTTTTGCCTGTCTATACTGTGAATTCCTCAAAGTCATGCTGCAAAAACAGGCATGCTTTGCATTCTCCATAAAAACTATGAACAGCATAATTCCTCACAGTTAAGTAACCACACAAGTTTTTCTAAGTACAGTAAACACATTCTTAAAATGGAAGCTTTGCAGAAGAAACATAATAAAAATAATAAAAGGATCTGTATACCTGTTAATAAGTTTACCAGAGATCACCCCTAAGTCCAACAAGGATTCTGGCAGGCAATCACATCTTCAGAGCACACAACGAGGTTTTTCTGTGGTTACAAGTTCATAACCTCTTTCACTCATAACAAGAACAGCCATAAGTCTGAGTAATATAGTGAACTCTTAAACTTGATTCAACAAAGTTTAATTTAATTCAATAAGGTTTGTCCAGTATATTATAGAAATTATACTGTATCAGTCACTCCTTTAAAAATAGGTCTCAATTTGAGCACATCACTACTAAATTGTTGGTGGCAATGAATCGCTATTTTATAGTGGTAATAAAAAAATAGGAGCAAATTCACTGAATGAAGGCGTGTAGGAGATGTACATTAGTTCTGTATTAAAGGTTAAGACAGTACTTAGCCCTCCAAGTTGTCTTGTCAAAAAATCTCACACTGAAGCAGCTAATTGCATGGATACTACATTTCTCCTAATACACAAACAGTTCCTGAAACTCACCTTCTTGACCTGGATGATTAAATGTGCAGTGACTTTTTGAACTGGGAATTAGGATTGACAGGGGCCTTGAAAAACTTAAAAACACAACGAATAGTCTCAAAGTCATCAATGTCAACCCTGTCTACTGACACAGAACAAAATAAACCTAAACCATCCCTGACAGATGTTTGTCTAAACCAGTGGTGGGGAACCTAAGGCCTGAAGGGCCAGATCCAGTGCACAGCTTGCCTGAATTCCACCCTGAGACTCAGTGCCTGCCCCCAGCATTGGGGAGTCTGCGATGGCACTGCACAGCTGCCTCCTCCCCCCCAGCATGGGGCTGGAGCACACAAAATTTTCTACGCTGGGCCCACCTAGAACCTGGTGTGTGAAGGGAATGTAGGAAGTGTCTGTCTCCTTCTCAGTTGGGGGCCAAAACAGTGAGGTAGTTGGGTTTTTGGGGGCAACCCCCCTACTTATTTTTCTGTGGGTCAGTAGCCCCGACCCAAAAAGAGGTTCCCTACCCTGGTCTTAGACAGATCCAGGCTAGTTGTTCCTTATAGCCTACTATTCTCTAGATGGCTTACAAAGTGTTTAAATTTTTTCCAGGATCTTTCTGGGTATTGATGTCAGGCTGACCAATTCCTTGGATCATCTTTGTTATCCTTTTTAAAAATAAGTAGTATGTTTGCTGCTCTTCAGTCTTTTGGGACCTCACCAGACTTCCTGTAGTTCTTGAAGGATGATTGCTTATGCTTCCAAGATTTCTTCAGCTTATTCCATAAGTACCTTCATTAGGCCTTACTGATTTGAATATTTCTAATTGTATCTAACTATTCTTCAATATGTTATTTCCCTATTTTGGCTTATGTTCCTTATAGGGATGAAAAGGTTAACTAGTTAACCAGTAATCATTAGCCTTACTAGCATACTTACCAGGTAAATGGGTAACTAGAGGGCTCGTCATGGGGAGCAGCCTCCTGTCCACTGACTCAGGGTGCAGTGCAGCAGAACCCTGGCTAGAGCAGCCCCCTCATCCAAGGTGTGGAGGACTGGGTGGGAGGAACTCCCCATAGCTGGTGGACTGCCTGCACCCCAGCCCCGGGACCTCAGCCACACAGTTAAACTATTACAATTAAATTGTTTAACCAGTACATGTTTTTTATTGCATATTTACATGCCTAGTTCCTTCCCCCTTGTTATTCAAGTTGAGTACCTGGTAACCATTTCCCTTTTCAGTGAAGACTGAAGCAAAATGGACATTCATCAGCTCAGCATAGGGATATACACACTATTGCTTGGTACAAATCTGACACCCTGCTTCCACTGTAAATCCTTAGAACCTGGATGGTGAGAGGATCCACTGAGCTGCTGTTTTATAAAAGCTGTTGTGTTTGTGCACTCTTCAAAAGTGTGAATTCATATGAACAGCTGGTTCAAACAGCACTACTTATGTTTTTTGCAAGAAATGAGCTTTTATGTAGCACCTCTGTATATTAAACTACAGTTGCACATTGCAGTGCTTGTCTGAAAAGAGTGTATCATGTCTGAACTCCAAAGAGCTTACAGGCTAATACAAGGCATAATAAATGAATGGCAAATGAACAATAGCAAGAAAAAGGGAAGACAAGGGTAATAGTAATGAAAACATGGGTATTTTTAGGCTCACTATGTATATTTCAAGATTTTATATCCGCTCTATTTTTAAATAAGTAAAGAATCAGTTGAAATTATTAAACAATTGTATGGAATGTTTAAAACACTGTTGAGAGTAGATGGGCTTCTCATTTTTCAATCCTTAAGCTCTTTTCTGTTAAACCCTTTTCAATCAAACTTATAAATCAGGTAATATACCCATGTTAATATAGCTCTAGTAGCCATTGCTAATTATCTGATTTAATGGCTTGATCTAGACATGTGATGAGGGCAATGTGGAGTCTTGCCATCTGTCTGTTTATTTCTTATCTTTTGTAGAGGAACATAGAATTTGTGTACTTCTGTTAACTAATTAGACACAAGGAAGTTAGGGTTTTATTGGACCAGCTGTGAAAGATGTTACCTCACCTTGTAATTGCCATATCCTGGGATCAATGTGGCTTAGAATAGCATTACTTATTTGCAATATATTGCAGTGGAACTATATACCTTTCATAATTTATAAAAGCTAACCCAACATGTTCATTATCTTTTTATACTACAATTTTTGCTTTTGGGATGT
This sequence comes from Apalone spinifera, assembly GCA_030068395.1. Classification (NCBI taxonomy): domain Eukaryota; kingdom Metazoa; phylum Chordata; order Testudines; family Trionychidae; genus Apalone; species Apalone spinifera. The sequence continues at coordinate 99,931,270 of JANRFK010001234.1, forward strand.
ACTAAAATGTAGAGGGGTTTATCTAATTACGTGTTTTGATAAGTACCAGTTAAATCTGATTATGACTTTTCCTGTACATGTGTCACTTATAACATCTCTGCATATGTTATCATTTCTACAAGACTGATTTCATGATTTGTGTATGTATCTGTCCAGACAGTTTCTCTCTTGCCCTTACTTAATTTTCCTTAGGCTGATAGAAAATAAGGGCAAATCTACCAAATAGCTATTCTGGAATAATTATTTCAGACTGAACTTAAACAAGAAATGGTCTGGTAGCACTTGATAGACTAACTCGGCTACCCCCTGAAGCATATTTCAGAGTGGCTATTTAATAGAAGCCCCCACTTACACAATAGTTCTCATATATGAGTGCTTTTTTCTGATATAGCTTAATTCACTTGGAGAAGAACACGTTCTTATTCATACGATTATTCACAAAAGAGATTAGATTATTCCTGAAAATGTGCAAATGTTGACAGCCTGAAGATAAATGAACATACTTTGTTTCCGGCTTCCAAGCAATTTTACATCTACTCGAGCTGAAGCCTTACCATTCTAAGCTGATCCACAACTGAATTAATTATCATGTTTTAACACTTGGGAATGCAGCAAAAAATTCTGTACTAGAGCTTTCATCTGTTAGTACACATGTTAAAACATAACTTATAATTCACATGTATACAAAAGTATTATTAAGCTTACTTCACTAATGATTGCTTTGTGCTTTTGATATTTGGCACTATGGTGCTTTAACCCTTTGACACAATCTGTAAGAAGTTTAAGTGTTCAGCATCCAATTAATGTTAAATAATTGAGTGTAAGCATTGATAGGTGAGTATCTTCCTTGGAATTTCATTGTGCTAAATATGAAATATAGGTGTCTTGGAGTATAGGGGTTAATTGACATGCTTCTATTGTTTTAATTCAAGTACATTGAGTGGTTGATAGCCCATACTAGTAAGCCAGAAGAATTTACCTGGGAAGTATTATGTTGTGTACTCATATGTGGTCTACGTGTGTTTGGGAGCTACCTTCAGACTTGGACATTTTAGGGTGTCTGCTTTTGAGAGAGTTGCATAATTTTAGTACAAAAATTATTAGAGGGCTTGTGCTCCATCCCTTAGCATGTCATTCTTTGTACTGAAGTCTTAAAGAAGGCTGCTTCATTTCCTTTCCAAAGAGAGAAGCAAGCAAGACTACATCTGAAAGTGAGGAGCTTAAAGTGATATGTAAAATCCTAAGAATGAAGGGTTAAGTAAAAACAACCATACCTTTGTGCAAAGGCTCTTGTTAAGGTTAGGGGCAAATGTGATTTTACCTAACCACTGGGGCCTTGACAGCTGGGAGGGAATGATCCTGTTCAAGACGGTGATCTATAATTTTGTATAATTATTTTTAGCGCACCACTACTTGTTTTTCTGTGTTTTTAGCTCAGCAGTAAATTCTTTCAAATATATATATAATATATATATATTTTCTTAGCCAGCAGCCTCTATCAGTGCATATCAACTAATGGCATTTGTGTTTTGTTACTTATAACACATAGAAGAATTATTTTGTCTTTGTATTTCAGTGATAGACGTTTGCTACAACCTGCTCAGGTATGTGACATTTTCAAAGGAGTTATATTGGTCATCTGCTACTTCATGATGCACTATGTTGACTACTCTATGATGTACCATTTGATAAGAGGACAGTCTGTCATAAAACTCTACATCATCTACAACATGCTGGAGGTAAGGGCATTGACACCAAAAGGAAATGTCAAAGTATGCTTTCTTTCTGGATATCAAATATAATGTATTATGATTTTTGTACTTTGACATTTGTACATCTCTCTAATATAGTAGCTAGAAAGATGTTAAACCTCAAGTTGTACTTTAATATATAGTAAAATAGACATGGACATGAAAATCTCTACAACAGATGCTTCCATGAAAAAGGGTGCAACAACTTTGTTACATATCCTGTTAAATCTGTTTCTTGTAATGTATCAGAGTTAATGATGTTAAATTTAAAAAAAAATAAAATGAGGAAGAGAGAAAGTGAGAGAGAAAAAAGAAAAGTGTGTTGGAGTGAAACTTGAAGTACAAGAGTCAGACTATAAGATAGCTGAAAAAATATATATTATTTGAAATAGGAATTGATGCTGAGAAGGTTTTGCCCAATAGTGGCAGGATCTTAGGGTAGAATAAAGAAAAAATCTTAAGGTTGATGAGATTTATCTATTTATTTCTTTTTTCAGAAACGTACCTTTCAGTATGCTTAGGCTTGTGTACTAAAAACAAAATCAGTACTTCCAGCTTCTCCCAATCCATAGCATCATAAAAATCCTTAGTATGTGGGTAGAATGTCTACTAGGGATAAAAGCAAATAGTCGACTAATCGATAAGCCTAAGTTGAGTTCGCGGGGGGTCTCAGCTGCCATGGATGGGACAGTTCTTGCAGGCAGGCAGCCCTGCTCAGTCCCTGCTACCCAGGCCCGGGACCAAACCCCTCTGTGGCTCTGCAATTTAAAAGGCAGTAGGAGCCAGACAGCCGGCCCCACAGCTCCTACTGCTCCGGGGCCAAACTCTGCTGCAGCTCTGCAATTTAAATGCAGTAGGAGCCAGGGGGCAGGCTGCCTGACTCCGACTGTCTTTTAAATTGCAGAGCCACAGCGGGGTTTGGTCCCAGGTCCGACTGAGGTGGGCTGCTTATCAGCTAATCAAGTAGTCAACTCGATTAGTAAATTAACCTAATTTTAACATCCCTAGTTTCTACCATGAATTTAGAGGCGTTGGAGAAACATGGAGGGGAAGGAGAGAAGCCGAGAGAGAGGTCTGTGAAGTAGCATAAAGGGAAATCCTGTAAAACTCAAAGCATCTGTTTTTATCTGATTTGTTATTAATATAACGCTTTTGGGAAGCAACTGCTTTTCTTTCACTAAAATGTTATGAACAATCATAAACGACACTTACAAAAAGTTTTAAAAAGTGGATAAAGCTTGAGTCTGACCATAGCTCTGCATATCTGTAGCATGAGAGAGGCATAATGTGTTTAAGGCATTGCAGCCCTGGTTGTTCTGCCAGAATACTATACTATTGCTAATAGCCCATGATTAATTAGTATGATTCAGATGTCTATCAGAAGTTTGAGGATTATTGAAATTGAGTCTTGGTCTGTAGAAAATCCAAGGGATTTTTATTCTAGACATGAATTATTCCCTACTGTTGTTTGAAAATAGTGAATAAGAAGCACATTTCATAACCACAATATTAATATGCTTCCTGAAGTAAGTGATGTGTGAGCACAATCTTGGATGTTAATTATTAAGACTGTTTTGCCTTTCATGTGATTTTTCTTTATTACTACTTTCAGCTAATCTAGAAATCAAAATGTAAAATTCAGCACTCTAAGATCATGTGAACTGTGATGTTCTAGGGGACATTTATCTACACATATTTTCTTAATCTCTGACTGTGAATGATCATGACTTAAGTAAATCCAATGGTACAATTTATTAATGGTGAAAAAAGTTCATTTCATTTCAGTGTAATTGTTTTAAAACACCAAATACAATAATGGCTACATACTGCATGTTGTAAAATGGGACTTCAATATTTTAATCAGCGAAGCAGAAGGCACGTGTCATCTCCCTCACTGAGTAAACTGGAAGGGAGCTTGAGCTTAGCTTTACTTGAGTATAAGCAGAACCAATGGTGTCATGTCTGCTCCAAGGCAAGGGAATAGATCCTGCTGATATGAATTCTGTGTTCTGGTATTGCTTATAGCTACTAGCAAAGCAAACTCCCTTTGATTTCAGTAGAGAAGGCTCCTGCTAGAAAGTGTACTGGATTTTCTTGATCTACCATGAAAAATGTCATGCGTGGCAGAGTAGGAAACATGATTTCTACAAGCTTTTTACAAGCCTAAATCACATCCATATCAGCATAAAACAGAGGGTCCTAGATCCCACTCAGCATACTTGTTGGAAACTTGTTTCCATTTTACCCAAATGCAAATCTGCCACTAACAGTACACCTTAGAAGTTGCTTATAGGCACTCTTTTTTTGTAAAGGCAATAACCAGACTTGTATTGGTATTAAAATATACTTAACTCAAACCTCTGATTTTGAAATTTTTAATTCGAGGAAATGATTAGACTGACAAAGATGTTTACAATGAAGTTTTCGGCTGACTTTGGGTCAGAGAATATTGTCCTGCAAATGGATTTGATATAAAAACCACCCAAATTATGTGCTGAATGCCCCCAAATAACCAGGTTGAGGGGTGCATTCAGCCCTGCTGGCTTAAAATGACGCTTTTCTTTTTTTAGATTCAGACCCACCGGCTCCTGCTCCTTATGAAGCCCCAGCGTGTGTTATGCTGGTGACGCAACATTCACCATGGAACTCAACTGGAGCCTGGAGCCGGCATATAGGGTTTAGGTAAGTCTGCTTTAAAAGAACCAACAATATTGCGTGGTGTTTCCTTGTTTTATACCGTAAGGGATATAAAACATTAAAATGTTAAAATTAAAAAACTTTTTAAACCCTCCGCAATATTGTGAACTAAACAAAACTTACCTGCCTCCTTAAGTATTCAATAGTGGGTGTCACTTCACCAACAAAGTGCATGATGGGGCATCACATTGGAGCAGGAGCTAGGGGATGTTGACCACTTTCACTGAGAAGTAAAAAGCCGAAAACAATACCATTGTAAATATTCTTTTGAATTAACCTAATTCTTTTCCTGATTTAAAATTTCAAGCTGCAGAGTTTTTGAAATAACTCTGAGTAGGAGATTCTATTACCATAATACTGTGAGGGAAGCTAGTTAGTGCTAAATGGTACTCTTGTTTTGTCTGGGATATTCAGCATTTAACTGTGCTCATTTGTTGTTTTGGTCAAATCTTCACCATTAAATGTTTTAGTGGTACTAAATAATGAGTGTTGGCTTGAGAGAGGAGTTGAACTTTTCTGTTTTCTGTTAGAAGTTGCTCTTCAGTGATTTTTTTTTTTTAAATCTGACTAGCAACCGCTAAAAAAAAAAAAGCACTGAACTTTGGCTGACTATATTGTTCTGTGGAAAAACCTTTAGGTTAATGTGGCAAAGGAAAGTATTTGCTTTTTTATCTTCTGCTCTACCCAGATACTACTGGTTATTGTTTTTACTTGTCTAAAGTAGTCATTCTTAGTTTACAAAAGAACTACTAACTGAAGTATTAATCTTAATACATCTTACAACAGTGATTGTTTTTATATTATAATCTTACTACAGTTTAATAAGGAATTATAATATTACAGGTTGAATTTCTCTAGTCAGGAACTCTTTGGCATGATTTTGTTAGGCGGATATCATCTTATTGGTGTGGCCAAATTTCCCACAATTCCATAAAGTTGGTTTACAACAAGTCCTAGCTCTCAGTGTACTGAACTGTTATTTAGCTCTAATTTAGCCCTAACTGTTTTCTAAGGGTGTGTCTAGACTACATGGCTCCATCGATGGAGCCATGTAGATGAGGC
>JANRFK010001234.1:99936879-99952099 GCA_030068395.1 Apalone spinifera
GTAAACTAATCTACATGGCTCCGTCGACAGAGCCATGTAGTTTAGACGTACCCTAAGAGCCCAATAAGCAGTGGAAGTTGGTAATACCACTAGACAATATTGACCTCTCGTGGTTTGACAAATTTTCTGCTTCGGCACCAGTCAGGTCCATGTGGTGCTGGAATAGAGAGGTTCAGCTTGTGGTATTGTGCTATTTATCTCTTTACTTGGGTCACTCTCATAAGAGATGACAAACACCTCTTAATTCAGCCAAACATGCCCTGTGAATGTAAAGCTATTCTCTAAAGTACGTCTTCTAGTGCTTTGTTTATTTTAATTCTAATGATCTCAGACTTGTATGTATGTGCTAGAGCAGGGGTGGGCAATAATTTTTGGTGAAGGGCCACTTCAAGGTTTTGGAAATTGATCAAGGGCCATGCTTTTTCTGTGGAGGAGATGTGGGGTCTAGGGTGAGGTTGGGTGTAGAAGGGCACACAGATTGAAGGGACTGGGGTGCAAGAGACAATGTGAGGTCTGAGAGGGAGTTTGGGGTTGTGACCTGGGTCAGGGAGGGAGTATGGGTGCAGGAGAGGATTCTGGCCTGGGGGAGGGGCTCTAGGAGAAGGTACAAAGTCTGGGAGGGAATTGTGACCAGTGAGAAGGGGAAAAGGGGGTGCAGACTGCAGAGGGTTGACTGGTGACCTGGTGCAGGGGATTGGTATGCAGGGTCTTGGAGGGTGTTTGGGTGCAGGAGAAGATTCTGGCCTGGGGGAGCAGCGTAGGAGGAAGTACAAGGTCTGGGAGGGAGTTGTGACCTGTGCAGAGAGTTTGGATGATGACCTGGGAGAGGGAGTTGGCATGAGGGAGGGGCAGGGGTGCCAGAGGCAGGCTGTGACTAGGGGGCACATACCTAAGCTAGCAGCCCTACAGCACACCCAGGACAGGCTGGGCTCCCTGCCTGCAGCAGCCCCAGAAAACTTTAAACTGATGTCTTGTTCCCTCCACGTGGCTCTCTGCTCTAGGAAGGGAAAGAGGCTTGTGCTGCCCCCCATCCCTAGGCCTGAGCTCTGAGCTGAGAGATTGGCTGGGATCGATTCCTGTTGACTGGTTGTTTCCAGCCTATAGAAGTTGAGGATTGGGCTGGGGTCTGGGAGATCACACACAGCCTCCCCCTACCGCCAGAGCAGAGAGCTGCACAAACTGTACTTTAAACCGCGGTAGCTGCATGCCTGAGGGTCCGGGCAGGGTGGTCCGCAGGCTGGATCCAGTGGCTTGGAGGGCCAGATCTGGCTCCCGGGCTATGTTTTGCCCAGCGCTGTGCTAGAGGAAGGGCTTCTATTGCTTCTCCACTGAATTGTCTTCAATTTGTCAGTATCTCCAGTTTCTGAGAATTACATTTAATCACACTGACCTTTTTTGCTGCTGTATTGAATAGCAAACTATTTAATTTTCTACACATGATTATTCCTAGGTTTCCTTCAGAATTACTGCTTTCTGAATTCCCCCTCCTCATTGTTCATATATTTTGGATTGCATTTCCTCAGACATCTGCAGTTTTCCAAATCAGTTCTCATGTTATTTTCTGCCCATTTTTCTAATCCTTCTAGATCCCTTTGTATCGTTTTTCTTTGGCTTTTGTAACTCCTTTAAATATTATCCAATTTGTGCTGCTTACTTCATACCCAGAGCTTTAGTGAAGATGTTGTATGAACCAATCTAATGCCAATCTTTGCAGTAAAATCTCTCCCTCTTCCCCCAACTTGAACCTTAGCCGTTTATCATCTTTTCCTTCATTCTTTTTAAATATATTTGAAAAACATGAGACACAGGCTAGCTTTGTGGCATGGTAGTGAACATGTTCCTTTGTGAAAGAAGTCTGAATTGCAATGTGATACTTTTGGCAGGCTGCCATAGCTGAGTTGTTGCCATGGCCCAAGATTTCATATCCTAAGTACATAGGAATGGCCATACTGGGTCGGACCAGCGATCCATCTAGCCCAGTAGCTTGTCTTCTGATAGTGGTCCGAAGGATGAATGGGGATAATCAGAATAGGGCAATGTTGAGTCCTCTCTGGTCATCCACACTCAGGTTCTGGCAGGTGTAAGTTTGGGGGCATGCAGAGCTTGAGGTTGCATCCCTGACCATCTTGGCTAGTGGCCCATTGATGGACCTATTCTCCATGAAGTTATCTCATTATTTTTGATCCAGTTATGTCTTTGGCCTTCACAACATCCCATGGCAAAACATCCGATAGGTTGACTGTATATTATGCAGAGAAGTACTTTGTTTTAAACTTGATGTCTATTAATGTAATTGGGTAGCCACTGGTTCTTGTGTTATGTGAAGGAGTAGATAGCACTTCCTTATTCTTTCTCCACAACATTCTTGATTTTACAGACACCTATCATATCCCTCCTCAGTCATCTCTCTTCTAAGCTATATGTTCCCAGTCTTTTTAATTTCTCCTTATGGCATTTGTTCCTTACCCTCAATCATTCTTGTTTCCCCTCTCTTTACCTTTTCCAGTTGTTACCCGTCTTTTTGAAATAGGGGCAACCAGAACTGCATGCAGGATTCAAGGTGTGGGTATACTATGGATTTTTATAGTAGCATTATAAAGTTTTTTTTCTCTCCCTTTCTTCATGGTTCTAATGCTCTTTTAGCTTTCTTTGACTGCCACAGTGTCTCCAAGATGGTTCTTGAGTGATAATAGCTAATTTAGACCCCATCACTTTATATGTAGAGTTAGGATTATTTTTCCAATGTGCACTTATCAAGTAGGTGTCCAGTTCCTGAATAAGTCCTGCTGAAAGAAAGGAATGATAAGATTAGGGAAGTGTAGACCATTTAGGGATATGAACAAGGCAATTGTAATACAGCTTTGAAAGAGGTTGCAATGGAATGAAATGTCCAAAAGGAAAAGAGAAATCATATGAGGGAAAAAATTGACCCTTTAAGGCATTTTTTGTGTGTTGGGCTTTAACTATTGCTAAGTATTTAAATAACTTTTTTAATAGAACAACTGTTTTGAAATATTAAAAGGTCTCTTTCCTTAGGTGGCCGATCGCCTGTTTTCCTCTTTTGGGCAAGATATTTTGGATGCTCTTTATTGGACAGCTACCGAACCGAAGGAGAGAAAAAGAGCTCATATAGGTGTGATTCCTCATTTCTTCATGGCAGTGCTGTATGTCTGTATCCTTTCTTTTTCTCAGGATTAATTGCAGCAATTTGCTTTATTTCAAGGGATATTAGGTTAAAGTTATGATTTTAGACACAATTGTATACAATTATTTGAGATGTTTCTGGACTTGCTTGAAATTACATATTCATGTTAACTTTCTGAATACAATTTACAGTACTTGATTTAAAAAAAAGAACAGTAAAGCTTTTAACCTGCCAAAAAGTGAGTTAAGAGTTGTATTTCTCATGCAGCAGTTGATGACTTTACTAACAACAAAAGTGGAGCAAATGTAAACAAATTCCTGAACTTTTATATGGGGATTCTGAATGAATACTGATTGTACTTACACTTAAGTATTACACTTAAACCTTGCAAGAGGCTTTAGTATTACTGTCTTTGGTGTAGCATAATTGCTTTCCTAACTTGAAAATATTAGTTTGAAAAAATATAACTCTTTAACAATTATTTTTGCTCTCCTCCTCCATCTCTATCATTTTTTCTAATTTGTCACTAGATTAAATATACTCACACGTATTTTTCCTGATGTCACCTCATGAAGCCTTGTGATACCATGTTGTTGTTTAACTGGGATGGGTGATGTGAAATGTCCTTAGAGAAGTTTCAGTCTTTTTGGTTTCCAAATTAGGTTATAGAATCAATAAACTTCATAAGGCAGAAATTCATATCTTCTTTATGGTAGTGTCTTCTAATGTCAATAGACAAAAGGAGTAGTTCTCCTCCCCCCCCCCCCCCCCCCCCCCCCAGGGTCACGTAAAATAAATCAAGACAAGGTCTTGTAGATGGGTTCCTAGACTTTTCTTAATTCACCATATAATGACAAATAAAAGAGCTCAATAGATGTTTGTCTTATCAAAAAAGAAAGTGTAGTGTTGTATGCCACGTAACCATTCATTTTTCCCTGTTGAATTTTGTGTGTCCACTTGAACCTTTTGCTCAGCTTTCAAATATGAAAGAACCATAGAACTATAGAAATCTTCTGAGAAGTCTTCTAATCTCTCCCTCTCACTGAAGCAGGACCACATATACCCAGACCGTCCCTGACAGGTGTTTGTCTAATCTGTTCTTCAAAGCCTCCAGTGATAGGAGTCCCTCAACTTACCTTGGAAGCCTATTCCAGTGCTTAATTATCCTTGTAGTTAGAAAGTGTTCCTGAAATCTTTCTGGGGAGGGAAAGAGGCATATGAAAGGAAGAGGGAGAGCCCTCTCATGCTTATTTTTTCTCGTTGCTTTATTAGATTTAAATTTCTCACTGCTTCCGTTATTTCACTGGCCTGCTTTTGTGGCAGCTCTTCTTGTGGCTTTGTTTTCTCTGACTGACAAGATGTGGTATCCCTAACGTAGATCAACAAAAGGTACAGAAACCAGCAGCAGTAATGATAGATCCAGTGTATTACAGGCTAGTTAGAGTGTGCAGTGTAGTCATTACACATTTAGTTTCCACCATCCCAAATACTTTCAGGCTATATTGACATTTCTCTTACATGATGACATAGGACTGTTTCAAAACAGGAAACCTTGCCGCCTCAATCATGATTTGCAAAAGAATTCTGTTTATATATTGGAGTAGAACGAGCTGCCTACAAAAGGACTTCAGTGCCTTAACTTACAACAATGTGGTTAATGTTGTAAAACACTGCAGTGCATTACAGGCATGTTGTGGATGTTTAAGCAGTTCTGAAATTCACTGACTTGAGTGTAAGAAATTGTGGTACCGTAGAACCCTGTTCAATGCTCATATAAAAAACATTATCAACACAGTGATGAAATCCAGGCCTCATTAAGATAGATGAGAATTTTGCTTCCACAAGTATTGTACTACTAATCTACTTCACTCATTAACTTTTCAGTGGCATAAGAAATATTTTTGGATTTAATTTTGAGGATACTAGGGGGGCAGAGTGCCTGTCCAGGAGAGAGAATGCAGGAGCAGGCTAGGGGCAGGGTGTCTGGCCATGGGGGAAGGGGCAGGAGCAGGCTGGGGGCACGGTGTCTGGCTAGGGAGAAGAGGCAGGAGCGGGCTGGAGGCAGGGTGTCTGGTTGGAGAGAGGGGGCAGGAGCAGGGTTGCCTGTAAGGTGAATGCTGCATGGGCACGCACCAATAATTTCATTCCTGCCCACCTCCTCAGCAGAGTTTCGCATCTGTGACCCAAGCTGTGAGTGGCGGGTGATTACCCATCCCAGGAGCAGCTGGGCAGCCACCGTGCTACTGTGTTGCAGCTGCCGAAGCTGGAGGCCGGGCCACAGTACTAAAAATAGCACTGTGGCCCAGCTGCTGTCCCAGCATATGGGGCAGCCACCCACGATGTGATCCAACGCTTGGGAGCAGCTGGGACCACAGCTGCTGGGGCTGGGACCACAGTATTAAAAATAGCACCATGGCCTTGGCTTGAGTCCTGGCATATGGGGCATGCTGCCTGCTTTTCAGGTGTCAGAATGACGGAAGAGAAGGGGCAGGGGGATAACTAAATGAAGGTGGAAGTGAGGAGAGGAAGGGGCTTGTGCTGAGGGAAGAGGAAGGGTTCAGGGCAGAAGAAAAGGGAAGTCACCAAGGGGTAGGGTGGAAAAGAGACAAATGCCGGGGGGGCCAAGAGGAGTCAGTGAGGGGAAAAGGCAGGAATTGGGGCAGGAGGAGGGGATGGGAAGCTATCAGTGGGGGAGGTGCGGGGCATGGGGAGCAAGAGGAAGGAAGAGGAGAGGGGAAAAGTGTATGTCAGGAGAAAAGGGGTTGAAAGGAGGGGTGGACCTGAGGAAGGCAGGAGTTGGAGCAAGTCATATATGAGGGCACAGTGGGGCATGAGGAGAAACTGGGACAGAGGGTGGTTAGTGGGTGTGCACCAGGGAGGAAGAGGGCAAGATGTTGCGAGGGCAGGGGCAGTGAGGGAAGGGCGAGGCACTGGGAGGGTGCAGGAGTATGGTAAGGGCAAGTGCCAGGGGGATTGTGTGGGGGAAGCAGAAGGGCAGACATGGGGAGGGGAGGGAGAGGCAGGGCAGGTGAGTAGAGGAAGATGTTAGGATAAGGGATGGGGAGGGGAGTTAGAGGGAAAGGGCAGTGCAGGTGTCAAAGAGAATGGGGAGGAGGGGCAAGTCCCAGGAGGGCTGAGGGGAGTGAAAAGTGCAGGATCCAGGGCAGCAGAGGGGGGGCAGCAGCAGGCACCAGGGAAGCAGATGGGGCAAAAGGTGGCTGGGAGACATGCTGGCAGAGGGGAAAAGGGAGAGGTTTATAACTTGGTACCACAGTGGCACACGTCCGAACAAGCGCACATGAGCTCAATATTGATGCACAAGACAAAACTCGCTGTTCTCACGGATGGAAAATCTTAGAGTGAATACTGGCCAGGAGCATGCTGGCCAGGGTGCCTGGATGCAGAGAGCGGGCAGGAGCAGAGGACGGGAGTGGAGAGGGCTGGAGGCAGGGTGTCTGTGCAGAAGGGAGGGGGCAGGAACAGGCTGGGGGCCGGAGAGAGGGGTGTCTGTCCATGGAGCCTTGGGGCTTTCTCCTCCCCACCCCCGGAAAAAGCTAGTGCTGGCACTCTAATCTTGCAGGGGGAACCACAAGGCAGCACCAGGCAGGTGGTGGCCCGAGGCAGGCAGCGGCAGCAGTTTCCCTACTGGGTCATGGAGCATTGGGGCTCCGGATCCATAAGTAGAAGTGAGATCAGTGGCAGCTGCTGCTGCTGCCCCCAGTCCTTCTGCACGGGAGCCAGAGGCCAGCAGGGAGCCTAGGGCACCCCCGAAGAGGAACTTGGGGGAACCCTGAGCCACCGCTTCCCCTTCTGACTCTGCAGAGGCTGGGAGGGCAGGGTGACGCAGAATGACATGACTACGTCACACTGTTGTCCCACAGGAAAAACTTTTACACACACACACATACGTATGTACGTGTGAGAGAGAGAAAAAATAAGATCTTTGTTCCTTTCTTTTTCCAAGTTTTGCTAATGCCAATATACTACAGAAGTATACTTTCATATGTCATATTCTTTAACACTGCTATTTTCAGTCTTACATGCTATTCTTATAATGGTCCAGGCAACAACACTGAATGTTGCCTTCAACTCCCACAACAAGTCACTGCTTACCATCATGATGTCTAATAATGTAAGTATGGAGTAAATTTGATTTTTACTTCAGAGTAATAAATATTCATAAATGTAAAAGATAAGTAATGGGGCATTTTAGCATCATTGATCCACAGGATACCTTTTTAATGCTTAGATTGTAGTATAACTTCATAATTGTATATGCACCCTCAATTATCCTAAACATAGCCTTTGAATAAATGGTTTGATCATCTTTGGCTATGAATTTTAATTGAACATGGATAATCTGTAATGAAGCTTTGTTTTTAAAATTACAGTTTGTTGAAATAAAAGGAAGTGTTTTCAAGAAGTTTGAGAAGAACAATCTTTTTCAAATGTCAAACAGTGGTATGTATATTTACATGGCTCAGAAAAATATTGCTAAATCAAAATTTGCTCTTATTTCAAGGACAGCCTTCCATTATGTTTATGGTACTGAAGTGATAAACAGGTATTATCTTGAAGGGGATGTTGAGTGCTCTATATTTGTATTATTGTAGATCTGAATTTTAGATCTCCTCATTACTGTTTTGTTTAATAGGCAGGGCTTGACAAATAATACAATCTACTTGCCCGTGGCGAGTAGATTGTAACCCAGAAGATCCAGGTTCGGGTGATCTGCGCATGCGCAGATCACCGGACAGCGCAACTGGCAAGAGGTGCTTGCCGCGGTTTGGCGAGCCCTGTTAATAGGAATAAACTAAAATCAGTTTTAGGAATATTGTACTTGCTCAAATAACTATTTTGCATTTAATATCTAAATATGCCAGCAATCTGTCTATGCATTGTCTAACTTAAATACACTCTCAAAAGTCACACTTTTAACCTGTTCAAACACCAGATTTAAGATTATTGCCAAATTTGGCAATCTTTGTTTGACCACAGATGACATTAAATACCACTTAGTAGGTTCCTTGTTAGCAAGTATCCTGGCTTCTTTGCTATGTTACTGATCACTGGACCTCATGTGCATATCACAATATTATGTTTTATGCTGGTGAGCAAACAATGTAGTGAAATAATTTTGAGAATGTATTTAAGTAGATGTTAGACAACGCGTAGACAGATTGCTGGCATATTTAGATATTAAATGCAAAATAGTTATTTGAGCAAGTACAATAAAAGGGAATAAACTAAATTCAGTTTTAGAAATATTATACTTGCTCAAATAAGAGTTCCACCACATCTATCCTGGAACTTCAATATGCTGATGACAAAGCAGTTTTTGCCCACTCTGAGAGAGATCTTCAAACTATCTTGAATGTGTTTGCTAATGCTTACACATATCTTGGTCTCACCTTCAACATCAAGACCAAAGTGTTCCATCAGCCCTCTTCAAATGAGGTACCATATGCCTCATCTATTAAAATCAATGGAGAGGCACTAGAAAATATTGATCATTTTCTCTACTTTGGAAGTTATCTTTCATCCAATGCAGATATTGATTTAGAAATCCAACATTGTCTGAGCTGTGCCAGTGCAGCCTTTGCTCATTTATGGCACAGGGTTTTTGAAGATCATGACATTCAAACAGATACCAAACTTACTATCAAGCCCTCATTCTCCCAACACTATTCTATGGGTCTGAAACCTGGACAACCTACAGACATCACTTGAAGGTCTTAAGAAGTATCACCAATGTTTCCTCCGCAAGATCTTGAAGATCAGCACTTCCAGCAACTTCACTGGACTGGTCACATTGTTCAGATGCCAAACCATCGCCTCCCAAACCAGGCCCTGTTTTTTCAGCTGAAAGGATACCCTATCATGGGAGGACAACGGAAGCATTACAAGGACTTAAAGAAGTGCAGTGTTGACGTCAACACTTGGGAGACACTCGATTAGCATCACTCAAAATGGAAAGAAGTCCTAAGGAATGGCCCCCTGTGTATTCAGTTTGCCTGCCGACAAGCAGAGGAGGATAAGAGGCACAGGAGGAAGGTGAAACTGGCTTCTAGTCATGGTCAGCAACCTCCTGCTGTGTCTGGAAACATCTGTCCTCATTGTAATAGAATTTGTGGTTCCGCGATCAGCTTTATCAGGCACCTGAGGGTCCACAGCTCCCATGGAAGATGATCATACTTGGCAACGAGTGATCGCCCATCATCATCACACCCTTCCAGAGTTTCCTGTAAGCTGCCTAATGAGCCTCATGCAGGGGCTCAGGGATGCCATGCATGGAGCTGCCACTGCTGGGGGAGAGAGACACTCCAGTTCCAGCAGGGAGCTGCTGCAGCCAGGGGAGTGGTACCTTTTCGAAGTTCTGACCCCGGCTTTCCCTAACATCACGGACCTGCCATATCAGGGAGAGAGGTGACCCTCCTTCATTCAGACATAGCCTTATCAGAGCCACAGCTGGCAGAGGGGTGCCTCTCACCTTACCCAGAGCTGCTCTAGTAAGAGAAGACTGGGAGGGAGCCCTCTCCCAAGGGAGCCTGTACCCTTTTTCCGGCACATCTCGGCTCCTGCACTCCCAGCCACAACCTTCACCCCTACACACGAACTCTCTGCCCCAGCTCTGAGCCCCCTCCCACATTCTGAATCACTCAGCCCTGCCCCAACCACAGAATGTGCATATTTTCTTCAATTAAAAATTGTTGAAGAGAAAAATTAAAGCTTTTTATTTAATGTGATTGTACACCCCATGCTCATATTTTTAATTTTTAATTCATGCCTATGACATACGCACATAACAAAGAACTGATAAACAAAACATTCTTTTTCTAAGGGTAATGCACTGCTCTGAACAAGAGGACAGGAGGAATAAAGCACCCCTAAACACCACTTAAAAACCATACTATATTTCAAGGCATCAAAAATATTTTTCTTAAGTAGGTACAACATTATCAAAAAATTTCTATTGGCCACCTGAAATATGACAAATCATGAGCACCAGACACACAATTTGTGTTCTCTAAGAGCTAGTCTATATAGTGTTAGTTTTCACTAGATGAGTGCAGTGTTCCCTCTAATTTTTAATGTCCTTGTGTAGAATGAATTTTGTTACGTGTACCAATATGGAGATGTGATAATTTCAGTACCTACTTAAGAAAAATATTTTTGATGCCTTGAGATATAGTATGGTTTTCAAGTGGTGTTTAGGGATACTTTATTTCTCTTGTTGAGACTTCTAAATGAAGAAAATTTGCTTTTAAATCAGGCTTCAGTAAAGAAACTAAACCAATGATAAACTATGAAGCTTTATATAACATGGATAATTTGAAGTGTTCCAAAAATTAGATTGTAGTAAACTGCTTCATCATTTGACTATCTGATTTGTGCATGTGAGGCACAGTGTTTGCTGCTAAGATCACAGCTCCATCATAGTCTTCACGTCTGGAGGGGAATTTGTTTTGTGCAGGTACCTGGTTCTTTGGTCTGCCAATTAGTTGCTTTTTGACTGAATAAAATTATTTGTGTCTCTTTCTGAGAGTTTATCCCTCTGCAAAATTGGTGTGATACTGCTTTTATTAATGTTGAGGATTAATGTTTTCATGGTTCTTGGAGTTTCCTGGATTAGAGGTGATACAGGAAGAAACATAGTAAAAGAAAACAAAAAATTAAATAATTCTCAGATTACATTAAACTTGTATTTTTTATTAGAAGTCTGTGAAGGCCAAACAAATCTCTTTTTTTATTAAAAGTTTCTTCTGCCCTGTTAGAAAGAACTCTTGTCCAGTACCAGTGGTGATATTAAACTTTGCCAATAGAAATTATCAACTTCAAAACTAAAATATAATGTGTAATTAAAATCTGCTTAATGTGGGTATTTATGCAAGTAAAACTGGATTGCTGGAATGTTAACAAAAAGTGAAAATATGAACAGGTCAGACAGAGCAAGGCCAAAACAATTTATTTCTTAAACTTGAGTGAATACTCAGAAAATATTTGCACTATTCAGACATCTCTTAGTGTTTGTCGGGGATACAGATAATTGTAAGACCAGCTCTGGTTCTTAAGTTAATAGAATTCTGGTAAAAATGGATTAGAGGCTAGGATTATCAACTATTTCTCATTCCTTTCATAAATAATCTTCAACAGTCGTATGATAAAGCAGAACAAATGTATTTCTTCTATTATATTGTTGGGCTCTGTTAGCAATGATCTGTAATGCAATGTCAAGTTTCGCTCCTAGCCATGGGGCGAAGTGAGGCCATGCATTATGCCAGATGGGTATAGAATCAGATGAGTGCATGCAAGACTGCACAAAACAAGTGAATTTGTTCTCTTCAGATTGATAGCTAACTTTTCCTGAAATGATTTATAGAACATTCATGAATCACCACATATTGAATGTCTAAAAAAAAAAAGAGAGAAAATAGCAAGTTTTCTAAGATTTCCAGGTGTTTAGACTATCAGAGGTACAATAATACTTTTCCAAAACAATAGACAGCACTAATTAAGTACTGCAATTTGCAATTACTCTCTCACACATCAGTTTGTAAGATTGCACCTGTAATTGGTCGTAACCCCTTTCCATTTGTGATTTGATTGTGTTCCACTGAATGCAGTTGAAGGCATGACACTTTTTGTGTTAACTTACTGTGAAAATAGACTTATATCTTCATTAAATCTCTATAGTGTTAAAGCAGTGCTGTAGATTTGCCCTCAAGAATGTGATTTTTCACATGCCTGAGATACGTAGCTATACCAATGTGAGTCCCTAGTCTCTATCTGTGATGGTAATTGATGTCAATATAACTTTATTGCTTGGGATCAGTGGTTTTTTTGTAAGAAAAAAGGTGCGGGTACTCCAGGCGGAAAGTTGTCGAGGGGAAAAAAAAAAAAAGCCATGCCGAAACTGGGGTGAAGGGAGGAAAGTTGTTGAGCCTGGAGGGAGGGAGGACGGGGGTGGGGAGGGACTGAAATGCTGTCACATCCCCTTTAAGAGCCACATGTCCCGAGCAAGCTTCTATTGGGAGCCCAGCTGCCCCAGGAAAAGAGGTGCCAGTACACCTGAGGGGAATGCAATTCATTTAAGTTATGCAGGGAAAACAGGTGTTGGTACACTGTCCTGGGGTGTAGCGTCACAAAAAAAGCACTGCTTGGGATCCATGTTGTGAATTTTCCACACCCCTGAGCAGTGTAGTTATATTAACTTAGAACTCTTTAGCCTGGAGGTTAGGTTAACAGCTTTTCCAATTGACATAACTACTGCATCTCAGGGAGGTGGAATACCTTCAGTGATGGGAAAAGCTCTCCCTTCAGCATAAGTAGCATCTTCAGTTAGCGCTGCAGTGCTGTAAGTATTGATAAGCCTGCAGTGTACATGAGTCCTAGTTATTGAAAGAGAGAAGTATCCTTATGAAATCTCTTTAGTGAGGAGACTTTGTTCCTCCAGTTAGGAGGTTTCCATCCAAAATCTGAAATATCTGAGGTTTAAAGTTACTGATATGCTGATGAGTGCTTTTAAAATTTTGCTTTATTTAATAGAAGGTCCTGAAGAACTTTTGAGTATGGATGCCACTTTTGATGAGTGTGCCCAGAATATTGGAATCCTTTAACCAGTAATGTCTATTGCACACTCCTTCCTGAGGGCATAAAAAGTGGAGAGTCTGCAACTGCCCCTCAGACAACATATCCACTTGCCACTCCAGAGATTGATTTTCTGGCACCACGGTCTCTGAGTGAAGACTCGTCTTCTTGAGTCCAAAGGAGGACTATATATTCAGTCTAAAGCTCACCACCAGTACCCAGCCTATTTACCACCAGATTTCAGTACTGGTCCCCACACTGGCACCTGGCCAGTGGATCAAAGGTCAATGTAGTGGCTTTATTGGAGCCCCTGAAGGTTTCTTCCAGCACCAGATCCTCCCTTCCTTTACTTCTACTTCATGATTTCTGAAGCACTTCAGGTCACCAACAGGCTTCTTGTTTCTTGACACCTCCAAGACAAGAACTGTACAAAAGAGAAGGGAGAGATTATAAACGGCACCAGCCACTCCTATCCACCTTATTTTCCCAGCTGGGATCTCAAGAAGTATTTTGGAAGGGCCCAAGCAGGCCTTTTGAAGGAGTGCCATACCAGTCACTACTTGAGATCTGTCTCCTCTTTATTTTGTACCATCTGTCCCACTTTAGCCCAGCATAGTCATACATAATATCAGATGGTTGGGTTCTAAGTACAGTGACAGTTGACTCTGCTCTTCAGTTTTTATCCTCCTGCCCCTCTTCAGGGACTTTTCTCACAAGCAGCTCCTCTTTCAGAAGGTTCAGTCACTCCAACGAATGGTGGCTGTCGAGGAGGTCCCACAAGACTTGAGCAGAAAGGAATTTTTACTCTTGGTATTTTTTTAATCCCAAAGGGGCCAGTCTTGATCTTTGTTGTCTCAACAGATATCTCAAAAAACTGGCCTCCATCATTCATTCCCTGGACTGAGGAAACTGGTACACTGTCCACGAGTTAAAGGATGCATATTTTCATATTTCTGTCTTCCATGGGCACAGAAGATTTGTCAAGGGCCAGCACCACTATAGATTCATCACTCTTGCCTTCACTTTATCAGGCCTCTCTGGGTTTTCACAAAATATGGCAGTATAGTAACCTTCCACAGATGGTGAGACATTCACATCTACCTGTACTTCAGTAATATATTGATCAAAAGTCAGCTATCAGCTCAAGTTCAGAACAGCCTTAGCATAGTCAGAGTGAGTTTCTGAGTTCTGGACCTACTGATAAATGAACAAAGATTAACTCTTACTCCGGCTCAGAAAATAGGATTTATTGCAGTGGTGCTTGACTTAACCCAAACCAGGGCTTTCCTGCTAGAGCCCAATTCTGGGCCATATATGGACCTGATAGCCAATGTCATGTCCACACAATTATTACAGCTATAGTTTGCCTCAAGCCACTGGGGTACATGACAGCATGTACTTACTGGGGATGTTAAATATCGGTTAATTGAATAGTTGATTAACCTCATGAATTCTTATCAGTTAGTCAACTATTCTATAGTCCCCCAGGGATGGGGCCAGCAGCCAGTGCACTCTGGCCCCACTCCCAAGGAGCTGCCTGCTATTCCGCACTGCTACCTCTGTATCAGAGGCAGGAGTGCTAGTGCCCAGTGGGAACTGGTCCATGAGGGGAGCCAGTTTAAAAATCAGGCGCCCCTTGTGGACTGGTTGCTTGTTGTCTGACACTGCTGCCTCTGAAACAGGCTCGCAGCAGCCTCTGTCCACGGAAGGGGTCTGAGCTCCTAGACTCAGCACAAGCCAGAACTGAGCTGGGCTGCATGCCCACCTGTCTCCTAATACACTTTAAATGCAGAGCTGCAGCAGGGGTAGGTTCCGGACCCAGCACAAGCTGGGACTGAGCTGGGCTGCTGGCCAGCCTGCTAAAAAATGTACTGGGGGTGGTGAGGAGAAGTGTGTGTGTATTCTATAGCATTAGCCTATAACCTTTTGCTTATCGGTTAATCAACTACATTATTACATCCCTAGTACTTATGTGGTTCAATGTGCAAGACTGTACTTTATGCCCCTCCAGAGTGGCTAGCATCACTTATTCCCTGAGAAGACACCACTGGGACTCTGTGTGCAATGTTTCTCTGAGTTTTCGCCTCCCTGGAGGTAGGGGGAGTGCCCTTTGTTACCCCTTATCTGTCTTGGACACATCTGACCCATGATGGGGAACAGTGTTTCCTGTAAGCTGTGTGCTTTGGCAACCACCTAGGAGAGAATCAAATGCCCAGATGATTAGCTCAGTGCCTACAGCATGTTTGTAGTGGTAGTGTGCATCTGATGCACATGCCTTAGTGTACATAATAAAATTTATTCCACACATTAATGGGAAAAACATGAGAGGAAATATTCGTGGGGAGCAACAGCTTCAGTGCTCAGATCATCTAGTTCCATGGTCACCAACCAGTAGATCGCGATCTACCAGTAGCTCTCGGGCTCTAAGAGTAACTCTTGAGCCCTCTCTGAACTGCGTGCCTGTGCAGTACATTTACATTAGATTTC
>JANRFK010001234.1:99952199-100004573 GCA_030068395.1 Apalone spinifera
CCTGTTCTGAGACTTAAAAAGTGATCTTGGGTGTAAAAAGGTTGGAGACCACTAATCTAGTTCCAAGACCTTTCCCTGAACGTAAATATTGGGGAGCTCAGGCCCAGTGTACTTAGCTTACCAAGTGTTTCTTCTCCAGATCTCAGGTTATGTGGTGGTTAGAGTCCTGACAGACAGTACCACGGCCATGTTCTATAAAAATGAGCAGGGAAGGGATCTGGTCTTCGGCTCTTTCTCTGGGCGAGGCGGATTATCCATCTATGGGAATTTGCGCAAAGCACTCCATTTATCTCAAGAAGTCACATGTCCCAAGAGCCTGGAATTTACTTGCATATCACCTAGCCTCCTTGCCCTTAACTGCCCAGATACTGCTTGACTGAACCAGGAAAAACAAGCTTGCTCAGAACTCATCCAGGAGGTTGTGCTCAGTAGTAGAAAGCCATCCATCAGGGTTACCTATCTGGCCAAATGGAAGCATTTCTCAACATGGGCATATCAATGAGCTCTTTCTCAATCCCAGTCCTTCCCTTCAGTCTGTCTTGGACTACTTGCTCCACTTATGGCAGTGACCACTGGCCCATGCATATATCAAGGTGTATTTAGCAGCCATCTTAGCTTTCTACCCACTAGAGAACAGCAAGACCGTGTTCTCCCATGAGATGATGGCACAGTTTCTCATGGGGCTGTAGAGGCTGTATCCTTGGGTCTGTAAGCTGATCCCTCCCAGGGGACTTAAACCTGATTGTGTTGAGACTGAGTGGCCCCCTTTCAAACTGCCACTATCATATCATGCCCACTCTGCTTTTTTCTTAGCATATTATCTTCTTGGTGAAGATCACCTCATTTAGCAAGGTCTCTGAAATCAACGCTCTTTATATTAGAACTGCTTTATACAGTGTTTTTCATGGCAGAGTCCAACTGTGCCTCCAAATCCCTTAGCCTCTCCTCATAGGTCATATGCTCCAGCCCCCTAATCATTTTGGTTGCCCTCCGCTGGACTCGGTACTTCAGATGTGGCCTCACCAGAGCTAAATAAAGGGGAATTATCACTTCTCTAAATCTGCTGGTAATGCTCCTCCTAATGCAACCTAATATTTCATTCACCTTCTTGGCTACAAGGGCACACTGTTGATTCATATCCAGCTTCTCATCCATTGTAATGGATGAGGTCCTAGGTCCTTTTCTGCCAAACTGCTACTTAGCCATTCGATCCTCGTCCTGCAACAATGCTTGGGATTCTTCCGTCCCAAGTGCAGGAATCTACACTTGTCCTTGTTGAACCTCATCAGATTTCTGTTGGCCCAGACTTCTAATCTGTCTAGGACACTCTGGACTCTATCCCTGCCCTCCAATGTATCCACCTGTCCCTCTAGCTTAGTGTCATCTGCAGACTTGCTGAGGGTGCAATCTATCCCCTCATCCAGGTCATTAATAAAGATGTTGAACAAAACCAGCCCTAGAACCAATCCTTGGGGCACTCCACTAGAAACTGACCATCAACCTGACATCAAGCCTTTAATCGCTACCAGCTGGGCCTGACAGTCTAGACATCTTACATTCCATTTATCCAATCCATACTTCCTTAACCTGCTGGCAAGAATATTGTGGGAGACCGGATCAAAAGCTTTGCCAAAGTCCAAGTATATCATGTCTACCGACTTCCCCATGTCCACAGACCCACTTAGCCTTGGTGAATCCATGTTGACTATTCCTGATCACTTTCCCCTGTTCCAAGTGCTTCAAAATGGATTCCTAACCTATTATGTCAAAAAGTATTTATAAAACTAGTAAAATATAATGTAATTATGAGTGCGGATGTGAAAGTGTAACCATATACATGGCTAACCGATGAGCCTTGGCTCATCAATTAACATTCACAGGTACATGCAGGCACCTGGTATGCATGGGGAGCCAACTTAAAAATCTATTTCCCCCATGCACTGGCTCCTGGGAAGCCACCAGACACGCACACTCCTCTCCATTCTGCTGCCTACGATACAGAGGCAGCAATGCGAGAAAAGAGAGCAGGCAGGAGTTGGTACACAAGGGGACCCCGCTTCAAAGCCAGCCCCCCATGTGTACCAGGTTCCAGGGAGTCGCCTGGTGCCCCAGGTATAACCACTGAAATTTTTAGTGGTTACACAATTACTTAATTACACACATTTTTGCATCCCTAGTTATGAGTTATAATTGAAATTTTTTGGCTAAAGATATAGGAAGTAAAAAATCTGAATCTATAATGGACATCTGCTACCGAATCTTCTTTAGGGCAAGATAAAACTAAGGTACTATATTTGTGAGGGAGCTTAAAAATCAATTAGCCGCTAAATTATGTGAAGCAAAACTTCATGATCCAGAGATGAGAGAATCCAAACAAAAGTGAAGCCATCTTAAATATACTTACAAATTGGGAATAATTGGTTTGAGACTTTAATAATAGGAAAGTTTGCTGCTGTTGGTACTCTGTATAGTAAGGAATGACTTAATCAAACAAAGGTTTGAGATTTCAGGAAATTAAATTATAAATGCTCAAGAAACCTAATGATGAAAAAAATGACAGAGGATAAAGCTTGTTAGAATGTGGCATAAGGTGAGAGTGGGCAAGGAATCTCTCTCAAAATTGTTGGTCCAGAAAAGCTAGAAACTATTGTCTTAAGATTTTTGTTGTCTCATTGTTTCTCTCTGGTATGCATATGGTCTCCATCACTGTAGTAGCTGAGAAGCTTATAGTTTTAATATATTCTCACAATGACACTATGAAGTAGGGAAAATACTGTTATCCTCATTCTCCAGATGGAGGACTGAGGTTCAGAGGGGTAAGTGATTTGCCTAACGTCACATAGAATGTGGGTGGTGGAGCAGGGAATTGAACGTGGGTACTCCAAATAGTGGACTATCATTCCTCTCTTAAAAAGTCGTTTTTTCATGTATTTCATATACTGGAAGGAATAGCGAAGGTGGAGTGAGATAGTTACAGAAATAGGTAATATTCACAGATCTTGAATGCATTTTCCTGGGGAGAGCAAAAAACCCTTAATGACTGCAATTCTGTTCTTCATATGAAGTTTCAAAGTAGAGATTTTAAAAATCGTGATTAAGGTAACCATGTAACTGCTGAAAACCTGCCTGCCCACTGATGCTTAGAAAAAATTACTGAAGTGTTGGAATTGATTAAGGGCAGTGTTCCAGAGTTATTGTGTAACGTCCACACAGATGTGTTAGTACAGTTATTCCCAACCTTTTTTATAGCGCGGACCAGCAAACTGATTCAAAAACTTTTGGTGGTTTGTAGGAATATAAGCGACTAGTCGACTATCCAATAAGCATAAGCTTATCAGATACTCAACTACTGATGCAACTAGTTGCTTCCCCCGCTTGCTGCCTCTATCAGAGAGAAGCAGCAACGAGGGGAAGGGGGGAGCTGGTGCTGGGGAGAAGACAATGGGCACAACGGGAAATGGCGCAAGCAGGGACTGAAACAGTCTCTGCTTGTGCCAGTTCTGCTGAGGCACCCGTATTGACTAATTGAATAGTTGATGGAAATCCCAATAACTATTCAATTAGTTAATTCATCTAAATTTAACATCCCTAGTGGATCAGCACTGAAGCATTTGCATATTCATTATGGTAATGAATTTTAAGCGGTCTCATGTTGTTTTACATTACTTCTGTGTGCGCACATAGCCAAAAAATATGCATAGTGCTTTCTTGTCAAAAAACATTAATGATGGCACAGGAGGGGCAGGGGGATCTTAACCCTCATGTCAGCAACATCCAGCCAGGGGAAAAAATGAAACTGCAGCGTGCATGCATAAATGAGTGACTTTTGTGGGTTCTGGACTGATGTGGCTAGGGGTGGTCATGTGGACTTTTTCAGAGGTATAAAGATGGTGAATTCTTGCATTGTAATGCCAATATAATAAAGTGCTCTTCAAATATACAAAATGCAGAGGTTGGGGATAATAAAAATAAATGTATAGAGCATTACAAAATCAAGGAAGTGATGTGCTTTTTGGATTCCTTGAACCATGATTTCTCTTACTTCCTATGCATGAGAAGCATGAATAGAAAACTACTTTTTCCTCCGAGAAAAACCAGGCAATAAAAACAGAAGAAATTCTAAGTGGCAGCACTAGCAAAACTAATAAAATGTGACTAACGTCTCCCTGAAACCGCTTCTAAAGGGGTTTTTTTTTTTAAATAATCATTTTCTGTAATACTAGAGTTTGTTTTCTGGCTTATCAGACTCACATTTACTAATGCTGAAATGTGCATTCCTGGCCCCGAGCCAGAGTCTGGGAGTTTCTACCCTCAAAGTTTCTGCGCGCTCAAGCCCCTGCCATAAACCACCTGTCTCACACATAAATTTCAAATTTCTTGCCTCTATCCAGCTGTTCCTTGGGCCAGAGCAGTTGAAGGGATGTAGGACAATAGTTAATACAAATAGCTGGCTACAGTCAGAGCTGTAAGGTGATTTATTAATTTTAAAATAAATATTTCTTTCTACCTTGAAATGTATGGGAGGAAGAATTGAGACCACAGAAATCCTGCCTGGCCGTTGGACCCAGATGGCCTCTGAACAAGTGGATAGAGAAGAGTTACGACCAATTTAGAGCTGCATCAGCAGCAAACCCCATGAAGTGTAGCACATACAATGGTGATTCCCCATTGAAACCCAGGAGCCCTTTTCAGTACCCTGACTCACTCCCAGCTGGGAGTTTGCAGACCTTCCCAGAATGATCCCATGGGAAATGGGGCCGTGTATTGCCAATACCAAACTGCTCGTGGCTCTAACTTTGCCCAAACTCCCCATGCCAGAGTATGGAAGGCTGGACTGGCTGCTGATGAAGACGCCTCCCACAAGGCTCCATAACTTTTGCTAGTGTACAAGACAAACGTCGCTACTGGCCAAGCACAGCCCCACAATCAGCCCAGCCCAGCCCAGGGGGAGCAGAGATCTTCGCTGCTCTAGGCAGGGAGATTTGGCTGATCTGTCTCTTGGGCAGACAGTCGCTGCAGCACTTCCCAACCAACCAGGAACACTTTGGGGAAAACAGGTCGCAGCCCAGATCAACCAGTGCCAGGTGGTGACCCTCTGGGGCAAGGAAAGAGAGCTGAGAAGAGAGCATAGCGGCCGCTTGAAGCTGGAACTGGGGCTATGGTTAGTCTGCCCCTGTCGGGACGGCCTTACCGTGACCCTGGCTCCAGCTGCAGCAAGCATGGCTGCCTGCTGCGCCACTCACCCTGCTGCTGCATGGGGAATCTCAGCGGGTGGGACTCATTAGCAGGTAAGGGTGTGGCCTGTGAGTCTGTCACTGCCCAGCGGGCAAGAGTTCATGGACCAGCAGTTGGGAACCATGGTGATAGCTAACTGAGCAGAAGACCTCATAAACTTGGTCTATCATACTGTGTTTATAAATGCTGCACATAGTATATTGACTATTAGCTGTTGTCATATGCAGGATATCGAAGTGGAGGACATGTGTTCTGATCTGGCATTGCAAATGATTCTGTATCAAGCTTGACTGCCTTTGTGGAACCATTTTTTAACTTAACAAGAGCACAACTGAAACCTTTCTCCAACTTGCTTTAATGCTGTTCAGGACAGATTATTATGGTGTGATCAGTTAACTTTTAGCAGGGAGTTGAACTTGATAACACCCTGAGATCTCGTCCGAATCCAGCCATCTATGATTCTATGAATTTAAGGCTGTTCAAGTTCACTGGAGCACCAAGTACATATTACTTCATTGATGTATCTGATCTCTGCCTATTAGAGGAAGTAGGAGTTTGAGTTGAAAATTACTTGAAGTGACAACCCATGTTTGCCCTTCTGAATCTGAGAAATTTTTGGCAAATATTGCCTGTTACTATGTGTCCAATGCCTAATACAATAACACTACCGTAATACATATAAATAACTTTTATTTGAAGTTAACAATTGATTTTTTTTTCCAGACATAAAGGAAAGATTCACTAACTATGTGCTACTGTTGATAGTATGTCTAAGAAATATGGAACAGTTCTCATGGAATCCAGGTAATGACTGTATTGAAAAACTATGTGATTTTTAAATTACACACTTGTTGGTATGTAATTACAATGCTACACATCAGGGGTGTTAAATTTAGTTTAGGGATTTCCATCGACTATTTGATTAATCTATAAGGGTGCCTCTACCTTTGAACTGTAGCAAGAACCCTTGCAAGGCTCTTGCTACAGTTCAAAAGCAGAAGTCTGTTAGGGAGCGCGGGGCCAATGGGGGACTGGGCCCACGCTCCCTGCAGCGCCTCAGCCTTTGAAATGTACAAGAGCCCCAGTGGAGTTCTTCTACGTTTCAAAAAAGTCCCGCAGGGAGCGCAGGACCAGCAGGGAACTCTCCTGCTGGCCCCACACTCCCTGCAGTGCCTGAGCCTTTGAAATGTACAAGAGCGCCGCAGGAGCTCTTGTACCTTTCAAAAGCAGAATTTCAGCAGGAGTGGCATGAGTGGAGACTGCTTCAGTTCCACTCTTACTGTTTCCCACTGTGCCTCTACCTCCTTTGCCCCTGGTGGAGACAGTGCTGGGGAAAACCAGCTTTTAAGCCGGCTCCTCCCAGAAACAGCTCCTGCTTCCCCCCCCCCCCCCCCCCCCCCCCCCCCCCCCCCCCCCGCTGCCCCTCTCTAATTGCAAGCGGGGGGTGGGAGGGAGAAAGCAACTAGTTGCATCACTAGTTGACTATCGATAAGCATAGTCAACTAGTCGCTTACATCCCTACTACAAGTCTGCATACATAGCAGTCATACATACCACTTTCCTCAACATGGCAATCAGAAAGTCAAAAAGCAAGCAGTACTCTTACAATCCGTGTCCTGTGATCTCAGGTTACAAGACCTGAATTATCTGTAAATTATTTCCAATTTTCTGTGAACGGTGATTCCAACGGAAGCATGTCCCTTTGCACTGGGAATAAACATTGATGTGTTTTGCAAAGTTATGTTTTTTATTTAATTTCAGAATCTATTAGTTTAAAGAAGTTCTGCTAGAAAAGTGTAATTTTCTTATGCTGGCAAGAAAGGAAACAAGTATAAAACTGAAAAGTTTCTATCCTGATTTTAATATTAAACTTTTTTAAACACAGCAAATGGTCTAGCAGTACCTAAAAGACTAACAAAACGTGTAGATGGTATCATGAGCTTTCATGGGTACAACTCACTTCCACTGAACAAGTGGGTTATACCTATGAAAGCTCATGATACCATCTACATGTTTTATTAGTCTTTAAGGTGATGCTAGATCATTCGTTTTTAAGATTTTTTTCCAGTTTCAGATTAACTCGGCTACCCCTCTGAAGCTTTTTTTAAACACTTAATTCAATTAAACATTGATGATTGTTCTTTATAGCAGATTGGAAATGTATTTAGCGATGTGGGGCCTGATTTTTTTTTTGTTTGTTTGGGTTTTTTTGCCTTTTTTTTTTCCTAAGACAAAAAGTGTTTTTAACTCATTGGCCTGTGGATTTACCTTAACTAGATAACATGTTTAACTGAAATTGCTTTGTTCGCACTTTGTTTTTAACACAATAGCTACCACATGCTAAAAACATACCTTTGTCCTAGTGAAGATCAGACCTTAAAGTGCAAGGTCTAACACAACAGAGCCTGGCCCTTCCTGTGACCTTTAGATGCTAAGTTAATACAAATAATTCTCCACGGTAGATACTGTGGTGGGAATTTATCTCTGCAGGACACTCATTTCTGAGCTAGAAATATGTATCTGCATACTAATTCATACCTTTGAAAGTTTGACTGCTGTGCTAAGTAATGATTGTGAGTTTTCTTTACATATGGAATCAAATTGTGCAGTATAACTGACTTCTAATTTTTTCCTAACCTTCAGATCACCTTTGGGTGTTGTTTCCAGATGTCTGCATGGTCATTGCATCAGAAATTGCAGTGGATATTGTGAAACATGCATTTATAACAAAATTCAATGACATCACAGCAGATGTAGGTATATCATTGGATTTCTAAACATGTTCTAGTTGTGGTTTATTCTAGTTGTGGTTTATCCTGTTTTAAAGATAACTATAGAATAAGATTGAGTCTAATGCAGAAAATATTGTGTATTTTTATTAGTTAAAAAAGCCATTTCATAAAGTTCCAGTAATTATTTTATTATTAACAGTGCATTTCTGAGGATGAATTTAATGAACCTGAAACACATCTGCTTCTAAATTCTTAGTTCCAGATGCATAAATTAAACTTGAGACTGTTGTATAACAGCCACAATACTCATAATTTGTAGATCATTTTTGAGGCCGTTGCTAGTTCAAGAAAACATAAAGGTAATGTTTATATTTTACATTAGTCACCCAGAGTATGTACATTTTTCTGAATAAAATGGATTGTGAGATACAATTCATGTTTTAGAAAAATCTGTTTCTCTGTGAGAGTATATTTCTGTTTCAGTGTATTTGTAAAGATAGAATCTGAGATCGGACATTTTTTGTCTTCTCTTCTGTCACTGCAGCTCAATGTGAAGTAGGTTAGTATTGGCTTCCCATTCCTGTAATTTTTTGGACATACAGTATGAGGGCTTTCTTTAATATACTAGATGAAATTTGTTATGTTAACATGACATATAGACACTAGACATGCTACATTTGTCTTTGGGCTGCTCTACACTAGAAAATAAATATCACTCAGCAGTGTGAAGAGCCCACACTTCTGAGTGGTGTATTTAAACCATTCCCCATAGTGTAGGCTGTGCTAGTTTGACAAGGGAATTCTGTCCACCTAACAACTCTTTTTGGGATATGCGGATTACTTTTTTGAATGAGAACCCCTCCCGTCAGTGTAAGTAGTGTCTGCACCGAAGCACTACTGCAGCAATGTTTAGCCCTGGTCTACACTAGGACCTTATTCCAAAATAACACCCACACCCTGCCGAGTTGAATTTGTAAGCAGTGCGTCCAAATTACCAAGCCTGTTGTTTCAAACTAACGAGTTTCAGAATTCAAACTCTATACTTCTGCTTTTCACGAGGCGTAACACTAATTCTGAAATAGAAATTTAGACATAAGTGTGGATGCTCCAGTGCCACTAAATTGAACTTATTGGCCTCCAGGAGGCCTCTTGCAGCTCCCCAGAGTGCTTCCTGGGGCTCTGAGTCTGAGGTAGCATGGCCACACTAATGGAGCCTGCCTCTGGCTGTTTTCGATGTTTCCCCATAGTGGAGGCACGCTAATTTGAATTAGTTAAATCAAGAGTTCTTAAGTTGAATTTAGTAATTTTTAAATAGTTTTCTAGTGTAGATATGGCCTTAAAGTGTAGACAAGCCATTAGAAACTGATAGGTGGATTCACATGCTCTTTGTAAATTTGAGAGATGTATCAGAATTTTCTTCTCGTGCTACCTTAATCCCCTTTTCAAGAAATGAGGACAAAACTTGGAAGTGCTATCACTTTCAGTATCTTCCTAAAATAACTA
The DNA here is from genome assembly GCA_030068395.1 of Apalone spinifera. Lineage (NCBI taxonomy): Eukaryota > Metazoa > Chordata > Testudines > Trionychidae > Apalone > Apalone spinifera. The sequence continues at coordinate 99,961,670 of JANRFK010001234.1, forward strand.
CAGGTATATGGTGTAGAAATGAGTTTAATAGATGCACTTAATAAGCTCCCTTATGCCAGAGGCATTTATGCATGTCCCACTTTCATGTAAAGAGTACAGAAAATAGGAATAATGAAATGATAGCCAGAAATACATTTCAGTGTTTTGAATCAGTTATACCATCTTGCAACGTTTATTATTTAACACTCTTCTTTACCATATTACATATAGATTCTAAAGATTTATAGCCATTGGATATAATTTTCAAAGGTGCTGAGAAATCTGCAGTGTTAATTGAAGTTTACTGGAGCAGCAGATGGTCAGCTCCTTTATCCTTAAAATAACTTAGTTATCCTGAGTATCCGAAAATATTGTCTAAGTAGTCTTCCTGTTTCCCTTCCCAGCTGCCTGATATAACATTTTTATGGGATCATTAGGTCAGCTTATGATTACAAGATCAGTTATTTGTTTCACTTGGGTCTAATGCTTTCATGCAGATTCTAATTCGAACTGTAAAAATCATAGTACCTTCAAACTACAGTACATTCTTTTTATTTTGTGCTATTGATCTTGACTCAAAAAGATCTGCAATTAGTATTAATATCATACAGATTCTTACGTTATCGTGCTGATGATGATTTACAATAATTCCAGCCAATATCTAACATTTTTGTAGTGTCTTTATAAAGATATCCCTAAAACTGTGTGTGTGTTTTGCTCTGTGTATAGTCATCATCACAAAGTGTATCAAAAAGTGCATGGCACTATCATTAAGCAGGATGCAGAAAAGCATCACAACACACAAAAAAAGAAAATGAAGGGCACTATATCAAATTGACATTCTTGAAGACGTTTTGGATAGGCAGAATGTCTGGATGCACAAAAGGGGTTAGATAGCTAAGTTCTAGTTTCAGGACCTCTGCAATGCACAAAGCTCCCACTAAATCCTATAGGTGCCTTAATTTATCTGGCACCTATATTTTTGCTGTAAAGTTTCTTGTAAACTTTAAGTTTCTCCCTTTGAATGTGCACACTGCAGTCCCACTCTAGATCTTTCTCTCACCAAAGCCCCAGAGCAGTTTTCAAGAGAAGATAGGCAGTTGGCCACCAAAGTCATATGTGGGGTCCAGTCTAATAGGCATCTTCTGAGCTCTCCTGCTGGACTGGTGCCTCAGGTGAGTGTATACAAAACAGACCAGGATGGGGAACAGGGGAACTTTTGGCCCAGTTGTTGGGGCAGTCACCTGGGATGTGGGGATCCCTGTCTTAATACCCCCTTTCCACCTGAGAGGTAGAAGGGATTTGAACAGGGATCTGCCATCTCTTAGGTGAGTGCTCTAACCATTGGACTGTAGCATATTCTGATGTGAAGTGCCATCAGCCTCTCTTGTTGAAGCTGTTGCACTATTGAATATATATATTAAAAATTCATTGGTGCAGGGGACTACATTCTTTGTCTTCTGCAACTTGGATGAGTGGTCTTCCACATCCTGGATAAGTTTTCTAACTACCAACCTATAGAGTCCTTTTCATGCTGCTTCTCTCTTTCTCATGCGCGTGAAAAAAGAAAATAATTATTTATCCAGAATGAAACGAACATCTAGCCTGCTGAAGCTAACTACTTTTTTGCCAATATATGGAATTTGGCCAGAACATTCATTGCTAAAGCCTCTAGCAGATATCCCACATAGGTTTTAATAGCTGTGTTAATCATCTTGGCAAAATATAAGTGGACCATTGGCATAACACAGTTAATAGTATATTAATCTAAAATCTAAAAGTAAATGTATATACTGTAAGTGTTCATTTTAATTTAGTAATCTAATTGTATGATGCACTGTTGTGTATTTTAGAAAATTGGCTTCTTTTTGCTCAGGTGTATACAATAGTTGTCCTTAACTGTACAGTAATATATTTCCATGAAAGGGCAAGATTGAGTGCATGAGTTCTTCCACAAGCCTTATAAAACCTTTTTACTGATAAAATATTTATCAGTGAAATCCAGTTGCTGCTGTAAATTATGATTTCATGTAAATTAATTGCATATCCAATGTACTGGATTTTTTCCCCCAGGTCTACAGTGAGTACAGAGCCAGCCTGGCATTTGACCTTGTCAGCAGTCGACAGAAAAATGTAAGAGTGAAAATAAAAAGGGCATGTTCTTTATTAACTGATATCATTGTTTTCAATACAACAAATGACAATCCTAAAATATTCAGAAAACTTTCTCTCCCATACCACTGAAATTATAATCTGCTATTGTGTACATACGAAATGAGTATTACACCATTATTTAGTCACAGAACTTCTGTTCAGTTTGTTTCTTTCAGTAAAGTGTCTTAGATTTTTAAAAGCAAACTATGCTAGTGCAGGTCCTTTGATAGTCGTAACAAAAACCTTATTATATTTATACTAATTGCCACTGTAAGTATGTGGTATGTTGTAAATAAACTGACTAAACCAACTGAAGTGTTTTCCTGAGCTAATTTTGAACTCCTTTTAGCCTTTCATAAAATAGATCTACTTTTTCCTTCCCATTTAATTTCAAATATGGTACGTCACCAAAGTACGTTATCTGTACAACATTCAGTGGTAATTTTTCTACCACAATATGAACTGCACTTGCAAATCCTTTGTGCCATGCTTGTTACTCCTTACAACATCGATCTGCAGAAGCAATACATTCAGAGAACTACAATTAGTGAGAAGCAAATCTTCCTTTATCAAGCTTATGAATGAATAAATATAATCAAAGATCTTTCAAACCTTGTCATGTAAATTAGCCCCTCTTGTCCCTGGAATAATAATGGAATTTTCATATTATGTGGTGGCTTGAGGGAAATGAGTATATGATATGCTATAACTGTTCAGTATCAGAGAATTTTCAGCACCATATGAGAATTCTCAGGCAAAGTAGACTACTTTTATAGTGCCAATAAGAACAAAGCATTTAGTTGTTTTGCTTAAAAAGAAGTAGAGGGAGGTGTTTTCGTGAGCCTAATTACAGAAGAACTTGGAATGACTATTTAAATTGCCGCTTTGGATAATCACTTCTTCTTTTGCAGTGTGGATTTTTGCATGTTATATTTAGAGATCAAAACCAAATTGATAACAAAAATATCTAAGTGAAGTGGCAGTAGTGCACTTTTGAAATGCGTTGGCATAGTTTAAGGTATAATTTCCTAATTGCTTTTGATTTAGAACTCTGGCTAATTTTAAGTCATATTAGTGTTAATTGTATTCACACACAAACAGATCTTCATTGCATATCCGTGTAGATTTCTGTGAAAGCAGTTGTTTATCAGTTTTAATTGTGGCTTCCTTATCAATGTTATATATGTGTTAGTTGTGATTGCTGCTTTCCTAGAATGTGTGCCAAGCCAAAAATAATTTTGTTCTAGTCCATATACCAGTAGATAAATAGGGGAGAAATGTCTCTAATTCTAATTCTTTTTTTCCAGGCATACACAGATTACAGTGATTCTGTTTCCAGGAGAATGGGTTTTATTCCTCTCCCATTGGCTGTTTTAGTAAGTCATGTATTTTATATTTTTCAGGCCAAAAAACTTTCAGTGGTTAGTAGGAATTCTGCTTACGGATGAAATATTAATTCAAGGTCATGGAAGAATGCTTCATATCTTTGAAGATAGCTAAGTGTGAAATACATGAGGACCCATGCCTTTGCCACCAGGAGACAGTATTATTTTTGGTGCTCTATTTTAAGGCCACATAGAAACTGAAGCTGAAGCAGAATCAAGTTGATGATTATTGGATGTAACTTCACTCCAGGAACATAAATGCTCCAGGATTTATAAAGGCTGTTGCTAAATTTCCTGTTAGAATTCATGGTGTTGTGTTTTAACCTACAAATGGTTTGGGAACCTGATTCTTTCAGAAACTCTGTTCATTGTTGCCACACTTGAGGTCAACATACACATTTGCTGGAGCTTTCTTCATACAACTGAGTGTGAGATACCTGTTTGGTTTATGAACATGATCACCCTAATACAATAATTCCTCATTTGGCTCTATAGGTGGATTTCTGAAAATGTTTGTGCTAAGCGAAAACGTGCTATGCGCGGTCAATTTTCCCATTAAAAACAATGGAAAAGGTGGAGGTTGTGTTTCAGGTGGTTGTGGCAAAGTCAATTTTTTGTTGGTGCTGGGTTATCAACGTCAACGTTAGATATCTAGCGATGCAAGATATCTAGCAACACAAGTCGCCACGGTTTGTTAAAACACAAAGATAAACACGTGAGTGAGCGGAGGAGTGCAGTGGCTACGTGTATTCATCTGCTCATGAGTATTACCATTGTTTTCACCAACTTATACCGCCGCTCGAAGTAGTCCACCACTTAATTATTTTCGTGTTATTTCGGGGACAGTCATGTTATTTGAAAAACGTTCCCTTAAAATAAAATCGTGCTATTGCAGAAAGGTGTTAAGCAGGCACATGTTAAACGAGTAATTACTGTATCTTGTGAGGTAGGGAAGCATTACATTATTATATCTGAGAATGTGGCACAGATTAAGTGACTTGCTTAAAGCCACATAAGAAATCTGTGGCAGAGACAGGAATAGCACCTATACCTCTTAAGTTCAAGTTCAGTGCCTTAACCACAAGATTGTTCTACGTGAGGGCCCCTCAACTTCAGAATTCATTCCACTCCTTGGTCCAGAAAGTTTCTTTATTTTTATACATGCTGGAACAGCCTCCCCTCCTTCACCCCCACTTCTGTGGAAAGGAATTGAACTAAGGATTATAGCAGGGGTGGGTAATAAAATGGCATCCGTTCACTGGGGTTAGGCCCTGGTGGGCCACTGCTGCTATATTTACCTGCACCTTTGCAGATACAGGAGATCACAGCACCTGTTGTCCAGGAACGGCGATCCGCAGCCAACAGAAGCTGTGATCCCCCATACCTGCGGAAGCACAGGTAAATCCTGATTGTTCAGTCAGAATAGCGAAAGCAACTGGCTGCCAGGAGGCTAACGGTATTGTAGGTTTTTAGGCTCCTGGTAAGACATTTTTTTAAAAAACACCTTCAATATTTTCTTTTCATGGCCTTCCCTGAATTAGTATGTTGAATGGCTTAGGCTTGTCTGCACAGAGAAGGTGACCAGAATAACTATTGTGGTATAAACTGTTGTGGAATATCTCCTTTTGTACCCTCTTGCGTCTTAGGTGGGCATGTTATTCCAGAATGAAAATCACTTTATTTTGGAATAATTATTGCATTTTGTGATTTCTGAGCACCTATATTATTCTGAAATTGTGATTTTTATTCTGAATTAGTGTCCATGAAGGGAGCTATTCTGGAATACCATATTCAGCGATAGTTGTTCTGGTTCGTTTTTGTGCATAGACAAGCTCTAAGTCATTATGGCATTGGACAAAAGCATCCACTCTGCCAGCAAAGTCCCATAATGTTACTGGTAGAGGGATTATTCATGTAAAATTGCTGGGGTTTTGGTGCAATGCATAAAACTACAGTTATCTACTTAGACTTCAAGTATGGAATGAATCCCTATTCAGGATGGGACTTAATACATGTCTAAAGTTCAGCATGTGCTTTAAATGCTATTCTGAATAAGGATGGACTTAACACAGGTTTAAGTGTTTTCCTAAATTGGGACCTTAAGCACTACACTGAAAACAAACTTGTGATTTCTTGGTGTTCAAACTTTGCATATAGACAGATTGTATAACATGCTGACTCCACAGATCAGCTTAGTCTCCAGTTTTCTTTAGTGCAGAGTGAAACATTAAAATACTTCACTCTATCAGTATCTTTCCCCACATACACATTGGGTAGTTTCCTCAGATGTTTGTATCAGTAACTAGTATCTTCTTCTAACCCTCATTTCTTTCTTGATTCTGCAGTGAAGTTATAATGCTGAATTTTATATAAGTCATTTATATAGCAACAGACTGTAGAGTTATTACTGGCATTACAGCTTTACTGCATAGATACTCTTGTAATATTTATTTAGACAATTCCTGAATCATTAGCAATATCCAGAATTCAAAACCTTACAAGGTTAATTGTTAGTATAAATGTTCTCATTTTTGTCACAAACTTGTCCTAGTCTAATGGATTTACTTTAAATAGTCTCTTCATTATTAATTTGTATGCCTGAACTATTGAATTTTTATTTTTAAAACAGCTCATCAGAGTCGTAACAAGCTCAATAAAAGTACAAGGAGTCTTGGCTTATGCCTGTGTTGTGCTCTTCTATTGTGGGTAAGTGGAACGCAATTATTAAACCACATTTACTATTTAACTAAATGATTGTAAGAAATAATTTGCTCTGCTGATGTTTTCATGGTACAAACATAATACAGTCGCTTCTACATGGAGGCCAATAGGTGCATAATTTACATAACATTCATTGCAGAATAGTCAGAATGGCTGAGGTTACCTATATGGAATGCAGATTCATCATGGAATTACTGCTGTTGGAATTCTGCAATTGTACTATGGGTCCAAATGAAACAGTTGTGGAATTCCTACAGAAGTAAAAGTACATACTTTGGTAGAAGCATGGGTGAATAAAAATAATAGCCATGCAGTGTGCTCTGAGCATCCATCACTGAGCAGTTTGCAGATAAACATTTGCATCTGTTTCAAAGTCTTCCTGTTCACATGGGCTATGTCTACATGACAAAGCTTTTTTTGGAAAAGCGGCCTTTTTTCTAAAAAAAACGTCACTTATGTCCACACAGCAATCGCATTCTTTTGGTGAAAAAAAAATGGACAAAATAGAGGGGGTTTTCTGACATAGGCTTCTTCCTTGTAGAAAGAGGTTTACCATTTTCCAAAAGAGCTCTTTCGGAAAAAGGCATGTAGACGGGGAATAGGAAGTTCTTTCGAAAGAAGAGGAAAGAGGAAAAAGCACCAGGTTCCCTGGTAGCCACTCGGTCCATAGTAATCACAGCTTATATGTGAGATAGCGTCCGTTCAGTGTGAACGCTATCTTTCGAAAAAGCAGATCGCTTTTTCGATGTGCTTTGGCAGTCTAGATGCTCTTTTTTGGAAGATCTCTTCTGAAAAAGCTTCTTCCGAATGAAACTTGCTGTCTAGACGTAGTCTTAGTGTGAAGTTATGATTATGGTCAACAAAATGAAACCAAATTTTAAAAGGGAAAGAAGATGGGTGTAAAGAGTGATTGTTTTTTTTTAAGAGTGGGTAAGAATGCAAGGGCTAATGCTTGTACAGTGAACCCTCGCTATTTGCTGTAGATACGTTCCTGGCACCTCCATAAATGGTGAAATGTGCAAAAACCGAGGATAGTAGCTCCCAGCTTTTCCCTGTGGCTGTTGTTCACCTATGTCTCAGGCTAGCAAACTCTTAAGGACCCTGCTAGTTGGTTTAGCTGAAGACTCCCACTTCACTGGTTTGAGCACAGCGATTTAAGTGATACCAGGCAAGAATGAAAGAGATTGATTTAATTACAAACAAAACATGCTTTCCAGTGACTAAACTTTAATTTTAGCAAGTTTCAATTTTTGCCTAAGCAGTTACTCAGTATATAAAGTATCAATTCTTGCCTTTCAGGTGAAAAGCATCCAACTTTCCTAGGTGCTGTACCTGTCGGTGATGGTTTACAAAAAAAAAAAAAAAAGTATTTCCCTTATTACTCAAAGTTTATTGTGTCTGCCTCGAGAGCCAGGAGGGCTTCCTAGGGTGCATTTTCTGTCCCTCAGTATGATTATTGAATGCTCATCTAAGGAAGTTGGTTTTGCCCACGAAAGCTCATGATACTATATATATTTTTTGTTTAGTCTCTAAGGTGCTACAGGACTACTAGTAGTTTTTTTCTTTAAGTTACAGACTACAGGAGGCCCCCAGCTTGCAATGCAATTGGTTCCTGGGGAAGCGTTGCAAGTCGGGGGCATCGTAACTTGAACCCTCATTTACGGTAGGCACCGTGCACCATCATAAATGCAGGCCGAGGGCGTAAGTCGGGGGTTTTCAGCTCCTTCTTCACTTACAAAAACGGTTGCAAGTGCAGGAGGTCAGAACTTGGGTGGTCACAAATCGGGGGCCTCACGTGGCTACCCCCTGAGGCTCTTCTCCCATGTTTGTTTAGCTTGATGGCTTTCTTTACTTTATAAATGTACTTCCATTCTCTTCTGCTGGCAAAGAAGCCAGACTGACTGGAGAAGATACATTCCTTTGTCTAGGGCAGGCTGGGTTTTATGCTCTGTCTTCAAACACGTTTTAAGAACACATTTCTAGCACACATCTATAACTCTTTCTACCCGACCTTCAAGTACACCATACAATGATCTCCAGGACCTGCATGTCACCAGTTTACATATAATTTGTGACACTTCATCCATATACGTTGACATTATTGTTTTGAGACAGTGACTGTGTCATGCCTGAGGTGACTGACAGTATTAGGGGAGACCCCACAGCCAGCTGGCATTGATAGGTTATCAAGGTCACACAGAGTATGTCTGTAGAGCAAAGAAAAACCCATAGTTGACCTGTGCCAGCTCATCAGGGCTCAGGCTGCAGAGCGATTTCACTGCTGTTTAGCCATCTGAGCCTAGGCTCTAGGGATCTTGTGAGGTAGGAGAGTCACAGAGGTTAGACAGCTCAAGTCTGAAAGTTTGTGCAGCGATGAGCCCCAAGAGCCCAGTCAGCTATTACAGACCAGACGTGTGGGTTTTTTTTGCTGTGTAGATATACTCTAGACATACCTTCTGTTACTCTTGGGAGAATTCTGCACCAAAAAATTAAACATTCTGGGCACAGTATTTTAAAATAATACAAAAATCTGCATTTTTTTTCCTTAAAATAATGTCATATAATCAGGGTGACTTCAATGATTTTGGTAATTCCATTTAAACTAAAGTACAATGGATGGAGAATGGGATTGGGGAACACTAAAGGAAATCCCAAAGCTCCTTTTGTCTCATAATAAGATACCTAGTATTGACCCTTTACTTCTACAGATTGAACCTCTTTAGTCCGGCACACTCTGATCTAGCGACATCTGTGGTGAAGCATGGTTTTAGTTAGCTGGATGTTCACTTAACTGGGTGTGGCCAAGTTTCCTGCGGTCCTATAAGTTGTTTTTTTTTTTTTACAGTGACCAGTTCTGGCTTTCTGTGTCCTGTGCTGTTGTTTAGCTGTAATTTACCTCTAACTGTCTTCTAAGCACCCAATAAGCGGTGGAAGTGTTACTAATGCTGCTAGACAATATTGATCTCCCATAGTTTGGGAAATTGTCTGGTTTGGCACCAATCAGGTTCCAAGGGTGCAGGACTAAATATATTTAAACCGTAGTTGTTAGTCAACAAATATATGCAGTGTTTCCTCATAGGCGACTGAAGACCAAGTGAGGCCTGGGGACTCACTCACAATTTATATTAATTACTGAATCCGGAAAAGTCAGTAGGAAACAGTTCATAGATCACATTTTGATAGGAATTTTTTTCAGTTCAAAAATTTAGACAATTTCTAATCATTAAAGTAACAGAAGCATTTATGTGGCCATCCTGTCCTTTTACAATAAGGCTTCTTTACACCACTCTGGCAATGCAAAGCAGCTTTAACATTTTTACACTTGTTTATACTCCTGGGAGAATTTATTACACTTGGAGATCTAAAACTAGCAGAGTCTTGTTTGGGGGATAAGGCAATATGCTGTGTTTATTGTGACTGTAGAATTCATTTACTGTACCGAGCTACTAAAATTATCCACCGCACATACACACACTCATACAAAGTTCTATGGATGGGATATAATTACCAGCCTCAGTTGCACTCTGTTTTGAGCAGTAAGACTTGAGTCTCGACTTAGAGAAAGACAAAGTGCAAGAATCCTGGGTCCAGAAGGGAGTTTACTGTGTTGTTTACCATCCCAATTCAAGGAAACAGGAACTGCATATTTTGTAAATAAACAAAGTCCATCAATAAAACACCTGACTCCAACTCACCAATTCTGCTCCAGATGTGATACTGACCTTCAAAATGTAGGGGATAGAGCCTATTTTGATGTGTTATGTATACATGAATATACATAGCTGTGAGCTGTTTCGTCTTTAGATTTAATGTATTAGATTAGATTTGTCATATTATATGAATTTCAAAGTGAGAATGGACCTTATTCTTTTGTGAACTCAGATTTAGAATTAGTACATCTTCTAAATCCTCTGAGTAATTCCAAATTCTGCACACTGCTTCCAGTGTCTGTAATTATAAGCTAGGTAAGTGGAATTATCTACAATGTGAGAGACAGAATTTAAGTATAATACAGACATATGAGAAACACTGCCCAGATAATGCTTTAAGATTTTATCACAAAGGATTTAGACTGAAATAAGGAGAAAATTGTTTTGATGGGATGCAACAATGTTTGTTACATTATTAAAAGTAATAAAAAATAGTCATGCCCAATATTTGCCACTTCCATTTTGATTTAATTGTTCATAATTTTGAGCTGTTCATAGTTAACTAATCTGACCCACCTGTGCCCTCCCAATAGTAAGAAACTCAAAGTCCCGTGACAGGAAAAAACTTGGAAGAGCCTGTGTAATCCATAATGAAAATCTGATATTGGTACATGCAGTGGGTGGGTTGTGATCCACCAACATCCTGATTCAGCTCTCATTAAATTGGAGTAGGCCCTACGCCCTTCATCTTTCAAAAGTCTGTGAAAGTATCTTATAAAAGAAAAATCCTGAAAGCCCTTTTTTGGAAAGGGTATGCAGGGAAAGAAAGCAAGGGACATGTTTCTGTAGAAAGAAAAATTATTCTTACCCTAATAGAAGGGACCTTGTAGACCACAATTACAGATCTGGGGCAATTTAACTTTATTCAGTTTGTGGTTGCTTGAATTACAAAAAGAAAAGTTCCTGTTTAAATATTGATGATTGTCTGCTCTGCTTATCCTCCAATACCTCTGACTTTTAATAGGGAAATGTATTAAATAAAAATTCATTTGAGAGAAATGTTGTATACTACATTTTTCTTTTTGACATAATTTGTATTGATGCATTGTGATAGTTGAGTTGCTATTGAAGTATACTTAGATATCTTTACAATGTACAAGTTAAAATCCTTCAAGCAGGTCTAACTTAAATTCACTTTTTCCAGCAAATTTTCTGAATTTAGATTAATAAACACTGTGATAATAAGATTTACACAATAAAGGATATTTTTACACTTCCTTGAGTAAGTAATAAGTTCAGAGACCCAAATTCTAAGTCAAGAACCATCAGATTAGCCTGCCATCATCTTCAATATGGAGGCATATCCTTAAAATATTACAAGTCCTAGCATACTATCGATAGTAGTAGTAACTCTCTTTTCAAAGGTAGATAAGCCTCTTTCCCATTTTACGCGTGGGAAAACTGAAGTGACTTTTCAAAGTTTACACAGCAAATCAATGGCAGAGGTAGGAAAATTATCTAGGTCTCCACTATCTACTAAGTGGTGTTACTCCCAGCCTGCTGTTCATGCAAAAATAGTATATTGCATGCTCGGACTTCCTCCGTGGAGCACGCACCTCAGTGTTAAAACTGACAGCTACTGAAATTTGTCCATTTTATGGAAATTAGGTATAGTCTTTGAACTTCAAGTTTAAGAGCTCCCCATAGCGTATGGTGGTGTTAGAGATGCTTCAAAACTATCACAGACATGCGGTTATTTTTGGTAATCTCTTCAGATTACATTTTAAGTACTTAATGTTTTGAAAATTTACTGAAATTTCTATAGCTGCTCCACTAAGTAAACACAAATATTAACTAAAAATATTATTAGGATCCAAATGTTTTATAGAAACACTTGAATTTTTTACCCTATGAAACTCTTCAATTAAAACATCAAGCTTGAAACCAAATTAGTGTGCTCCTTTTGTTGTTTGTTTGTTTTGGTCTGTTTATAGGCCATAAGAAAGAGCCTTATAGTTGGAAGAATTAGCTAACAAATTTAATCCCTTCCGAACAGCAGAATGTGTAAATGTACCCTTTTATTTTTCAGGTTAATTTCACTAAAAGTCCTTAACAGCATTGTGTTGTTGGGCAAGTCATGCCAATATGTAAAGGAGGCAAAAATGGAAGAGAAGTTGTTCAATCCTCCCCCTAGTAGCACCCCAGGCAAACCACTCAGTAAACCCCAAAGCAAATTTAAATCTACTCAAGGTAAGTTTAATTGCTTGATCAGTGAAAATAAAACTGTTTCCAGATTAAACAATGTTTAATCAGCGGTTCCTGTCACAGGTGTTCAACAGTATCTTTACCACAAACTGTATGTACCACACCATAACTATGCATTGGTTTACATGAGGATTGTGAGGTTACACCTAGCAGTTGAAGTACAGTTCTGTGAACAGAAACATTCATTTTCCATTATTCAGAGCTTCATATTGCACAGATCTAAATACAGTACAATAAAATTCCTCCAATGTATGGGGAAGAATATGGGGAAGCAAAAATATACTATCTTTGTGTACATGTGCATGCACATTTAGAGGAGAACCTTCTTGTAAATGCAGCTTTTTCATATTTGGCTTGAGATCTGACAATATTGAGGTTTCAGAAGGAATGTTCCATTGAATTCTAATAGAAATGCAGGTAAAATATGACCTGCAGAAGGTACAATTACTTAAAATAGTCATGAAGATAGGAAGATTCCAGGTAGCTTTTCATTCTTTAAGTAGGATTAACATTTATTCTCCTGATCTGAAGATTGCCTCATTTTTTTTGTTTTGTTGTATATAAGGTCATTTTCTTAGTCTTCTGTAGTTTATATACAGTATCTCTAACATCAGATGTTAAAGTAGAAGTTAAAATCTCTTCTTAATAATTAAAATTATGTATTTTTATATGCCTATTTGACATAACGCGGGGGAAAACAAAAACCTTCATTGTTCTGATAACAAACTTGTGTATGAAATATAAAGTGGTTAGACATCATAGTGTCTCTCCAGCAGTACTAGAGTTAAGAATCTGTCAGCGTTTTGGTTATAATAGCCTAAATATCAACTGTGTCAAATCACATTTGGCTGAAACTTATTGCATGTGTTTATTTCAAAATGGTTTAAATTAATAACATTGGGGTTTTTTGTTTATATAGTGAAAAAACTTGTGTGGTAGGTCTGTATGCTTTTTCCAAGAAATGTAAAGTATTACAGTGCTGATTTTTTTTCTTAAATTATAGAATATTTTAATACTGTATTTGTATGTGGGACTTAATAATTCATGGTGTAAGGGGTAACCATAAAAACTTATCAGCAGCTCCCAGTAAATACATCCTGAAGACTATTTTTAGCTGAAGCAGCAGTAAGATCACCCAGGCCATTTCAGAAGAGAGCTTATGTCTCAAACGACACAATTTTATAAGAAGCAGAGACCTACATATTTCTGTGAATGTCACTTAAAATATTCTCAGCTTCTATAAATCCTCCAAGGTAGAAGCTTAATTATTTAATGCCATCACTTTATTTTTATAAATATGGAGACTCTGAACAACAATTGTTTCCCTATAAAGCCAAATCATATGTAAGAAGTTTTCTACCTTGCCTCCACTCCAGTGTACTCATTATTGTTGCAGAATTCTGCATTGTTGATTTAATCTTATGCCCCAATTATAGGCTTGAACAGCACAATATCTGTGCAATTTAATCACTCATATCAAGGAATTCATCTAGCCTACTTGCCTTTAGCTTATATAGTATAAAAGTATTTTATATTCTTGACAGTTTGCACCTTTGAAACTACTTTTGAAAAATGAGCTCATTAATTAGACTAGTAATTTTTATATTGAGCAGTGGCTTCTTCTGAAAATTTCCCAGTGGGAAGATACCTACCTTCATATTGAAACTCTACAGTGAACCTTATTATTATTGTTCTGTGCTGTGTGCGTATGTTTTACTTACATTGGATTTTAGATTACTCCAAAGATTAGTTGTTTTCCTAAAAAAAAAAAGAAAAAAGAAAGAAAAAAAAAAAAGGAGATGGCATATACAAATGACTGGAGGAGGAGATCAAATAGAGAAGCTGCTTTATAAAGTAATTGCCTGGAACTAGTAATGATATGGCTTTACAGATTGCTGAAATATTTCAGTTGCAAACCCCTATTTTGTAATGTATTACTTTTGTCAAAAAATGCTCTCTTGGCTGGGTCATACACAGTTTCTCAATCCAAGCCAGATGTTTTCCAAAAATCCCCTTAAAATATGCCTATTACCTTGTTTCTAAGAGGTGAAAAAATAACTTGACGCTCTTATTGCCAACTTCACTTTGTGGCAGGGAAAATCTATTTTCAGCTGTTTTGAAAACTATATTTTAATACAGCATGGAAATATAAGTATCAAATGTTCATACATAACTGCCTTTGAAAAAATTGTGTTAACGAACCCAGTGTTTAGTTCTATTGAAACGAAAGAAAGAAATCCTAACAAATCAGGTGGTTCATGGATTTATTTTGGGATTAGAAACCATAAAACAATAAATGTATGTTTATATCCTATTTGAACCTACTCCATGGGATAAAGCTTAAGGTATCCAATTTTCCTATGTAGATGCTTTGGAATACAGTCCTGTCACTGCTAGCATGTCTAGATTCTTTCATAGAAATCATGTCTCTTACTGCTATTGATTGGCATCATTTCAGCAGGCTTCAGATGGGATGGGTAGAGAAAACAAAGTTATTACACAAACCCTCAAAAATAAGCAAGTAAACCAAAAACATACCATATGGTGTTCAGTAACATACCACAATAATCATGACCGTCATCAGCTTGTTTTATTGCATCCCATTATGTCTCAATGTTGGATGACATATATGGTATACGCCTTCCTTTTATTGAACTTCTTTATTTTGCTGGATTTGTATCACAATATTAATGGAAATTCATACACAATATTTTATTGCATTAGTAAGCATTTTAGGCAGTGGTAACAAAAAGTGGCTTGACAGGATATTAAGTAGAATCTGGTTTCCAAAAGTGGTTCACTTGCTTTTGTACTACTTTTATTGTTCACGTGGCTAACCTTCTGAACCCTCAGTGCAGCTTTGATAGACCAGTCCATTTCAAATACATTGATGTGCTTATACAGATAATACATTTTTATTCTGATTTTTTGCTCTTCCAATAGGAATTTCCACTGATGAAAGTTTCTCTGCATCAGTTACCAATCAGCCTGTACAGCAGAAGGAAAATACAACATCTTCACTTGTGACAAGCAACTCTGATCAATTCCTGACGACTCCTGATGGAGACGATAAAGATATAAGCCAAGACAATTCAGAATTAAAACACAGATCTTCAAAGAAAGATTTGTTGGAGATAGACAGGTTTACTATTTGTGGAAACAGAATTGACTAAGTTTTCTGGATAGGTGTGATTAGGATACTGAGCTGTTGGGACAGCAAATACTACCAGAATGGACAGTTGCCCAAAAAGGCACTTAAATATTTATTTAAAAACTTAAATTATTAATGTCAAACAGATATTAATTTCTACAAGTAAATAGGTTTGGTAGCTGGTCAGATTAAGTAACAGAAATCTTTAACTTGGCTCTTTGGAAAATATAATGGATTGTGAGAGCCTCTTGTCTATTTGGCAGAGCTACAGTATCGCTGTCGTGGAATTAGATTGAAAAAATCAAAATCCTGTTTTGCTTTTTGAAACTATGCTTCCAGAACATATCATTTTTCATCAAGGTGTCTCCATTATAAGGATATAACTGGGAATATGTGACAACTTCAATAGGAAGCTCATCTTTCCAGTGACAAGTTGTTTTCATAAACAGCTACAAGCAGATTTCAAAACTTGTACTTATCAGTGAACACGTAAAAAGCACTGGTAGATTAAACAGTAGTCAAGATAATTATTCTTGTCACCAGAAAAATCTTGGAAGATGTACCTGAACTTAATCAGAATAAAAAACTACAGTATCTTAAATGAAAGACCTAATGCATAGTATTTTATCTAAAATCTAAACCAGCAAGGGAAATGGATCACAACTACAAAAAAATACAGTGAAGGGTCCGCATAACAGGGCAAACACAGCTTCATCGTTTTTCTGTTCAATTACAATGTGTTCTGCAAGGCAAATGATATACATTTATAAATGCTATATGAAAGGCTTTTTAAAAAAATAGTTGCTTGTTTTTTGCAATGGGAAATATTTTGTTATAAAGAGATATTTCTTTATATTGAGAAAAGGTAATGTGAACTGCAGCCAGCAACACCAGTGTTGCATTAATTCCACATAATTCCAATGCAATGGAAGAAATAACTACAACATTTTGGTTTAAACAAGTTGATAAAAATGACATCTCTATATTAACTTAGCTGGAAAAATTGTCCATAGAATAGTTATACAGAAAATCAGAAGCATCCATTTCAATTGATGGATTTTAAGTAGATTTGAGTAGCTTTGTTATGAAGCGCTTGGTGTGATGAAGTATAATGCATCTTAATTTCTGGTGTGTGTGGCAAGGTTGGGGGAATTGATGAAAGGCATTTTGAATCCCTCAAGAATGAAACTGCATTTCAGCTCAATAACTAGGCTAGAGAACTGAATCAAAAGGCAGTCTTGAATCTAGTGATGAATCCTGTATTTGCTGTTAAAATACAACATTAACCTCTTTTTTTCAAAAACCTTTCAAAAGCTTTAAGATGAGGTCTGCTAAATTATTTCCCTTTGGAATTTAATTTTTGTTTTTGGTTAGGATGCAGATATTTCAGTGATGAACAAACCACAGGTTTTTTATCAACTAATTTGTAATATATTAGAGTGGAAAAGCCAAAGTTCAATGTTTATCTTATGAATATGAAATGTGGAAGAATATATGCTAATTCCTAATATTTGCAGAATTGTATTATGACAGAACAGAGAAATGTGTAGAAATAATGTCATGAAACTGAATGTAAAGTTGTCATGAAAATGGCTTAAACCATGTAAGTCAACATCATTTACTCTAAAGGGAGCCTCTTGCTGCCCCTTCTCTACCACCACCACCACCTGCAGTAGAGTCCACAATCAATTGAGATGGTGGAAGCGATTCTAAAATGCCTTTATTTTAGATGTATTTTATGCTCATTGAGAAATTTGCACATTAAAATTCAATTCAGATCATCTGTGAATTGGGTACAACTTAAATTTTTCTGAGACTTAATTTTTTCAGTTATTTAGCAGTTGCTAAAGGAAGCTTGGAAAGATTTTCATCTGTTAAGTGACATTCTGTACCAATTTTATAAGTGCATCTTGTGTGAAACTCAATAAAACACAATTTTGTAATCTTTGTTTAAAAAAAGGAAGGGAATAGGCTGGATTTCTTTGCTATAGTTGTCAAATTTGAATACAGCAATGTGACTCCTACATATTCTGGTTTCACTATGAATAACCTATTTTTTTGCAAGCATGGTACAGGCTACCTACTTTAGATCTGATTATGTTGCTGGGTTTGGGTTTTTTTTTTATTCATCAGTATGTCAAACCGAAAGGGGATACTAGTGCCAACCTACTGTTAATCTGAATGCTAATTGTTTAAAGACAGAATCAAATTGAAATCCTGTCCATTTTTAACTGGGTTTTTTTTCAGTTGAACTTATATCATCCTGTTAATTTTTGTGGTTTTATATTCTGTTATTTTTAATATCTCTCCCTCACTATGTGAAAATGTAACCTACTATATTTTATTACCATTTATTCTGTGTGTATCTATATATGCACATACTTTGCAAGTGACTGGTAGCAATTACATAGTTGGGGTTGTATTCTAACAGGGGCTTAAAATGGGATATATATTTTATTTTTTGTCCTCTAAAAGTAGGTGGTCAATCAGCATGAAATATCACAGAAGGTTAGTGTATATGGATTATTTATGTATGCTTTGTCTTGTTTAATTGTTGAAATAGGGCTTTGCTGAATTTTGTTATCACATTTTGCACTGAACACACGCTAGCCACATAAAACTTTATAGAGAGGGGTATGCTAACTAGAACTGGTGCAAATATAAATCTGGTTGATGGGAACTAGGCAATCCAAACTTGACTGATTGGAGTAGGCTGCAAACTCACTCTCAAACTACCCATTCATGTCCGATTTTATCCTGCAACAGAGTTGCTGCATTTCCGTTCTCCCATGGATTGGGATTTCCCACTTCCTTTCAAGTATTAAAGAAGCCTTGTAAACTAATAAATAGAAAAGTTAATTGTAGAATACTTAAGGTTCCTACTAGGGCTGTCAATTGACCTGTGTTAACACCTGTGATTAACGCAGGATAGGATTAATGCGTTAATTTTTTAAACATGTTAATTGCAGGTGTTAATGCTGCTCCGCACTTCAAAGGGGCAGTGGAGCAACTGGAGTCCCCCACTGATTCCCAGCTCCACTGTTGCAAAGCCCCTTTGAAATGCCAGAGCAGCACTTCAAAGGGGCTTTGCAATGCAGAACTTGGGATCAGCTGGAGTCCCCAGCTGATCCCAGGCTCCTAATGCACTGCCCCTTTGAAACTCGGCGGTGGCGTTTCAACGGGGCAGCGCTGCTGAACATGACTCATCGCGCAATTAATCGCGATTAAATGTTTTAATCTCTTGACAGCCTAGTTCCTATACAGAGATACCTGACACATCTCCCCACAAAAGCAAGAAAATGAAAAGTAAATATTAATGCCTACCTGTACAGAACCTCTATTTCTCCACTTGCAGAGATACATCACTACTGCTGTTCACTACAGATCAAGCTCTGCAAATTTCACAGAACCACCAGCCTTCCATCACCTTCTTTTAACCTCCCCAAACATATCTAACTCCAAGTTTATACAATCCCCAATACTAATAAAGTTTGGGGCAGTAAAGTAGCATATACAGATGGATGAAAAGGAGGAAGTTAAATTTGCAATGTGCGATATGTGGCCCTTACTTGGTTTTAAGATCACTTTAATTCTGAATGTGTATTTCCACATTGGGTTTAATGCGTTAAACTCATTGATTTAAATTCACAGTTTTTGTTAATTCACATTAATTTTTCCTGGGTGTAGCCAGCTAAATAAGCCTGTCTGCATTGCAGCTAGGGGCATGCCTCTCAGCCTGGCTACACAGACTTGCACTTGCGAGGCTCAGGTTAGCAGCATGGATGTTTTGGATCAGGCTCTTCAAGCCCACCTAACCTCATAGGGTCCTCCTAGTTGCTTGTTTTTCTTTTTTTCTCCTCTCCACGTTGTCCCCTCTTCATCCTATCTCTTCCTGGTCAGTCTTCCTTGTGAGGAGGAGCATGTTTCCGATGTATAGACAAGCAGGGGAAAGTCATATATGCTACAGGCTGTAGTTTGGCCAACCTAATTTACAGGGTAGGTGTGCAGCTGGGGAGAGAGAAGTAACAAGTCTTTGTAATTAACTTATAGCTAACTGGCAAAACTGAGATGGTCTTTAATAGAGTTTGAACCACAAGACAGTGTGGATTTGTGTTAGTATTGAATGATCAGCCAATCAGTTGTTTAAATATGGAATTGACATCTCCATTTTGCCACAAGTTGTGTTCTTACAGTTTTTATTGCACCACGTAAGTGTACTGGGCATCTTGTTAGGCGGTGAGATGCAGCATCTGCCATTGCATGACTTGTGAGAAGGAATGAATGAGACATTAATTAAATAGAATATTTATAAAATATTTACAAAATTATTACAAAGCACTCACTGGTTCCTTATATATAATATCTCCCCACCTAAGGTATTTGGAGTGTCAAAGTGCTTTTTGTGCATTTGTAAGATGTACAGGTTGGTCCTTCCTGGTCTGGCATTGTGGGGACCTCACCAGTCCCGAACAAGAGAAGTTTGCTGGACCAGGGGAGATCTGCTGCCACCAGCCCCCAGGCTCATCACCTGTTGCTGGCAGACTGCCCCAGCAGGCAATCCTGCCTCGTCCTCCTTCCCGCCCACTCCCCAACCTGGCTGGGATGCTTGCCTAGCTACTGCTGGCTCCCTGGGCAGCATAGGCTCCAGCTCCTGCTTAAGGGTTCTGGTCCCATGTAGCCAGGGGCAGCCATGGGGCTGAGGCTCTGACTCCGGCTCCATGTCAAGAGAAGCTGTGGAAAGCTGTGAGGCTCCAACCCTGGTCCCATGCAGCCTCAGCCTCATACCAGAGGGTTGCTGTATGGGATTCCGACCTCGTGCTGCCATGAGGCTCAGGCCCGAGTGCTGTTGGAGGCTGCCACAGTGCTCTGGCCTTAGTCCTGTGCTGTCCCCAGCCGAGCTGCTGACCCTGATGCCCAGCTTATCTGGATCTCCTGCTCTTAGGCTCTTGGGCTCTCTGATCCAGGAGCATCCATGGACCTGCCAGACCAGGGATTTTGCCAGACCAGAGTGTGCCAGATTTTGGAGGTACAACCTACCTGTACTTACTTGCTATCATAGTACAGGTTGAACCTCTCTAATCTAGCACACTATTGTTCGGCAATATCTGTGGTCCAGCATGATTTTAGTTAGCCCAGTGTCCACTTACCATGGATGTGGCCAAGTTTCCTGCAGTCCCATAAAGGTTGTTTACAGCCACCAGTCCTGACTTTTGTGTTCTGTGCTATTTAGCTCTAATTTACCCCTAAATATCTTCTCAGAGGCCAATAAGCAGTAGAAGTGTTGGTAATGATGCTAGACAATATTGACCTCCTAGTTGGGCAAATTCTCTGGTTTGGCATGGTCAGATCCTGAGAATGTTGGACTAGAGAGGTTCAACCTATACTTCATACCATTCAAGTGATGGGCAGGAAACAGGTGAGTTTATAAAATGAGGCTTCTCTCTTTTAATTAGGCTAACATCTCTAAACAGTATTATCATCAATTGCCTTAGGAAAAGGAAGAAAGATGTTTTAATAGGTAGCCATCTTTTCTGTATTTTATTAGAAATAAGTAAATTGTTAGGATTAAAATTTTAACTCTGGTTCTACAAACTAGTATCTGGGATTTTGAGAGACATTAAGAATAGTTTGTCTTCAGCAATAGTAAAATCTGTTTGCTTTTTGTATTACTAAAGCTACAGTGAAAAATTACTAAAATTACAGTCAAAGTTACCTGGTGCCAATGACAGTGAAAGGAGCTATTAGAAGATGCTTACCTGGGCTTCAGTCCAGCAAACTAATAAACTGTGCATGATTTCAGCATGTAAGAAGTCAGTCACTTCATTGGGATTACTCATTCACTCAAGCTTTGTCTACACTTGTAGCATTGAAGTACTGCTGTGGCAGCAGTTTAACATGACACGGTCACAGCATCAGTGCTGGAAGCGAGGTCTTCCAGGACTTTAGAAAAAACACCTCCATAGGGAATTAGCTCGCAGCAGTGGGAGTCTGTTTACACTGGCAAGTAACTGCTGAAACATTTTCGCCCAACTTGCCGGTGTATGTTGCCTCTGCCGTGTATGTTGACCAAACCAGACAGAACTGGACGCAGATCAGACACCAGGAATGGTAACACACACAAACCTATAGGGGAACATTTTAATCTAGCTACACACTAATCATGGATTTAAAAGTAGCCTCCTTCTACAAAGGAATTTCACTACCGAATGACAGAGACAGCTGAACTGGAATTCATTTACAAATTTGACACTTCACAGGGATTGCCAAGTTAGTCTGTAACAGGAAAAACTAAAAAAAACAACTAATAGTCTGGTAGCACTTTAAAGACTACCAAAATATGTAGATGGTATCATGAGCTTTCATGGGCACAGCCCACTTCAGATGACTGGAGTGTAGGATGTTTTTTAAATTTGACACTGTCACCCTGGGCTTGAAGACAATAACTGGTTAACACACTACAAAGCCAGTTTCTCCTGCCTTTGGCATTCACACTTTCACATCAAAAGCTGTGAATCGAACACATCCAGCTCCTCTTAATTAGCTTCATTAACTTGGTCCTACAACCAACAGGTTCTTCTTTTGCTATTATATATATCTTGGGTTCTGTTATTTCCACATCAACTTATCTGATGAAGTGAGTTTTATCCACAAAAGCTCATGATCCTATATATTTCTTAAGGTGCCACAGGACTACTCATTTTTAAAGTTACAGACTAGCACAACTACCCTTCTGAGACTTTTTGCCAGTGTAGATGAGTCTTTGGAAACAAATATGCTTAAGTGCTTTGCTGCCTCAGAATAATACAATGGTGTGTTTGAGAGAGAGTTGTTGATCAAAGGGCAATTGTGAGCATAACAAAGCTTTCATTGGACTGTTTGAATATCTGTATAATAGGCACCAAATTGGGATGTAAAGTAAATTGTTTCCAATTGCACCATGCTCTCTTAAGTGTGCAGCTAGGGAACTAACAATGTAATATTAATTCTCTGCACATTTAGTCTGCACCTTGAAGGAAGGAGCACTACATCCTTTGTAACTTTTTTCTCTGGTAACATTCTACCATCTTTCCTCTGTAAAACCCTAAAAGTGATTTGCGGGAGTCAGGAAAAGCAAAGTGGCAAATACAAGCCAGGCACTTTGTCCCATTTATTTACATTTTTGGGGATTTCATTCTCTTTGCTGGCAAATTCCAGTCATCCTGTCTCTTTATTTCAGAAAACTGAGAACTGAATCTCAAGAATGAGTGAATGGGTGTGTGGAATCCATGTACATCCAAAATAATAGAAACCATATTTTTTTACAGTGCCAAATTTTAAAAGCACATATAGAAAATGAATTGTATGAACACACAAGATGCATTTTGTTGGGCTTTAA
This sequence comes from Apalone spinifera, assembly GCA_030068395.1. Lineage (NCBI taxonomy): Eukaryota > Metazoa > Chordata > Testudines > Trionychidae > Apalone > Apalone spinifera. Next base: position 99,984,350 of record JANRFK010001234.1, read on the forward strand.
CTACCAAGCTTTTTCCATAGGAATATTTTATTAAGCTCTGAAAGGTTTTGCAGCCTTTCAAATGTTCATCATACAAGCAGAATTCCCCCTCTAAGAGTCAAAGTGACTTTTATAATCATGAATATTGCTAGTTTATTGAATTCAATCATAATTTATGGTTTACATATTGTATAAATTTCTCATCTTTAGTGGTTTGATTTTATTTAGAAGTTTACTGTAAATATCTATATTTTTTCAATTAGTTTTAATAAAGCAACTTGTTTTTTGTCATGCCAGTAATTCCCATCTTAATGAAGTAAGTACTCACTTTATTATGGTAAATTTCGGGTGTTAATTCACAACTGTGCAGTCTCATAAATTCACTTTTTCTATTTATTTTGATGATGATGGAGAACATTAGTGAAACAGACTTTTTCATAACTGAAATGCTCATCAGTTCATCTATCTAAAAGTAATAGTAAAAGCTTTTTTTATCTGATATGTTGGGGGAATGGAGAGTGCTAGTAAGTTAAAAATGTCTAAGAGGGAGGGAATTTGGGTGCAAGGGTGGAGATTGGAGTGTCAAAGTGTGCAGTGTGTAGGCTCTGGGGAGGGGTTTCAGGTAGAGTTGCCAACTTTCTAATTGCACAAAACCAAACACTTCCACCCCCACACTTTCTGTCACTCACTGTTCTCCAGTCTCACTTTCACTTGGCTAGAGCAGGGATCTGAGGTGTGAAAGGAAGAATGGGCTCTGGGTGGAGCCAGAAATGAGGGGTGTTCAGGGTGCAGATGAGGGCTTCAGGCTGGGGAGGGGGGGTTGAGATTTGGGGAAGAGGGTGACTTTGGGGTAGGACTGGAGATGGGTTTGGGGTACAGGAGGAGGTTTGGGGGGTGTTGAATGCAGGCTCTGAGAGGTAGTTTAGGTGTGGAAGGGGATTGCAGACTGTCTTGGAGTGCAGAAGGTGGAGCCAGTGCTCAGGGTGAAGTGGTTTGGGGCAGAGCATGGAGTCCTGTTGGCCATTCCTGTGCCTAGGAGCAGCAGGGACAGGGAAAGACTTCCTGCAAGTGGCAACAAAGTAAGTGCTCTTTGGATCCAGGACCCCAAATCTTCCACACACCAACCTCCTGACCTGAGCCCCCTCGGTCCTCCAAACACCCTTCCAGAGCTCACTCCCCAGACTCCACTCCCAACCTCCATCCCACATCCTTTCCCATGCTCCGAGCCCCTTAGAGCAGCAGGGACATGTTGCTACTTCCTGGGAGCCATGTGAAGCCAGGTAGTGAACCTGCTGGCCCTGCGCCAACCAGACTGTCTATGAAGATTAGAAATGCAGGTTTATAGAGCTTTCCAGTTGGTACAGGGCCAGATAACACAACTTGTACTGTACAACTGATATTCTGCCACATGAATGTTAATAGCATTGAATGCAAAAGAATGACTTACTTCTGCCCTACAAACCAGGACACACATCAATATAAGTGAGCAAACTAATCTGAAGTATGCTTTTAATCAGATGGTGAAATCCTGGCTTTGTGTTGGAATGATCATCTTCCCAGATATTAAATAGACATAGCTTTCTTCTTCATAATGTCTTTTTAAATAGCTATTGTTTATATATTGGAGGGCTAGACTGTGTTCATTTTTTTGACTTCAAGAAACAAATTACTTTGTATGACTTCTAAGCAGCCACTTGACACACATTTTTGCTAGAAGGGCCTTAACCAACTTAAGTTATACAGCTAGACCATCTAAGGTACCTGTTTATACAAGAATGTAAATCAAATGTGGGTGAAGCAGTTTGTCACAGGTGAATGGTGAGATTCCTTAATGAAGCTAATGGGTTCTTTTCCATTTGTTGCTTATCTCTAGTGTAGCAACACATTTATCCACCTTGTAAATGTGAGCATGTTAATTCTTTGTTCCTTGGTAGCATGTTTTGTTTTCCCCAGCACAAACAGGACCTGCAACCAGAAAGAGCTAAAATTTAGCTGCTTAAATATGTAAATGGATCCAAAGAGCTGTTAGATTGTTCAAGTTTCTCCAGATCTAGTAATGGCATTAGTGGTAAACCTAAAAATGATAGCAGTGGAGGAAGTGGGATTCAATAATGTAACCATGTGAAAGAAATCAATTTCCCAATTGTTCAGACTTTTGTTTGAAATGCTTATACACCTTATTTATTTAAAATATTTTTATCCCGCCTGTCTATTTAAAATATTTGAGCCGGTTTACAAAATTGTAAAAATTTTGATGCTCACTAGATCATCTGTCATTCAGTAACACTTTTGAAGGTGGGAGTGTTGCTGTTGACTTCGATAGATACATCTACACTGTTTTAAAACCTGCTATAGCAAATCTCAGAGTCCAGGCCTACAGACTTGGGGCTTCTACTAAGGAGCTAAAAATAGATGTACAGCCTCTTCCCAACTTACGAACCAGTTACGGACCAAGCAATTGGTCGTAATTTGGTTTGTTCGTAAGTTGGAGCCCATAGATTTACATGCGACCGCGCTGTTCGTAAGCGCGGATCGCGTTCATAACTCGGGGGTCTGCCATTTACGACAGCTTTGGTCGTAACTGCAAATGGTCATAAGTCGACTGTTCGCAACTCGGGGACCAGCTGTAGATGTTATGGCTCCGACTGGAGAATGGGACCTCCCTCCCCTGCCTCCAGAGCCTAAAGATCAATACAGCTATTTTTAGTGCTGTAGCATGAGTGAACCTAGAGGGGTTCTGAGGCCATACGTTAGGGCTAGACTACGGGGAAGATTCGAAAGAGGATATGCAAATTCCGAGGGAATCTCACTTTTGAACGTGAAAGTAGTCTAGACGTGGGGTTTTTTGGCAACCTCGCCTTTTTTTGAAAAGCCATATTTCCTCAAAAAATGAGGTTTATGTGGCTTTTTGAAAAAGGAGGGAGGTTGCCAAAAAAAACCCGCATCTAGACTACTTTCGCTTTTGAAAGTGAGATTAGAATTCCCGTGGAATTTGCATATCCTCTTTCGAATCTTCCCCATAGTCTAGACATAGCCTAAGGTTTTAAAAGGCCATGTAGACATACCTAATAAGACAGGATTCCATTCCTAGTTCATTTTATTTACCTCCATACAAGGAAAAGCTTTTAAATAATTTCTAATACTCTGCTAACCTTCTGATCAACAAGGGCAGGTTCATCTGTGTTTGTTCACCTGATCCATGAGATACCAGAAGAAGTTGACGCATCTTAGGCCTCAGTCCTACAAGCTATTCTGCATTGTCAGGATTCCATGCAGACACAGAAACATAGTCTGCTGGATTGACTCCTTAGAGGGTCAATGCTGTTAGGGGAGAAGTTATAAAAGAAATTAATCCTTACGTTTGTATATAGACAAATATACTGTGTAGCATTAGCTTATTCAATATTAATCACAAAGCCTTATAGTCAATATATGACAAAGCAGTGTTGGGATTAACTGCAGGTGGAAATGTGTATCAAAGGAAGTTACTAACCAAAGTTTCCATTTTTTGAAATGGAGCTATTTTGTTGCTTAGGGAAGACAGACACTACACAACTTCAGACAACACAAGCCCTAATCCTGCTTCAGTTTCCACTTTTCTACAGCCATGGGCTCTCCTAGAGTAGGAGTTAAAGTTCCAGTTTGAAAAGTGTCCTCCCTGCTAGGGTTCAAAGTTTATTGCATCCAACCACAATGATAGTGAAGTTCTTCCACTATGCTTACATTTGGGTACCACTGAAGTGGGTTGTGAGTGTAATGATGATCCTGAGAGCTACTGAGTGCTCCCAATTCCCATTGACCTTCCACAGGGAGTTGAGGCAGCTCAGTAAAACAGAGCACACTCTCATAGCAGCAGTTAGATCGTGTTTGGAGATTGAACAGCTTGCTCGTCCCTATAAATGGGGACCTTCAGCTCAGTGTTGAGAGGCTTTAGAGGGAGGGAAATATCGGGAACGTTTTATTGCTATTTTTTCCTATCTGCTTACTGCAGCTGTAAAGTCACACACGAAAATCAGATCAAGGAGCTTGTAGCTGGTTGTCAGGCACCAAAGCCATCCGTACAAATAGGAATCCTGCTAGTGGTGGCTGAACTGGTTGTGTCTCCTCTCACGGAAGCTGAAACTTCACCAGGAACCCTTGTCTGAAGGCAGAAAGTCTAATGACATAGCCAACAGGGAACTTCTCAATGGCCTGAGCAACAGAAGCAGAACTACACTTGTTTCTACTGAGAACAGCCCTCTGATTATACTCCGAGACTCTCTCTTCTAAGCAGTGGGACCTCCTGTCAGTTCAGTTAACATCTTCCACCCTTTTGAACACCCAGCACAGCAGCTGTAACGAGACAAGGAGCTGTGTGCCGGGACTTAATGTGTCAGTAGCCAATGCTGAAAACTTATTGTGAAAGCAGAGGACCTGAGTGCTACAACTAAGCTGATGCAACAACAGTCTTTTGAGCTGGCTTTAGTCTCCAGATTGAATAGAATGTTTCATGAGGACAAATTTCTATTGGCAACTCAATTTAGCCACGTGGCAGAACTTAGCACAATGGACCACTTCAGTATCGACATATTCTATCTTTGTCTGCCAGCACCATGGTTGCATTTGGACCTGTTGTCTAGGCTGCACGGGGGAGGTGACAAGAAAATTCTTAATCAGATGAAGGCTTGGGTTTTCACACTGGCCCTGCTTTTCCCTACAGCAAGGAGTGAAACTATGGAGTAGTTCTAGTAGGCAGTTTCTTACAGTAGGTATCTATGTCCAGCTGTACCTACCTTTGTTTGATCCTGGCCCAGCAAAGTACTTAAGCGTATGCCTAACTGAACTGAGTAGTAGTCCCATACTTATTCCCACTACATGCAACTGATTGCTTCAGGAATTGTGGTTCTGCTGTTCAAATTCGCTCTGTGCCGTGTTTGTTTATTGCCAGTAGCTTCATTGATCTAACAAACCATCTAATGATTATAAGGCCTATTACAATTTCAGTGCTCTTCCCCTGTAATCGGTGAGCATTTTGGTTTTTGTCTTCCCAATATTTTTAAGCACAGCGGATTAACTGAACCTTTTAGTAGTTAGAACAAATCAACCAAGCCACAAACTCCAGTGTGAAGGAGAAAAAAGGCCACTATTCCATAGGAGGGAAACACTGACTGGTCATTTTAAGTAGCATGTGCTCCATGGTATTCTAATTTGAACAGAGCAGCACTTGAATGGCTTGTGTGCTGCCTGTAGAAGCAACTAGTATACCATCTTTTGACTCTAGGTATAGCAGTTGATTCATTCAAATAACCTTAAAAAAGGGAGGCAGGTTTCAAGTCTTTCCTAATTTTTCCATAACTAATATCTTCCTCATCCAGCCCATGTTTTCTGGGTCTTCTGGTGGTGCTAAAATGATGATCTCTTTCCACATCTTGTTTGTAAAGGATGGTTTTCACACCAAAACAACTGTGTAAGGAAAACAAACTAGCACAAAATTATTCTTCAGCAATCCAGGAAATTAAGTATCTAATACTTATGTGTGTGTATTAGGTTTTGAGGAAGAAAAACTCACTAACGTAACTTGGCTTTGCCATAAAAACACATACTCAGTTTTTAGTAACTTGTTGCCATGAATATTTTTTGGACTGTTGAATACTCACTAGTGTAGTTTCATTGTTGGATCAGCTAAGAAGAGGCCTGAAAGATGTGGAAAATGTTATCTAGTATTTAGGCTAAGTACAATATGTCAATATCTACCCCAATCTCTCAAAGATTGTAGAGGATAATTGCATTATGTATAAATTCACAAGTAAATTTCAAGGAATAGAATGCTTTTCTAAGCAGTCTGGGGCCTGCTATAGCCGGATCATTTATCTCTCTGTTAGGAGACGATAAGGATCTAATTATGCCCCGGATAATAAAACTAATATAATTACCCCTCAAAAAAGTTTGATTTACAGACAAAAATAAACCAAGCTTGATAGCGCCAGAAAAGAAAATATGGAAATATGTGTAGCCTGAATAAAGACAAGCATTTCAAATGAGAGAGACCGAGAGACTCTGCATTGTTTAATCTGGTGGTAGCACTATGTAAAAGGAAACCTGTTTTGTTTTTGTTCTGGGCACACACATATGAAGTAGATATTGTGTCACTTGTCTCCTTTTAAACAATGGGCTGTACTGTTTGTCCACTGAAGTCAGTGGAGTTAAGCCAGCAGAAAACTCAGCCGAAGATCTATTGCTAAATGCCTTCATATGAGTATCGGACAGCAGTGCTTCAGTGCATAACACTGATTCTTTACCAACATTGCTTTAGGAAAGATACCCCTCAATTGTCATTTGAAGAGCAGGGGTTGGCAGGAATGAATGCAGTACATAATCTGGAAAGGAGAAATAGGTCTTAACATTGTCATCCCCCCTGACAAGTCAGCACCTTTTTGTTTGCCTTTTTACCCCTTGCCCCACAAGAAGATCCAAATTAGAGCCATAAAATACATAGGAAAATCCCATTCAGGGTCTAGCAAACTCCCATGTAGTTTTCTCATTGACTGAGAAGGTGGCCTTTACACCAAAGAGCAAGAGGAATGAGTAGGAGCTTAGGTCCCATTAGCAAGGGTATTTCCCAAGATCTGCAGAGTACATAGGTGACCAATCACACACACCCCTCTATGGGTTGTCTCACACCTACAGCTGAACAATAGCACTCACATACCAGATCAAATGGAAGTTAGTGGTGCTGGCAACAGCAGTTATTTCCTGTGACACCAAGGCCCTTTGATGCCAACTGACAGAGGGTTCTATACAAGCGACTTCAGTCTGAGTCCTAACAAACTCTCTATAACTAATACACTGATTTCACGGTATTTATCCATAACGGTAGCAAGTGAGGATTCTACTGATAACCTGTAACTTATTGATGCTCATAATCTTGTGTATGAGTAATATATAAAGAACAAAGTGACCGTATTGAAAATTATGCCATTATGGTTTTGGAGAGAAGCCAAATCACTGGGTAAAAATAGGTCTTGGTGATGTCCTATTCAAGTGGGAGGGAACTGTCATGTTTCCCTGGCTAGGGGATTATGTAATGTATTGCTCACTTGTCTACCTTTGCACCACCCCAGAAAAGTCAATGAAAAACCAGCAAAGGCAACTTATAAAAATCACCCTGGCTGGGAAGGAAGGCTGATTCAGTATGTCATAGAGTAGAGAAGGATGTTTGGAATCCTTTAACTGTCTGTACAGTCTTTGGAGGCCAGCACATGCAGCAAAAGACTGAACTCTTTTCAGTCCTTACAGGACAGGAGAGGTACCAAGTGTAGACCCTACTTTGCATTTTATTACTTTGCTTAAGTAAACATTTGTTTCCATCACTCACCCCTGTTTCTATTTGAATCTCTAGTCTCTCTTAAATGCATGTCCTTTTGTTTTACTACAGTGGACCCCCAAGTGTTGTGTGTGATAGAATCATAGAACTGGAAGGGATCTTGAGAGGTCTTCAAGTCCAATCCCCTGCGCTCATGGCAAGACCAAGCACCATATAGACCAGGGGTCTGCCACCTATGGCTCTAGAGCCAAATATGGCAGGGGTGCCCAACCCATTACAGATGAAGAGCCAAAATAGGGGAGGATACAGCTCAAAGAGCCGAGGGGAAAAAAGTTGTTGAGCAAAAAAAAGGGGAGGGGGGCATGATTGCCTCCCTTTTAAGAGCAGAGCAGGCATTGCCCTTTTAAGGCAGCCATTTTGAAGGTGACCATTTTGAAGTCTGCATGCCACGACTCCAGCTCTGTCTCTTTAAAGAGAAACACGCTGCCCCTTTCAGAGCCGTAGGTGTGGGTGCAGGAGCCGCAATTTTTTCTTTGAAGAGCCGCATGAGGCTCACTCGCAAGATGGGTTGGAAACCCCTGCAATATGGCTTTTTCATCATTCCCAAAATACACACAACTTTTTAAATTAAAATGGAAAATTAATTCAAAATTTAAAAAATGCATAATTACTCATGTCGAGATGGTCTCTTTTTTTGTCTATTTCATTTTTAACTGTTCATTTTAACAACCCTCCATCCTCTCCAGTCATTTGAGGTCATGAATGTTCTCTTTTTATTTGATTAGTTGAGAAATCTTTCCATCATCATATGTGATGGTGAATTCTGTGACCCTCTCCAATAGCAAAAAGGGAGATGAGTACCAAAATTTTCAAAAGGAGTGGACAGACTTGTATGCTTTTGTGGATAAGTCTCATTTGTACTGAGAGACTGTTCTCAAACAATCAAAACCCCAAATTTCATGACAAAACATGCAGCATTTGCTACAAAATACCCTGAGGGTGATGCATGAAAAAAAGCCTGCAAGGAACTTCACTGAAAAATAGCCTGCTGGCATGGTGAGAAAAAGATGGGAGCTTAAACTCCGCAAGTTTTGTGGGCTTAGACAGCACTACTTAAGAGGGGGGAAAGCCTTTCACCGATGGGGATTATGTGAAAGATAGGTGATAAAAACTGGTGAACTATTCAACGAGTTTCACAACAATGACAAAAAGCTTGTAGAAAAGTCAAGACATGCAATGTTCATGACAGAGCTATGAAGATGGCCTATCAAATCGACAAGGAACAAATGCAAAATTTGAGTACAGCTACTTATTTTTAGTTTGCTTTGAACAAGTCAACTGACAGCTTTAATCAATTGTGTATTCTGGGACGATATATATGTGGAAATGCTGTGCATGAAGAAATTATTGAGGTATTAGCAATGAAAATTCAAACAGGACGAAGACATCCTTAAAACTATGGTGAACTTAGTAAACGAGAAAAATACAGTTGGATAATCTTGCATCTCTGTGTACGGATGGAGCATCTAGCATGGTCAGCAAATACAGGGGATTCCTTACTCTTGTCAAAACAGCTGAACCACCTGCTTTTGAACTTTCATTGCACTGGGCATCAGGAGGCACTTTATGCGCAATCCAGTGGAACTGAACTCGGAAATGTAATGGGACTGGGCATTCGCATTGTCAATTGGATTCTTAATCACCATCAATTTCAGTCACTGCTTGAGGAAGTAGATTCCAAATACCCTGATCTTTTAATGCACAAAGTTTGCTGGTTATCTTGTGGCAAAGTTTTGTCTTTTTTGCCACCTGCATTAATAAGATTGTCATTTTTGGATATGAAGGGTGTCAAACATGCCGAGCTTTCAGACTGTGATTGACTGGTTGCTCAAGTTTTACTATCTTGTTGACATTACTGGTCATTTGAATGAGTTGAACCTTAAGCTACAAGGGCAAGGAAATACAGTCCTGACTCTGCAGCAGGCAGTTTTTGGATCTGAGTCAAAATTGACTGTTTTCATCAAAGATATCAACATGGCCAAAGTGACATTTTTAAAGATTATGAACGTTTCATGATTCATATCAGAGAGAATCCAAATAACAGCCTTGATTTGCAGCAGCTTGACAAGTTTTTCTGAACTCTGATGGCATTCAAGTCTTGTTTTGTTGAATTTTGCAAACACAGTGCTCTGTTTAAGTTTATGATTCATCCACATACAGCATCCATTGAAGAACTAGATTTGACAGTCATCCCAGGCATCTCAGTCAGTGATTTGGAAATAGAAATAGCAGATTTCAAGGAGTCGAATATCTGGGTGGAAAAATTCGTCAAACTGAATTCTGATTTAGAATGCCTTCTCAACAACGTGCAGAATTGGCAAAACTGCACAAATGGGCTGACAAAGAAATTGGAGCACAATGATCTGATTCTGCAAACTTGGAAATAATTTCCTATCACATACAAAACCATGTAGAATGTCAGCTTGGCCTTCCTTTCAGTGTTTGGCTTCACCTATTTCTCTCATTTGAATCCCATCAAAGGTAATTTGTGCTCAAATTGACAGAAGACAGCCTGAATGCTTGCATGAAGCTGAATTTTGACCAGCTATGAAATAAACTTCAAAGAAATGTGCAAAAAGATGCAGCAGCAGAAGTCCCATTAAATAAAGTCCTTCAGTATGTTTCATTTATACTATTATTAATCATGTCAATTATTAGTAATATTACATTGTATATTTTCAGTCATGCATTTTTATACTGGCTCTTAGCTGACCACTTGTTCTGAATTTTGTTGTAGTTTGGCTCTTTGGTTTGAAAAGGTTGCCAACCCCTGATCTAGACCATCCCTGATAGATTTGTCTACCCTGCTCTTAAAAATCTCCAGTGATGGAGACTCCACAACCTCCCTAGGCAATTTATTCCAGTGCTTAACCACCCTGACAGGATGTTTTTCCTGATGTCCATCCTAAACCGCCCTTGCTGCAATTTAAGCTCATTGCTTCTTGATCTACAATCAGAGGATAAGGAAGAATATTTATTCTCCCTCCTCCTTATAACAACCTTTTAGGTACTTGAAAGCTATCATCAGGGCTGGCAACAGATTTTGCCAGGCCCTGGGCCAGGGTAAGAGGGGTCAGCTCCAGGCACTCCTGCAGGGGGCTGAGCCTCACACAGAAGAAGTGGGGCTGCGGGGTAGCCTCCCCCAGTCAGCCCTCAGCACTGCACAAGGCTTTGGTCACTGTTGCTATAGCAGCAGCAGTGGCAGAGAGATCTGGGACCTTTTAAATCACCAGGCCTCGGGGCAGCTGCTGCCTTGGTCCCTGCTCCTGCCCCCATTGATGGCCCTGGTTGTTACCATGTCCCCTCAGTCTTCCCTTTTCCAGACTACATAAAACCAGTTATTTCAACCTTCCCTCATTGGTCATGTTTTCTAGACCTTGCATAATTTTAGTTGCTCTTCTTGTGATTTTTCTCTAATTTGTCTACATCTTTCCTGAAATGAGACACCTAGAATTGGACACCATGCTGCAGTTGAGGCTTAATCAGTGCAGAGTAGAGCAGAATTATTTAATATGTCCTGCATACAATACTCCCGCTAATACGCCCCAGAATATGTTTGCTTTTTATGCACCGGTGTTTTACCGTTGACTCATATTTACCTTTTGGTCTACTATGATTGCTAGATCCTTTTCCCCAATACTCCTTCCTAGGCATTTTGTATGTGTGCAACTGATTTTTCCTTTCTAAGTGGAGTGCTTTGCTCTTGTACTTGTTGAATTTCATCTTACTTACCTTAGACCATTTCACCAGTTTGTATAGATAATTTTTAATTGAAATACTATCCTCCAAAGCCCTTGCAACCTCTCCCATCTTGGTATCATCTTTAGACCTTGTAAGTGTACTCTTTATGGCATGTTTTAAAATCATTGATGAAGATATTGAACAAAACTAGTCCCAAAACTGATCCCTGTGGAACCCCACTCATTATGCCCTACAGCATGACTCTGAACCATTGATAACTACTCTGTGGGAATGGTTATCCGACCAGTTATGCATCCACCTTATAGTAATTTCTTCTAGGTTGTATTTCCCTAGTTTATTAATGAGAAGGTCATGTGAGACTGTATCATAGGCTTTACTAATGTCTAAATAAACCACATCTGCCACTTCCCCTTTATCCAAAAGGTTTGTAATCCTATCAAAGAAAGCTATTAGGGTGATTTAACGTGATTTGTTCCAAACAAATCCACGCTGACTTATTTATCACCTTATTATCCCCTAGGTATTCTTAAATGGATTCCTTAATTATTTGCTCCATTAGCATCGCTGGTACCAAAGGTAAACTGATTGGACTGTAATTCCCTGGATTGTTCTTATTTCCCTTTTTATAGATGAACACACTATATTTACCTTTTCTGGTCTTCTGGAATCTCCCCCATCTTCTGTGACTTTTCAAAGATAATAATTAATAGCTCGATATCTCCTCAGTCAGCTCAAGTATTCTAGGATGCATTTCATTAGGCCCTGGTGATTTGAAGACATTTAACTTGTCTAAGTAATTTTTAACTTATTCTTTCCTATTTTAATTTCTGAACCTACCCCATTTTCACCAGCATTCACTTTAAATATCCAGTCACCCCTATCCTTCTTTGGTTTCCCTTGGCTCATGGACATCAAGATGAGATGTGGCCCCAAATAAACTGGGACTAACTCTAAATGTAGATTGAGAAAAGAGCAGTGAACAGAAAATGGCCTCACTCAAAATTCTTTTTGTAACTATAAATAATGAACCTTTGTATCTTAATACAAAAGTTTTCTATTCACTTGACCTTATGTTGTAATAAATAAATGGTCTAGTTACATCCAGAGATTCATGTTAGAGAATGTTGTATCACTTCTCCTGCCAATAAATGAGAGCCCGGCTTTTGTCCTGTGATGATAATGCTGTTTGATGACAGAAAAAGAAAGAAACTAGTGTCAAGTATTTCACTGAGTCCTTCCTGAATGTGGTATGTGGGAAACACGTACAAAAGTATGAACGGCTGAAGAACTGTACTGCTTCAATCCCACTAGAACACCAAATGTCTTGGAGGTTTTTCAACATTCTCCTACTTGTAACCCTTGTCCCATTGGAGTTTTCTAGACTACCTGTATGTATAAAACATACAGCACGTAGGTCATATCCCCAGCACAGCTCATCTTAGATTCTTGGCTGCTGACTAAAGCACAGCTTGAGGAATGCATAGTCAGAGGGGCCATTTCTGTATCTTTGGCTAAAGAAACACGGATTGAGGAAAATTTGGCTCTGTTGTGTGTGTGTGTGTGTGTGTGTGTGTGTGTGTGTGTGTGTGTGTGTGTGTGTGTTAAATATCAGCTTAAATCCACTTCTAAAATGTACTGATGTAGAAATGAATCACTTTGTGCTTCGTCCAGATTTACATCTACTAACAGCTAGATAAACAATGTGGTAATTGGTTTTAGCTAGCTCAGCCACAATCCTACTTTGCTGAATTCTTCTGCAGTCCAGTCAATAAGGAAGACGCCTGAATTGCTGCTTGAGTCAGGGTATGGGAAGGATTAATTCCATCCATTTCAAACACTGGATAAGATCTGATAGTCATGTCACAACATAGCGCTTGTAAATATTTAATTTTGGGGTGAAACAAGGAGCTAAGTGAAAACAACATTTAAACAGAAATAATTCCTTACTGCTGATTTGGGAAATTCAAGATAAGAAAATGGACAAATTTGCCATTAAGATATGAATGTCTGTAACAGGAAGATAGGAGTTCTGAGATGTTAAAGGTACATGGGATATGTGAAATGGAAGCAGCAAATGTATCCTACACTAAAGGTTCCCAGCTATTTTAGAAAACTGTGCCAGTTCATAAATTATCTGTCAGTTGTAGAGTCAGTGTCTGACATCTCCCATTTAGATGCATGTCCTAACCAGAATGGCACAGATTTTGTAACCTGGGCCAGATTTTTAACGGTTAATTTCAAATGATTTGAATGGGAGGCAGACACCTAAACCTTTGACAGTTTCTATAGTACAGAATGCCAGATTTTTAATTTTCCTTTAAGATCATAACAGACATGTAATTTAATGGTTCTGTTATGGTATAGTTAGGCCTTATCTATGGATAACTGTCAGACCGTTTGCTTTATGGGACCTAGAGCATGCAATTAAAATGAAATACAGACTTCACTCACAATCTTATCTTCTTGACCAGAAATCTTAGCTTGTGATGGTATAAAAGAGAAAAAGAAAGTTATAAACTTGGCTTGATGTACTTTTTCCCTTGATGTTCTATGCATTTCAATTTCCAAGTAGGGGTCAACTACATAAATGTTTTATTCTTAGCTGGAAGTAGAAATTAGATACATCAGACAACTATGAAACCATGGTGGATCATTCACAGGCAGCAGGAAATGGAGTCATCCCTTTGCTCCAACCGACTTGGACAGCTAAGTTCAATAAATGAAAAGCAAAATAATGTGTTTATGAAGTGTTCTATTTTGGGTTCTTGTCCCTCTGATTATTAAGTCTTTTTTAGAAAAGCAGGATGGCACCCCTGTCAATATGACCTGGTGGAAGAGCCACAACACCAATTTTTTTAGCCTGGTAGCTCAGTGTCACCTTGTAAGTAGGAGTTGGGATCTCCAGAGTAAAAAATTTCACAAGAACCTTTTACTTTTAAATGTCTTGAGATAATTCTTCAAGATTAGGTGATTCCTCCTAAGTAAGACAAATTCAATTACCAATGCCTGGGATAAAATACCTTTTGTTGGACCAGCTCCCATTTGGTGAGAGACAAGCGTCTGAGCTCATCTTCAGATATTTTTCAAGAGTTCTGTGTAAGGCTAGGTTTGCATTACAAACCTATAGTGGTATAATTACATTGCTTAGGAGTGTGAAAAATCCACACCCCTGAGCAATGCATTTATGCTGACCTCCTCCATCCTGTATAGACAGCAATGTGGATGGGAGGATTTATCATGGAGGTTAACAATCATGCTGACAGAAGAAGCTCTTCTGTTCTCATAGGAGCATCTTCACTTAAGTGCTATAGTAGTGCACCTAAATGTTGTGTTTTAAATGTAGACCTGTCCAAAGATTAAACACGTGTCTCACCAACAGAACTTGGTCCAGTAAAAGATATTATCTCACCCACCTTGTGTCTCTGGTATCCTGGAAACAACATGACTACAACAGTAGTTCAATGCCACAGTGTTCGAAATGTAAATTGAAAGCACCAATATAGTTTGCCCTTCAATACAGTAAAGATCCCTTTAATCTGCGCTAATTAATTAATATACTATATTTCCCCAGGCAATCCTGCTAGCAAACTATTGGCACTAATTAAAAGGCTGTCTCTGTTCACAAGTGATTCACAGTATGCAATAAAATGTGTGCATCAAAAGCTGTGATTGCTTTCACTAAAGTCACAATTTCTGCATTTGGTACATGAAATACAGTCCATGCACTGAAACAATACAATGCATTCATTAGAGCACCTTTCAGCCAGCAATCTCAAAGCAATTTTAGAACCCTCAATTAAATTTCTGAAGATTCCTTTCTCCCACAGCAGAGCATATATTATCATGTAACAGATTAATCTATTGAAGCACAGAAAATCTAACTCACTTTCTCAAAAATCAGCCAGTTAGGTCAGTCTGATACTAGGGGAATAAGACCAACAAGACTGAATTATCAGTGCCTGCTTCTGCTTGAGAAGTATGTACTCCCTTGGTGTTTCTGGTTGGGGACGGGGAGAAATAACTTTATTTCATGTGTTCACTCCATTTGTGCTGGATTTTGAATATTTTGTGGCTGTTTTATGAGTATCTAGAGGTGCAACCACAAGGGCATTTGGAGATCAGTGGTTTTGGTGCACACTTATTTATTTTACCATCAGCGTCTCTAACTCCAAGACTTCAAAAATTCTGAATGAGCCCCTCCATAACTATATCATGAGACTGAGTTTTAAAAAATGACCTTTTTAAAAAAAAACTTTTGGATTCTGTTTCTGGCTTCTGATGTTTGTCTTTAGGCTGCATATTTTCATGCTTCTGCAAATATGAAAGCCAGAACTTACTTTTATTTTTAAATGAGCAAAAGTTCTCATGAAATCAAAGGATTCCAGGAACTGCACTGACAAAACTGTGTGACCAAAGTCAATTTGTTCCTCAGGACCTTCTTCTCATGGGGGGGGTGTGTGTGTGTGAAATTCACAATAGCACATATGGTAAGAGTTTATCCAAATAAAATACTATATAATTGCAAACACTAATTAAGACCTGTCATAATACTGTAATTGAAGAAATGCACTTTCATTTTGAGCACAATTTAATGTGAATGTTTCAGTAAGTACATTTTTTCCATTTTACAAACCATGTGGATTATGGAATAGATTTTTTTCATTAAAATTTGTCTAAATGTTTCACACATGAAAAATATTCCCCAAATGCTGGAGCACTGGGGCATTTTCAGAAATCTGGCAATACTTATGCCAAGCTGTATTATAATGAAATACCATTGCATGTACCCAAGTGATTTAGTTTTTTTTAATAGAGGAAAAAGCTTTATTTCCACTAAATTGATGCCTTAATAAGCTCAGGAAGCCTCTGGACAGTGCACTGGCAAGGAATTCAGAAACAAAACTTGTTGTTCCATCCACAAACACCAGATGGCAGTGAAAAAGCAATGAGCAACAGAATAATTTGAATGCAAAATGGCAGCGAGTGACCAAGCAGTGCAAGCATCACTTCAGCTTCTTCTGTCCTTCAGTATTTTCAATGATTCTACACATCCTTCTGACCTCCGAGTTTTCAGGCAACCTCTGAGACCTTCCTTGATATTGCCACTGGTAGGCCCTTTCCAAGTCGATGCTTGAGAGACTTGCTGTGGTTATTTTGAGGGAGTGCAAGTTTGCAAATTAACATGATAGCTGGGTTCTCCAAAAGGCTTAAGAAACATCTTGTTCAAATAAGTAATTTTATATCATTTGAAGCATTCCCATACCCAATGTAAAGGACAAAGAACCGTTTACTACAGATTAATGCTGTCTAGTCCGGCACCCTCGGAACCTGACAGATGCCAAACCAGAGAATTTGCCGAACCCTGGGAGGTCAATTGTCTAGCAGCATTACCCACACTTTCACTGCTTACTGGGCTCTTAAAAGATGTTTGGGGTAAATTAGAGCTAAATAGCAGCACAGAACACTGGGAGTCAGGATGGTGACTGTAAACAAACTTGGCCATGCACATAATAAGTGGACATCTGGCTAACTAAAATCATGCCCAACCTTGGATGTTGCCAGACCAGATAGTGCCAGAGAGGTTCAACCTGTAGTGTTAATTGTCATTGAGAAATATTATCAGTTAATGAGTTTAGCAATTGCCAACAAAAATGTTTGTGAAATCATTGTTCCTTAAGAATAATATTGTGTGTGCAGCTTACTAAAAAAATGTAGTGAACAAGGGACCACAAATGGGAATTTGAGGGGAAGTCTGAAAGGGGAGTCGTCATACAATTGCTATGGTTATGAAGGGCCACATGACCAGTGCTGACACTACTCCTGTCTCCTCCACTTGTACCGGAATCCAGACAGAGAACCTGGATGTGTCTACCCAGATGCTGTGTGGATTTGCCGAGGCTGTGGCTTGCATTTCCAACTCTTGGAAAGCCACGCTGGGGGCACCATCCAGAGTGAAAAGTGTTGCTGATATCTCTCAAGGAGCAGATGAGAGAGCTACAGGAGGAGGTGGCTAGGTTGAGGAGCATCCGTGCCTACAAGGATTTCATTGAGAGTAAGCACATGGAGACATCCAAGACTGAAGAAGCTACCCAGCTAGAGAGTACTGCTGGCACACCACCGGGGCGATGGCTCTGTCACAGAGAGGATATTTGGTGCTGGTTATTTCTGGCAGCGGGCAATGCTGATCCCTTACTCCCAACCTAGCCATCAGAGTGATGACCTGTTATGCTGCCTTTGCAACAAGTGATGAGGAATAACCCCAAAACTGGAGAAGAAGCAATGCACCCCTAAGGCTGGGAAAATCAGAGTCAACACTCACAGAAGAAAACTTAAGATAGTGGTGGGCTGCTGACTCCCTTCTGAGGGGGACAGAGGCACCCATCTCTCAGCCTGACGTAGCATCCTGGAGTTGTGCTGCCTGAAAGGGGCCCAAAGCCAAGACACTTTAGAGCAATTAAGGAACATCTAGCCCTCTGACTACTACCGCATGCTGCCCATGCATGATTATGATTCTGACACTAATGATTCTGTGAGGTAGGACCCTGAGCAGATCAGAGGTGACTACAGGGTTGTGGGAGTGCAGGTGAAGGAGCTGGGGGTACAGGTTATGATCTCCTCTGTCCCTACCAGTAAAGAGCCCAGGAACAAGCAGATACACCTGGGAAGTGAATACTTGGTTGTGAAGATGGTGTCACCAGGAAGGCTTCAGTTTTCTTGACCACAGGATGCTGTTCCGGGAAAAAGGACTGCTAAGCAGACATGGGGCAAGGAAGGGGAAAAAGCATATTTAGCTATAGACTGGATGACCTAGTAAGGAGCACTTTATATTAGATTCAGGGGGTGGGGGAGGTAGGTGAACAAGGTCCACAGGTAAGTAAAAAACATGGAGACCTGGGAGAAGGATTGAAATCAAGGAAAAACATGGGCTGTGATAGCAATCACGAGAGAAAACATGACTGGGAGGGGGGCATCCAATCAGTATCCTCCAACTCTGTATACTATTGGGAAAAGTATGGGGACTATGCAGGACCCTATGACACAGCTGGCATCACAGAACTTGGTGGGAAAATGTGTGACTGAAATTCTGGAAAAGTAAAGGTACAGCTTGCTTAGGAAGCGCAGACGGAGTGGAGGGAGGGTAGGAAAGGGAGAAGTTGTTGCCTTATATATCAAAAAAACTTGGACTGAAGGAGAGATGGAAATAGGAGAGAGAGAGGGGAGCTGACACACTCACTAGGCCCCTGAACAAGGTTGAAGGGGAGCTTTGCACTCCCAGAAGAGTGGGGCCTCAGGTGGAAGGGCAGAAGTGGGGTCAGCCAGCTCTCATTGCCACCTGGACTGCACCATGCCTCCCCCCGCCAGTTACCAGTGCCACCCAGCTTGTGCCGCCTGAGGCTCCAGTGGCAACTGGAACTCCAGGCCCCTTTTTGAATTGCTGGGCTCTAAGGAAGTTCCCTCCCTTTGCCCCCTCCCTTGTCAGCAGCCATGGACACGTACCTTGTTGAAGGTTGCAGGGTTAGGATAAAAAGGATTTTAAAAAATGTCATGGTAGGAGCTTACTAAAGAGCATCTAACCAGAAAGAAGAGGTATATGAAGCTTTTTTTTTTTTTTTTTAAACAAAATCATCCAAAGAACCGGATTTTGTGGTGATGGGGGACTTCAACTATACAAACCCTATTGGGAAAACAATACAGCAGGGCACAATACTTTGAACGTATTGAAGACATTTTTTTTTAATTTCTGAAGGTGGAGAAAGCTAGTAAGAGAGAAGCTGTTCTAGATTTGGTTTTGAGGAACTGGTTGAAAATTTGAAAGCAGAAAGGAACTTGGGTAAAAGTGCTCATGAAATCATAGCGTTCATGTTTTCAACGAATGGTACGCAGAAAAACAACACACTGAAGATAATGGATTTCAAGAAGGCAGACTTTACCAAATTCAGGGAGTTGGTAGGTGTCCTGGGAAGCAAGTGTAAGGGGGGAAACGGTTCAAGAGAGTTGGCGGTTTTGCAGAAAGACATTAAGGGCACAAGAGTAAACTATCCCACTGCATAGGAGTGATTGAAGTATGCCAAGAGAATACTCTGGCTTACATAAAAGAGCTTCAATTATTTGAAAATGGTCAAAAAAAGGAATCCTACAAAATGTGGAAACCTGATCAGATTGCCAAGGATGAATATAAACAAATAACACAAGTATGAAGGGACAAAATGAGAGATCCTAGCTAGTGACATAAAGGATAACAAGAAAATATTACACAATACATTAGATGTAGATAGGCAAGGCAAAAAGACAGAAAGCCAAACAGTCATGAGAACACTGTGTTGTCCTGTTTAAAAAAAAAAATAGATCACTTTTGGATATAATGGTGGTTGAAGAGGCTTGGTGCTGTAACCTAAAAATCGGTTTACTTCTCCATTCCTTTTGCATTTGATGGAGGACTTTGCTATTTTCTTTAACACAATGTTGTTATTTATGAAGGTTGTACAGTTTCCATTTCTGCCTCCAGCTGGAAAATCCCCAATACCTTGAAATTTGGCAAGTGACTCAGGTCAAAAGGACCAACAATGTGACAGGTAAGCACACTGTTGTCACACAGCAGTTTTAGCTGGTTTCTGAAATGAAGATTTTTGTTTGGACTAAAAATCACCAACTTTTCTGAAGGTGAAAAACTGGCTTCAGATGCTGGTATTTCTGATACATCAGTACAGTCTGAATATAACCTCTTCCCATACTTTACATTTTCTTAAACTACATCTTTCTTTCGCCAACAACTCTCAAGTTTTATTGTTTTGGATGTTGAGTAAAATTCTCATTCTTCTCCAAACACACTGGCTGCGTCTAGACTGGCATGATTTCGCGCAAATACTTTTAATAGAAAAGTTTTTCCATTAAAAGTATTTGTGCAAGAGAGCGTCTAGACTGGCATGTGCCTTTGAGCAAAAGATTTGCTTTTGCGCAAAAGCATCTGCGCCCAGTGTAGATGCTCTCTTGTGCAAGAAAGCTCCAATGGCCATTTTAGCCATTGGGCTTTCTTGTGCAAGAAATTAACGTTCCTGTCTACACTGGCCCTCTTGCACAAGTATTCTTGCAAAAGAGGGCTTATGCCTGAGCGGGAGCATCAAAGTGTTTGCGCAAGAAGCACTGATTTTGTACATTACAAAGTCAGTGTTCTTGCACAAA
>JANRFK010001234.1:100027810-100039845 GCA_030068395.1 Apalone spinifera
AAACTTTTACGTTAAAAGCATTTCCGGAAAATCATGCCAATCTAGACGCAGCCGGTGTGACAAAGAGGACACAAATACAGTCTCTGGAGAATAGAAGTTCCTGTAGATTGACATATAGGAAATACAGAGTTCATAGATATTAATTTGGCTCCTTGTCCTACTGATAAATCCCTGGTCTCTTTCAGACACCAAAAGAACCACTTAGAAACAGGGACATGAGTCCTGGGAATTAGAAAGTATAATCTTGTCAGGAAATCAGGGCAACTCAGAAAAGATAAAATAAGGTATTGTTCCAAAGCTAAAGATAGAAGTAGCTTTTAATATAATTCAGAGGAAAAGCATAACAGGGATTGCTAAAGAACATCTAGTGCAGCCTTCCTAAACCCCGGAGTACGCCAGGATGAGAAGGGCAATCATAAATCTCCAGTCTGAAGGGGTAAAAATGAGACACTGGGGTCAACAGGCAAAATTAAGCTCTAGTTTCTCCCCAGTTTAAGGAGGATTCAGATTCTGGTGCAGCCCATAGGATAGTGCCTCATGCTTGGATCCCTTTTGAGTTTAAATTCTTCATGACAAAGGTGTCTTTGGACCCTGGTGTTTGGTTTGCCCGGCCCCACTGTAGAAATAAGGGATGAGCTGTGAAATGTGGCTCAAGGTTAACCACTTGGGCTCCCTCAGAGCCCACCTGCAAAACTTGCATCCAACTGTTAAATGTCAGGAGGCCTGAAGTTCCGGGCGTTCCCTGGGGAGGAGGAGAATGGAGAGGAGCCCTTCTCCAGAACTTGGTCTCTTTACTGCCCTGCCCATCCTCGGCTTGCACAGAAAGCCGCAGAGGGGCGAGCCCAGCGCGCGCCACTCTGCACAAGTTCAGCCTCCCGCGCCGGGCCCGCAGCCCCCGCTCCGCGTCTTCAGGAGCCGGGGGCGGGGAGCAGCTGATTGGTGCGCGCGGTTGGAGGCGGGGCCTGGCGGGGCGGAGGCTTAGGGGGAGGAGGCTTCCTCCGCACGCTGAGCTGCTGGACCAGCCGGGGGAGTGAGCGCGTTGCCGGCTCCCGGGGTGAGTGTTCGGCTGGCTCTGCTCGCGCGCCGCCGGCTCCCGCTGCTCTGCGGGGAAGGGTTAGACCCGGAGGGGTCCCAGCGCGGTGCGCCCCGCCCCGCGCAGCCCCTGGTGGGTGGGGGAGGCGTGGGGGTAAGGCTGCCGGGTAGCGTACTCGCGTCCTGCCCCGCAAGTGGTTGCTGCTTTCCCGGGTGGCGGGTCCAGGAAAGCCTTGCCCCTAGAGCAGCCATTATCCTGGGGTCTGAGGCGCTGCTGTGGTAAGGAAAATACCGCTGTGCGCGGAGAGAGGTAAGCATTGCCGAAATCGCAAGAGGTAGTGCTAGCCCTAGGGGGGCGGATCTCTTCCCCACCCCCTAAAATACTGAAGTTCTTCTTTGCACAAACCAAAAACCATGCCAACTTAATGCATGTTAATGCACTTGTTACAAAGCCCACGTTCAATCAAATTAACTGTATCTTGGGGGCAATAGTAAATCCGCCCTTAAACTTCTTGGGGTCTAATTGGTCAGTCTGCTCTTGTCTAGCGCCACCATGTGTAGTGTGGGGGTGTGATGGAGAGATCCCCTAGTAGCCAGGGGAGCAGGGAGTTGGACCCTAGTGTAGCAAATAGTGAATGGGAGGAAGGGGCAGAAGGACTAGGGAAGAGAGGATCCTGCTATAGAAAACACTACGAAGGGATGACTATTGTGTGATGGAAGGCACTGTGGTGGGACCCTGTGTTCTCTGCTGAGATCAAAGATCATTCTTTTGATGATTCTTTGTGTTAATTGTGCTGAGAAGGGTTTATAACATATGTTGGGCTCTTCCCAAGGAATGGTAGTCAAGAACTGATCTGTGTGTGAGGGCTTGGATGTGAGATAAGCACCAACGATAACAAAGATCTCTAAAGAGATTAACTAATATACACACTGACCAGGAGCCTATGTATACGTATGGGGCAGTGTCAGAGTCTCTGCTTGGAATGTGCCTGTATTCTGTGCCTCAGGGACTAACTAGGTGGAGATGAATAGGATACTATGAAACCACTTTGTTTAGCTGGTTTCAGAGTTGTTGTTGTAATAAGCAAAACTATGCTGTTCTATCTGCAGTCTTGAGTCCAGACTTGAAGCAGGGACCCTCTTGTGCGCAGTTCATGGCTCTGTATATGTTTACAAAGTTCTATTGTGTTCAGACATGAATGTGAAGAGTTGTTGGCTTAGGAGATACTGACCAGTGTAGTTCAGACATATCATATTGAAAGGTCACGAATGATTACATTCTGGTCCCAGCAGGGTAAACTCAATCAAGAAGTGTGTTTGTTTTATTGGATGGGAAAGACAAGATGGGGGGAAGGAAAAGAGCAGAGTTGCAGTTAATATGGACTCTGTCTTGTTTCATTCATCTACTCAGGGAAGAAATTAAGAAAAGCCATAAAATCAGTTTTGTAACTTCAACTAAGGCAGAGTTGAACTACAGATCCGTACTATTTAATTTTTAGAATTAAGGATTAATCTGGTTGGTGGGAATGGAGGGAAGAAAATCCCACCCACTTAAATATAATGGGGGGGAGGGGAGGAGAAGAAGGGAGGGTCTTCTATTTCGGACTACTCTGTATACGATTACCTGCTATAATCCATTTTCCTCTGCATTAGATCAGAAATGTCATCAGTTCTGAAATGTCATCAGATTTATTTTTCATGGGTTGGCTTCATAGTATTCAGTGTTTTTTATAATCTTCTTATTGCTCTACATTGTCCTCATAGGACATGCTTTATAAATATTATTAGAGCAAACAAAGTGATTTTTTTTTTTCCTGTTCCATTTAAGGAAGCTATAATCTAAGCATTTTGTCAACTGGCTAAAAATTAAATCAATTGCCGAGTCTGTCTTTCTTGGGGTAGCAGACTGCCTCCTCTAGAATTAATTTTAAAAAAGTTGTTAAAATTGAGAAGTTTTGCTGTTTCAATGAAACCCACTTTTTAAATTTTCCTTTTTAAATCTTTGATTTTTTTGCAGCCGATCCAGAGAACGCAATCCCATGTTCTGAATGTCTAATTGCTATGACTCCAGCCCTTTTCCCAACTTGCAGTCAATATGAATGTTTGATGCAAGTTTCGGCTATCCAGTATTTTGTTTGTCGTATTGCTACTGTGTTCCATACTTGCTGATGTTTAGAAGGTTCATACAGTCTCTACGCCTTCTATGGCAACAAGTTGAACTAATTAAATCACAGGCCTAAGAGAGGTTTTGTAACCAAACATTACACCTTTGTGACTTGCCAATAGCTATCATGGCTTATTGTTTTATTAAATCTAAATGTGAAGATTTATAATTCTCTGTGTGTGGCTTTCAAAAGCAGTGCAAGTAACTGTCAATTGTATGGTTGTGACCTCATAATTTTCATTGCCCTTGTGGTGTCACTGGACTCTTGAGATTGAATTATAAACTGACTTCAAATGATTACTTTAAAAAAAAAAATGATGCACATAGCAGAGTCCTTGATCTGTGCCCAGCATCGGCAAATGCCCCTTCTTTGTTTGTTGCCGCAGGGCTCCCACATCCTGCTCTAGCAGTCTGGCTCCTGGTTGGTTAGATCTCGGTTCACAGAGTTGTAGTCACATCACTGGATTGCAATATTATGTTTGCATGGATTGCAGTGTTAAAGGGAAGAAGTGAAGTATAGTTGTTAAAATAGAAAACTAGAAGTTGGGAGTTTGCTATTTCTGGCTCTGCAACTGAAACTCTGTGTGACCTTAGAACAGTTACTTACACGTGAAGAGATTGTGACCGAGTGGTCAACAAGAGGATACTCCTGACAGGTATGTAGGTATCAAAACTTAACGAATGGAGTAAGGTGACTTGAGAATCTTGGATTCTTCATCCTTTGTTTTAGCTTCAAAGGATGAGCTAGTCTGGGTAGTTCACCTCAGGAAAGTCATGAACAGTGGTCATAGGTCACAATAATAAGACAAATAACTGATGACTGAAATAATAGAAAGAGGAAGCCAGTGATGGGATGCAAGGAAGGAGATGGTGTGGTCAAAGCAATGGGTTAGGAAAATGAGCTTTCATATCAGTGGGTGATTATTCTATTTGTAAAGGCCAAAGGGGAGGAAGCTGGAGTAATTACACTGTGAAATGATGAGAACTTAGCTGAGGACTTTGAGAGAGAGCTGAGTTGAAGATGACAACTAGATTAGACTTCAGTGACAGGTCAAATTGGTGGTATTTTTCACTGTAGTTGAGAGAGGAGGTAGCTGGGAGGATTTGTGGGATGGGTTAGCGGAGGTGATTAAGAGTACTGATAGTCATGTTGAGCTTAAGTTGACGTCTATGAGAAGATATTGGAGACAGGGCATGTTTTAAGTTTGGACTGGAGACTGGTCTTTCTACTGAAAGATAGATTTGTGAGTTACATACAGATGGTAGTTGAATTTGCATTTGTGGATGAAGTTACTTTTAGAGGGAGAAGAGAAGGAAACCAAGGATGGAGCCTTGTGGAGAACCTTAAAGTTAGTAGAAATGTATGGATGAGATCCATTCATGTTTTACAGTTAATGCTGCTTTATCTACTGGTGGCAGAGGTGTTCCTTGAATCTAGAAAATTCAGCATCAGTGAAATGGTTTAGCTTCCTTTTTTATGGTTACAAATTGAAGGCAAATAATAATTTGTATTACGTTATTTGCTGTGTTGAAAGGAGCATCTATAATACTAAATATGTGGGGATATTTTGGGAGGGGCATTTTATGTTTGAGGAAATGAAGTACATTACATTTTTAGTATTTGAAAATGCATGAGATTAATGTTTTAATCCATATTTTATTAAAGTCCACATGTTCTGTCTTAAGTCCCTACAATGTTTTGTGCCAGAAAAGATTTTCATGACTATATTTTACTGATGATATAAAATGAATTGAAAGTTTAAATCTTTCTATGATAGGTGGTAGCATATGTTTCCTCAGTTAATAAATAATACCACAAAAGTAAAGATAGGAAAAACTACTATTAACCTATATGAAAAGTTTGGTGGTTTTTTTTTTTCCAAACCTTGGGAAGTTATGAATTCTCAAAATAGAGAAGTTATGTCCTTTTGTATTTGCTTATGCAGATCAGTCCTTGTATGGCTGTCTACATGTATTTAGAGTGGTGTGTTTAAAGAATTAATAAAATGTACTGTTTAATTATTATGTGACTAAATATAACTAAGTAAAATGTATTATAATTATGGATAAAGATTCCTTTAATTTCACTTACCGTATTAGGACTGAAGCATAAAGAGTAACTTTTTGTCTTATTTTAATGGCTCAGTCAAAACTGTGACTAATCAGTGGTTTCCTCAAGTATTGTTGTATAATCAGTTTTTTCACACATTGGAATAAATTGGTCTCTACTCTGTCATACTTAGTTTGCCAGCATCTCACATTTTCATATCTTTGTGGAGAGAGGGCGCTCATTAAACAGTTGTTTTCTGTCTTTGCCAGAAATGGTGCACTGCCTCAGTTCTGTGAAGAGCTTCCACACCATTCTGAAGTCAGTGTACGTTATCCAAGACTTAGCAAAGGACACAGGCATCTGCTTTTTCCTGCTGACACATCACTCCCAATGAAGAGCTTTCTAGTATGCTGAAGACTTCTAGACTTTGTGGAGAAAAATCTCTATCTTCTATTTTATGAATACTGTTAGCTATGGCTGTGGAACTTTGTTTACTGCTGTTGTTACTTTGTGGAAGTACTATTTCAGAGATGCAACCTTTACAAAAACCACCTTCTGGAACTTTGGATTTTGGGTTTGTGCCTGCGAAGGCATATGATACATATGCATATCATGAACCTGGACCAATAGGAATTTTGTTTAGACTAGTCCATGCTTTCCTTTATTTAGTGCAACCAAATTCCTTTCCACAAGGTAAGTATGTAAAAATTACAGCTTATTCTAATGACCTACTTCTAAGACATTCATTTTCATAGTGTATAGTGACATCATCACTTATATAAAAATACACATTCATTACCACCAAGCAGTGGGGTTATGAATCTGTAAAAATCACTGGTGTTTGTGAATGATTTGAAATATGGCAATGAAATTTTTTTGTATTACCTAAAAAGTGAAATGTATGTATCTAAGGTTTTGGGTTTTTTAACTGAAATTTGTTCCCAACTCTGCTCTTTCAGAAGTAGTATATTAAGAGTAAAATATAAACTGCTTTGCCTTGTGTTTGAATCTGTGACAGATTCTGCTTTGCACTGTGTGTGTTTGTTTTGGGGTGTGTTTTTTTTTTTTTTTTTTTTTTTTTTTTTTTTTTTTTTTTTTTTTTTGTCAGACTCTGACTTTTTTACTATGTAATTACAAGGTTTGTCTTAGATTATTCTGCAAAAGGAATGCCAGTAGCAAAGTAAATTCCATTCATTTTTGAATCTGTGCAGCTGTATTGAACTCCATAAAAACAAATCCTATTGTATAACTACAGCTAACTTGTAGCTTATTTGTTTAGTGTGGTAACCTTAAAATCTTAAGGCTTTATTCTTTTATTGGATTATTTTCCCCTCTCTCTCCTTTTATTTTCACCACTCTGATTCCCAAAGCTGGAAAAGAGAAATTCTTAAGTATATATGTTCAGGATTTCTAGATTATCCATGGAAGACTCTTTAGTAACCTCTTGGAGCTGTGGACTTGGTTTTATTACTGGTTTGTTTTTTTAATCATATTTACATCTTCTAGCTCAGGTGTTTAAAACAGAATATTAATAATGTTTATATGAACTTGACATTAAAATTTCAGCCTGCTGTGAATTTTAATCTATAAAATTGGTGAAATTTTAGTTTTTAAAATCTGAGCAATATTTTTACTTTGTTTTGCTTAGATATTTTCACCACATTAGTATAGTTTTACTTTTAGATGTAAGTGTGCACAAAAATAGACTTTGACTAGTTTTAAATACTACTGCATTATATTTTTAGATACCTTTTCCATTCAAATAATTTGGAAAGACATTAGTCCATGCATCAGTCCAAATGCAACACTTCTCAGTATAATTTCAAGGCGATACAACTTTGATAATTAGTTACTACTGTATATAGTGTCTTCCATAATTTCTGGTCTTTCGGTATATAAATATAAAGTTCTCAACCATTTCAATAGCTATGGAAGAAAAAGGCCAAAACATACTTAACTGAATCTCTTATATTCAAATCAAAACTTAAAGAATAGGCTAATTCTTCACTTTACTACCCTCTTTTTACAAACTAACATAAATACTATACTGGATCCTGCAAGCCTTATGACTATCCATTTCTCATAATAATTATACAGTTGATTTTAGTGAAAAAATATTCTTTGAATAAAGGTTCCAAGAACGGGTCCTGTAAACGTAGATGATAATTTTAATTTCATGGGAACTAAGCATAGGGTTTATTACAGTTTTGGTAATCATATGGGACTGTTTAGGGTAGTAAATTCTACATGTTGTGTGAGGTATTTACAAGGTCAGGTCCATGGAAAGCAAGTAGATACCTTAACATAAGTTGTTTGTTCTTATTTAACGCATGCTTCCCCTCCTTCCCTCAGGCATTTTTAAAGACCTAGTTTCTAATGTTTGCTTTATGTGAACTCTTGTGTTCTCCCATACAAGCCCCATCCCCAAATTTAGATCTAAAGGATGATGTGGATTTCAGAGTCGTCATCATGTAATTAGTTTAATCTCATAATCCGTTTTGCCATATGCTGTTCTATTTCATATATAATGTATTAATTATGTGGTTATTCTTTAGGTGCTCATAAAAAGAGACTCAGGAATAGAGTT
Source organism: Apalone spinifera (assembly GCA_030068395.1). Lineage (NCBI taxonomy): Eukaryota > Metazoa > Chordata > Testudines > Trionychidae > Apalone > Apalone spinifera. The sequence continues at coordinate 100,035,644 of JANRFK010001234.1, forward strand.
CAGTATATTCAGGAGTTAAAAATAATCGTGTTCAAGTGCACATACATCTTTACACAACCTTTTCCATTATGTTTAACTGAAAATGTTGCTACTAATTAGGCAGAGGCTTCAGAAGAATTTAAATCTTAATGTAAGCTATGGGTGTTAGCCTAGTTTTCCCCTGAACCCTCAGGTGTTAATGTGTTTTGTTGCTTTATAGCCATGAATCAGAGGATAATTGCAATTGATCATGGTATTGCATGCTGAAAGGTCCGAAAAACATGGCCATTCAAATAGTTGACACATGGGGAGAAAACGAGTCCCACTTGTACTTCGGCCTTTCTCTTTGTTCACCTGTAGTACACAGCCTGCTAATTTTCCTTGCTAGTGCTAGAGAGGGTATCCTTAATGTGCTTAAACCATTTATCTGCTAGTAGTATGATTCAATAAAGCGGAATGTTTCCAGGCCAGCCAATCCAGATGTAACATGCTTTCAAGTAACAGTACGCAATTAAGTTATTGCCAACTTTTTGCCTCATGGTAAATGGCGGTGGTACAATATTCAGTGATTGTTGCTGTTTTAGTCCCAGGTTATTAGTCTTAGGGGGTGTGTCTGCACTACACACTTATTTTGAAATAAGCTGTTCTGGAAGAAATACTCCGAAATAGTTTATTTGGAAATAGCACATCTACTCTATAGGGAAGCCTCAAAATTAGTTCAAGGCAGGCTTCCCTAATGTGGACATGCTACCTCGATTTAGGCACTGGGTTGTTTGAATGGCAACCCGCTAATAATGACCGTTTAATCTTTCAGTAAGTTATAACAAAAATGGCCATACTGGGTCAGATCAAAGGTCCATCTAGCACAGCATCCTGCCTGAAGTACCTGGTGTTGGCCATTGCTGGAAAAGTGAACGTAATAACAGCAGTGGAGCATCCATACTTCAGCTATTTCAAAATAGGTATTTTGGAATAGGCATTATTCCTTGTGGAATGAGGTTTACAGAAGTCAAAATAAGCTGTCCTTATTTCGAGTTTATTTAAAAATAATAATTGCTGTGTAGATGGTTGCATTATTTCAAAATAACTTTAGTTATTTAAATAACTGTGCTGTGTAGACACACCGACGGTGGGTAATGTAATAGAATATCTCTTGTTGTGCCAACATCTGTTGATAGACACAAGCTTTTTAGTTTACATAGAGTTTCTTTCAGTCTACAAAGTAAATTGGCTTCCTATTGATGTTGGTGAAAGCTTCTTTTAAAAGTAATACAAGGCATAGAAGTCACAGATCTTGCGTTCCAAATAACTACAAAGTTAAATGTAGGGAGTAAGTGACCAACTGTCATGGGTTTCCAGAAAAAAAATGAAATATACACATTTTTAAAAAAATACAAACAAAAATCCTGACCTGTTTAATGCAAGTTATGACTGTGATCAGAATAAAAATAGGAAAGAGAGAGCTTGGATTATTGTGAAAACATGGATGAGATTTGTGGGAAAGTTCTAACTATATTGTCTTGTGTGGGTGCATAGTAACATTCCAACAACTTTTACTAGCTTTTAAGAAGCTCGGTGTAATTACAATCTGCAGTGTAAGTGAAGAAGTGTGTCTGAGTAAAGATATCAGAATGTGTGTGAGTAATAAAAATAATGCTCTAAATAGTAACCTAAAAATATGGATGCAGTCATTTTTTCAATTGCTAGTTCTGAACGTTTTGCCTGGCTAGTATTAAAAATGTGTTACCTTAGTTTCTTTTAAATTAATGCCTAATTGAAAATGGCCACTAGGGGACTTTCATGGCCATAAATCTAACTTGTATAAAATTTATGATTTTTAAAATAGGAAAACTAATTTTATGATCAAGTGCATGCCTTAAATCTTATACACACTAACAGAATTAGAACAGGGGAGTGCAGCACCTCTCTGTGTACTGATTGGATAAGTTGCTGAGTTAAAGGGGCAATATTAAGTTTCCACTATGGGGAAAGAAATTAGTCTTCCTCTTATAAAAATTGTGCATTTTAGTATTTGGAAGGGCTATAGTAAGTATAAGTATTGAGAGTTAGTCTTTCAGTTCCCCCCACTAATTCTTGGAAACTACACATGCTTCAGGACAGATTTTGCTCTCATTTAAACCTATTATACCGTCTTGTGTCAGAATATTTGTGTGGCCTAATGGATAGTGCACTAGACTGGGACTTAGAAAATCTAGGTTTTATCCCTAACTGGCCAACTTAGTTACCCTGGGCACCCTTTCAACTCCCTGAGCCTCTGTTCCCATGTAAAATTGAGATGATGCTGCTGCTTTCCTTTGCAAAGTACTTTGATATCTGCTGTGCTCTATCTAAATGTAGGCGGTATTGCATCTTCGTTAGTAATGTAACTTAACATTATAATATTGATAGTTTCGGGAGACTTACAGTTGTCACTCAACTAAGACATGTTCTAAGAAAACAGCCTTTAGGATATTTTGGCTTTCACAACATCCTTCATCAAGAAGAAGACTATAAAGATTTAAAAATGGACTAGATAAATTCATGGAAGATAGGTCCCTCGATGGCCATTAGTCAGGATGAGCAGGGATGGTGTCCCTATCCTCTGTTTGCCAGAAGCTGAGAGTGGCTGACGGGATGGATGATTTGATTACATGTTACGTTCGTTCCCTCTTCCAGCAATGGCCAACACCAGGTACTTCAGGCAGGATGCTGTGCTAGATTGACCTTTGATCTGACCCAATATGGCCATTTTTGTTCTAACTTATTGAAAGATTAAGTGGTCATTATTAGTGGGGAAAAAAATGAATCTTTTTGTAGCATGGTACTGGTGAAACCGCTTGTTTGTACTGGGCTGGAGGCTGATATAGCCCCTGCTGGTTAACCATAACTAGCAAACATCACCCAGTAAGGTGTATATCTCTACACCTTATTTGTGCAGACATTCCAGCGATATCCAGGGAGATATGTACAAGATAGTAAAATAAATACTGATCGAACCTCTGTAAACTGGGACTCTCTGGTCCAGCAACATTGGTAGTCCAGGACCAGAGAGTCCCAATGGAGCACTGGTTCTTAAGAGCCTGATGGAGTCAGGAGCCCTGCCCCCTTGGCGCAGCTCAGGGGGGCTGCAGAATTGGGGAGGGGAGGGTCCAGGAATCAGGGCGGGGGGGGGGAAGGCAATGTTCCCTCCCAATTTTTTTGTCCATCTGTGGAATAAATTTTGTTATGTGGACTGAGGCCTGTATGGATGTGCACCACCAGTAGTAACATATGATGCTGGCTGTGAGCGCTTTGCTAATCAGCTGGGCAGCATTTGAATCTCTCATGGGTGACCACCTGATTACTCAGCATTTCAGAGGGAGTGAACACAACAGGGCAATTATCAAATGATCCACTGATGTACAGTCCCAACATCTGTTGAGAGTGTGTGTGTGGCAGGCGGACCTAAGGGTAGGGATGTTGATGGTGCAGGAGGTTAGGGGAATATGAGGAGAGCTCAGGAGTGAGAGTATGGTCACTGTACTGCCTGGCAGCTGGATCCCTGGGGCTGCACAACCTAAGGGACCAGCGGAGATCCAAGATCCTGCCCCCAGCTGGCCAGTCTCTTGTTGGTGGGCCTCACTGAGGCACACCAGAATACTTTCTTCACCTTTGAGAAACAACGGACGCTTCAACAATACAGGGTGGCAAAACTCAAAATCTTCAGGTAAATAGTGTTCTGGAATCCACATGGTCTGTTCTCCAATTTCGAATGAAAGTGGTGGCAGGCTTTAAAGGGGTAGAACCCCGGAGGGTCAAAATAACTTGGCTTTCCTTCGTAGAACAAATTATTTTAAGGAGCATTGTTTCTGTGGCCCCATCAAAGCTGGTGGGCTAGAAAGAAAGCAAACATTCTCCAGCATAGAACTCTAGGAAGCTTAATGTCTGATTAATACATGAAGAATCCAATTAATCTTTCCCAGTGCACCCAATAACACATCCTGGAAACCTTTTAGTCTAGAGTTACCCTTTTTTTTTTCCTTTCAAAAGTCTCAGTTAGGGATGTAAGCAACTAGCTGACTAACCGAAAAGCCTAGGCTTACTGCATTGGTCCCCAACCAGTAGATGTGGATCTACTGGTAGATCTTGGAGCCTCTGACGGGTGATCCTGACAGGTTTGGCCAAGAAGCTACAGTAAACTTCCGATAATCCGGCACCTTTAGGACCTAGGGGGTGCCGGATTA
>JANRFK010001234.1:100044788-100058690 GCA_030068395.1 Apalone spinifera
TATTCTATTAGATGTATATGATTTGTAGTTGTTCTGGAATTAGATCCAGATTATTGTTGGGATGATTATGTTCCTGGAGGCTCTCAAGGCACACCAGTGAATGTGCACAAGGCCAGCCAGGTGGAGGCACCGCCATGCACATTCATTACAAGCAAGGGACTGCAGCAAGGGGGTGGATAGGGTTTTCCCCAACTAAACACCATCACCACTGGGTTGCTCAGGATCTCTTTTGGGGTTAAAGCATCAGGCGCCCAGGCACACCTGTGAGTGTGACCTGCTCCCCAGTAACCCGGGGAGGAAAAAGGGGGGTTACACTGGACACCTGGTAAAATTGATTGCCATTGAACTCGCTTAAATACGAGCAATCAGAACTATGCAGTACAAACATTCAAAATAACAGTAAGTTGAGCGCCCATTAAAAAGACATACTGAATTTTTTTACCTATTAGTTATAATAATGAAAATATATACTTATAAGTGGTTACTGCTCTTTAGAAGTACCTGCTTTGTCCTCATCTTGCTGTCCAGGAAGCAGAGTGTGTGGGTCGGGGTCTCTAGGAGGGCCTGGTTGTATGCTCTGTACTGTGTGAGGTAGCAGGAAAGAAATGTGAGTTGGGACTAAAGAATGGAGGTTCTGGGCATCAGCAGTGGGGCTGTGGGCAGGGGTGATGTGCAAGGCGTTAAGCTTCTGGCAGGGCTCCAGTGGGCCCTGGCTATAGGGAGCTAGGGGCTGTTGAGTCAAGGGGCTGTGGGGCATGGCATGGTCCTGCCCACAAGGGAAAGAGTCCTATTGGCAGCATAGGTCCAGTCAGGCCTCTGTGTGCCTGAACTGCCAGTTTGTAAATAATCACCTTGCACTGACCTGGGCAGAGCAGAGCTGCTCTTGCTATCCATAGCCCTTTGCTTCTAGCTGCCACCTTGCTCTGGCGAAGGGCATCTCCTTGAGGGCCCACAAAAAAGTTTTTGCCTCTGGGCCCAAAGGTTAATCTGGCCCTGATTCTGCCCATGGACTCTGGAGGCTTCTCCCCTGTGGGGAAATCCAGGCATGCAGGATTAAGCCCTGCTGCTCTCCTCTTGAGCCCCACCACTCATGGCTTGAGGAGTGGGAGGAAGCCGGGATGGCGCTTTAGCTGAAGTACGTGCTGGGGATTAGGGCCACTTGGTTTGGCGGCTATTACTGGGAGGTGAGGGCCATCAGAGATGAGTGCTGCTGATGCATGGCAAGTGCTGCTGCAGAACGGGACTGTCGGAGAGGATAGGGGTGCTGCCAGCGTCTGGGGCCACAGAGAATGGAGCTGCAGGATGGGGGTGGGAGGGAGAGGAAGCTGCAGTCAGCAGCAGGGGCTTAATTCTGTTGGGCATGGGCTGTTGGGGAGATGGGAGGCTGCTGCCAGTGGTATGGGCTGTTGGAGAGATGGGAGGATGCTGCCAGTGGTGGAGGCTGCCAGAGAAAGGGGCTTCATCCTGTTGGTGAGGGCCAGCCAGAAACAGCTGAAGCTCTGTGGTGGCAAGGGGCTTCAGCCTGGTGGCAGGGGACTCCTGGAAACAGGCCTGCTTGGGGACAGGGTTGGGGGCTGCAGCTAGCAGTGGGGAAGCTGGGAAAAGGCATTCCAGCCCTGTGGTGGGTGGCATTGGGGAAAGGGGCGCCAGCAGTCAGGGCTTCAGCTCCATGTTCTGTAAGCGCTGGCAGACCTCACTTCTTCTTTAGGTGCATGGGGGAGAGGTGACACATGCTCCATGCACCCTACCCTTTGCGTTATATAGAGAGACCACCAGTCTCCAACTACTGGGTGTCTGTTTCTCTGCACCCTGCCTGACTCCAGATGCCACATGCTGGTCTGCCTGCACTTATGGACAGCTACCAACAGAAGGCTGTTGTGGCTGCACTGACCAGGGAACTCAAGGACCAGCAGGAGGCGTGCAAATTTTACATCCATTAAATTATTTAGTCTGTAACCAACAATAGGAAAAGTGATTTCTCTGCAATTTACAGTTGATGGGGGGGAGGGGAGAGTTTATTTATTGTCCTGACTTTTGGTTTTGTCACCACCTCCTGTAAAACTTTCCTGGGAGTGAGAATTGTACTAGCTTGTTGTGTTGATAGCAGTAAGCTATCTGGATATTAACGAAGTTGTTATTATCTTTTGTCATTCCTTTCTGTTGTATAGTGCCAAGAAACAAACTTTATGGTGTATTACATCATTGAATAACCATATTTAGAAATAGCTACACAATGCTCACATCATGTGGAAAGGAGTGTTCATATGAAGCTCTGCAAGGAGGTGTTAGTATCAGTAAGTTGGTGGTATAATAAGTGAATAGTTCAATCTGCCATCTGCTTTAACATCTTGCATGTGGTTGGACAGCAGGAAAGGGACTGAGTAAAGCATTAACATAATTAGTATAGTAAGTGAGCCTTATAAAGTAAAGCTCTTTAACCTCAGTGATAAAATGTGTTCTGTGTTAAGACCTTGGATTACTGGTCATGTGAAACAATGCAAGCATCTGCTCAGTCATAGATTTAAAAGGTAATGCAGTTAATTTGTAAACAAAGGTCATCATGCTTTTCATGATATCTTTCTTTTTAAGAATTGAACTCTATACATGTGCTCAATCAAGTTGTGGCATCTTCTACTTTTAAAGACTTCTATGGCGTAATGTAAAATGTAGAAAGATTTGTCATCTGAAAGGAATTCAATTTGTGTTGTCAAAAACTTACAACAGTGATGGTATTGCATAACTTGCACATTTAATATCAAATGAGTTCATTTTGACTGATGGTTACTACAGTTGATACCAAAGAACTTAGAAAATGTTAAATGGGAAGAATTGTAGAGTGATAGCTGTTTGCATAAATGACTGACACCTATTAGAGAGAATTGGTAGTCTGTGACACATCTGGAAACCTTACCAAGGACTGACTGACTATATGTTACAGATTTTCTAGATAGAGAAAAGTACTGGTAGAGTAGTGGTCATTTTGTTTTGTGAACAGTTCAACGTGTGGAGTGGAATCTGGACTTCATACAGTAATTAATGTTTATTTTATCTAATTGAAGGGACATAATATGTATTCTATAGCATAGGGATGTTAAAATGTGGATAACTGTAACTGCTGACAAACTCAGCAGTAGCATGCTTATACACACCTGCAACTGGTTGCTGGGGAGCCAGCTGCCACCCCGCACTGCTGCCCATATATAAGAGGCAGCATCGTGATGCAGCAGGCATCTCCCCAGGAGTGGAACGGGAGTCTGTGTGTAACAGTGTAACTGTGAACATTAATTAATAAACCAGAGCTCATCAATTAACTGTTTACACATTTATATGTTCACATCCTTAATTTAGCAATTAGTCATGTTCATCTTGAACATTATAAAGTTAGTTTTTCTGTTGGGCCTGCTTTGGAGAGTGTGCAGTAATTCTCAGTTTGGAAAAACTGTGTACACAGAAATACTATGAAAAATTGATGGAGAATTAGTTCTATCATCTTGACTGACAGCTGTGAGCAGCAATGAGGTAATGGTGTCTAGCTCTGAGTAAACTTCTGTGATTCAGAACCACAATTCAGAGCCTTTTCAAATTCATTAAAAATAAGTTACTTAACTCTTCTGTTTTGTTTTGTTTAACATATGGTATTTGGCTGATTTCTGTTTAATTCTTTACTCCAAAATGGCAACGGTGCCTACCAAGTTATACTGATTATAAAACTTAACTTCAGTTCCGTAAGAAATTCCAGTGTTGTGAAGTCTATCATCAACCCACATTGGAACACCCCTTCTTCCCAAAAAAGTCCTGCAAAACTAAAACCGATACATTTTATTTCAGGAATATCATAATGATCCTGCCAAACTGCTTCTGTTTTGTTGTTTTTGTCACTTATATTGTACAACAGTACATAATATGTCAACATAAAAAGGGTGCCAGTGATTTTTTTTTTTTAATCAACATCTTCAGCTATTTTATTAGCTGCTGATGTAACTGCATTAACCTGATGTGGTGATGGGAGTTCTTATCAGCTGTTCAATAAGTTACAGTACCAGCAGCCTTTAGTTACATTACATTTTAAGAAAGTATTTTGAATCAGTTGCAGGTAGCACACCCATTGCTTGCTTGAAACTTTTTTGATTCAAGTTTGGGAAACCTGCTATTTGTGCATATTCATACAGAGTCCAATATCCTTTTTTTGGCCCATACTGTCCTATGTTCAGAATGTAAGATCAGCTATTGCCAAGAATCTTTTATTTTTTTTAATTCAGTTTTTCTAATCATGCACAAGATCTTGGTTGTACTTTGTATAAGTAAAAACTTAAACAACACAAACTCGTGATACCATTTACAGTTTTGTTAGTCTTTAAGGTGCCACTAGTCTGTTTAAGTTTTCCCTGTTACAGACTAACTCGGCTACCCTTCTGAAGCTTTTGTATAAGTAGATGGTCTAAGGCTGGGCCCTACAAATAAATGACAAAGGGCCAGCTATTAAGTGTAAATTGCACAGTTGCATCGAATTCAGTAGAATTATACTAGCTTACACCACTTGAGGACCTGATCCAAAGTGGGTTATTTTTAAATGAAACAATGGGGGTATATGCAAATCTACTATCATAAATATGTCCGCTCTTTCATATAAAACTTGGGCTTAAAGGACTTCCTCCACTACTGCAGTTTTAATGGCTCTCATTTTATCAGTTGCTATAGTAAAAGGAAATTTTAAAACCATTCTTGATTATTATAAGAGACACCTGTTTAGAGAAACAGGGAACTTACGTTACACTCCTATGTACTAAGTGGGTCACAATTTGATTTTAGATATAGAAGCTTTTTTTAATGAAATTCAGTTTTTCTGTTGATGTGGGAAAGGTGTGTAGTATTTTTGTAGAATTCTGCATTGTATGGCCGAGTCAATTAAATTGAATTTGTGTAGTGTAGCATTGTTACATCAGTGGGTTATATTCTGCTTTGTTTCTGTATTGTATTGGAAATCTCAGGAAATATAAAATCTATGCCCAGAGTCCTTGAGCTCTTTTAGGGTGCATCTACACAGCACTTGAAATAAGATGCACAGTTTGCACTGCGCAAATTGCGTACCTTATTTCGAGTCTGTTTCAGAATGGCTTATTTTGTCATTCGGCAGTCTACACCAGTGTTTCCCAACCAGTGGTATGAGTACCCTTAGGGGCACTCAAGAAGTCTGGAGGGTATTTCAGCACAACTGAAGTTTGGAGAGAACTGAATTTTTGTTTTAAGTTTTATAGCACTTTATTATTTTTGTACTTTTTTACATCCAGAAATTTCATCACCCACCTGATTATGATTAAGTTGTTTAAACAAATGTGTTGCAATGGTAGAAAAAAAAATTGTCTGAAAACTGATGGTGGTGGTGGTAGTAGTAGTAGTACTTTTTTTTTAAAAGGGGTATTTTATAAAAAAAAGATTGAGAAACACTGGTCTGCACAGTGCTAAATTCTGAAATAAAGCGCTATTTCGAGCCACCCCTTACTCCTCGTAGAATGAAGCTTACAGCGATAGCAAAAGACCAAGTGCTATATTTCGAAATAGTGGACATCATCAAAAGATGCGGGGTAGCTATTTTGGGATTCCTCTGGTATCCCAAACTAATTTTGCTGTGTAGACATGCCCTTACTGATTTTGATGCAGTAAAGACTCCTTGCTGATTCCCAATATGTTTGCAATCTCACAACTTGGATGTGTTGCTTATCGCACCTGCAATTCTGTGCATCTCTAAATGTTAGCCGACCTTTATTTGAAGTGTTTAATAGCCATGATTTAAAATACTTACCTTGATCATGATTCTGTGCCTCTATTCTTCAGGCAGTCACCTCTATTCCAGCATTTTTTGGTTTTCTCCAAATGTTGATGCTTTGCGGTACAAACTCCTTAATCATCTGCTATTGCTACCAATCTCTCTATGTTCTTATATGGCTTTTATTATTGTAATAGCTTTGCTATTCCCCGTTTCCACTTTACTATGCCGTTCCTATGAAAGGATGAGTTAGCAGTAATTTTCCCTCCTTCCAGTCAATCTTAGCTGCAGTTTCCTCAATGAGTACATCTACTTTGGTGTCTAGAACAGTCACACTGGCTGCCTTCCCTATTACATGTTTGCATCTTTTCTTTGATGTTTGCATTGTTGTGTTTTGGTCCCAAGATATTAGCAAAACAAGATGGGTGAGGTGATACCTTCTGTTGGGCCAAGTTGGTTGTGTGTGGTGTGGTGGGTTTTTTTTTTTGTGTGAAAGAGACAAGGTTTTAGTTGCGCAGTTGTTGAAGATGTCTTTAGCTCAAAATCTTCACTTTCACCAACTGAAAATATTACCTCACATGCTTTTTTTTCAGAAAAAGACTTTTTTTTTAAAAAAAGCCATTCATTTCATTTTTCCCTGTAAGTCTTATTTTAGGGAGCCAGTGAAGGTGTTCACGTTTTTAGCTCCCTGGGTTTTGCTGTAAAAATCTTGAAGAGAAAGTAGTACCCCTGCAAACCCGTTGAGCGTATCATATGACTTTTACTTTTTTTTTTAAATGAATTTTATTTTTGAATAGTACTGCACTAACTTCAGTCCCTAAAACTCTTAATCCTCCTTGAGCAACAGAATGGAAGCGAAACAGATAATAGAAAGCTTGCATTGTATTACTTGTCTGCCAGTAATATCCCCTCTTTTACTGGAGGGACCAACGATAAGGGTGAGAATGAGAGTTTAGGAGAAATCTTAGCCTTCCAGATGTGCCAAAATCAATACACTGCCACATGTTCAGTAGGAATTGGATTGACTCCCCCAACGCTACTTCACATAGGCTATTAAATGGCCATCAATGAACTACAGTCAGCCACTGCCATCTGGTCTGGATTTAAACTGATGGTATAGGGTATCAGGACTTCATCTCAGTCAGACATAATATCCTGGGTTGTCTCAACTTTCTTTTTTATTGAGGAAAATTAACAAATAGTGATGTAACTGAAAATTCCATTGTTTGGTTTGCAATAGTGCCTAGAAGCCCCAGCATAGCTGGACCTTTATGAATGCGTAACAAAAGGTTCTGTGTCCTAAAGAGCTTACAGTTGAACTAATATGTACAGAATATTAATTTAAAAATAAACTGTCAGCCTACTCCGGTCATCTGAAAAATTGGGCTGTGCCCACGAAAGCTAATGATACCATCTACATGTTTTGTTAGTCTATAAAGTGCTACCAGATAATTTGTTGTTTTGTTTTTTTTCCTGTACAGACTAACTCGGCTACCCCTTGGAGCCTACTTTCCGTTAGAATATTCTGTAGTGAACCTCTCTTCCACTTTTTGGCTGTCACTGTGTAGTTGGTGTGACTTAAATTCAATTGGAAAAGAATGTGCTGGGCTGAGCAAGTAGTCTAGCACAACATGGGCACTGTGGTAATGCAGATAATAAGCCATAATAACAAGTAGGTGAGTTTGAGAATTCTGTTTGGCCTTTGATTCCAAGGTCTAGGAAAGCTCCAGTCAACTCTGGTCTGACATCTACTGGCTCCAGACCAGGTGCTGTTTGCCTGAGATGTGGAAAAAGCTACATTGAAGATCCACACAGGCATATTTAAGCATCAGTTATATAGTTTTAGGGTGCATAGATGATAGGCTTTTTAGGATTGTTATGATTTAAAAAAACCTCACCTTAATTGCTGAGTAGATGTATTTTCCAACGAAGATATGGTTGACCTGTCATAAACAAAGGGCATTAAGATTACCTAAATCGATATGGCTAGGTAGTAGGTAACCTAGTATCTAATTTATCACTTCACTGGCCTCTACAGCACATAGGATCAACTTTAAAAATAAACCCTGACTTTACTGCATCTCAGTATGAGCTCATACTCTGATTATCTTTCATGATTGTCATAAAATGTACAGGTACATTTTATAAATATAGTATTCTGCCATAGTTAGTCACACTCAGATATGTTTATCTGTCATCTTTGACTTCTGTTCTCAGTGTTATCCCACCTAACCAGCAATGTAATTTACTTCCATTTTCTAACTTATCTTCTCTAAAACTCTCAAATCTTTTTGCTTACTTCCAGATCTCATCAAAAAACTAGCACAGCAGCAGTTTGGAAGTGTGAAGGGTGATTATCAAAAGGTAATTTATCTACACATAGTAATGGAAGTGTATGTGTTCATAATTTAGCTGAAAGATTAACTTCTCTGTTTAAAGAAGAGAATAACTTAACCTAACAATAATTGGATATGTGATTGACATCCGGTTATTTTCATGTTTCCAAAGAAATACCGTGTAAAAAATCTTTTTTGTAAGAAATGGTTTGTGAAATGCATTGAATCTTTTGTGTAAAACAAATATTTGAAGCCAATGTTTAAAACAAAAAAGGCAAATTTTGACTAGTTATAAACAAGGGATTCCTGCTGATATTCAGGTGCTAAAATCATTTATACCCTTTAATAATGCTTTTTAAGCAGACATGAGTGCCTGTAAATATTTATTGTAAAATATATATTTGTCTTTTTTTCTATTTGTTTTATGTCCTGGAAGAGCCAAAACCTGACTGAAAATATTCTTTAAAATTAGAATTACTCAGACAATCTTAGCAGCAGTTTTCTCTAGCACTCCAGCTATAAAAATGTAACTCTGTCTCACAGACTAAACTTGTGAATGCTCTTTTTCTTCCGCCCCTCTTCTCTCCCCCCCATGAAGCATGTTAAACTTAGAAAACCATAATTGTTCAGTTCTAGGCTGGTTCCATTTGCTACCTCCCGACAGCTGAGTTTTTCACATTCCACTGAAAGTATTTTTTTATTTTGAAGTGATTACGGAAACATGTTTTTCCTGCTTATTCCTATGGCACAGTGGGCCATGTCTCAAGCAGTGCACTGGGTTGAATTGCTGCAGTGAGGACCTTTAACACGGCCCAAATTGGTGGTGGAGTATACTTTTTACCATCTGGTAGGCTATATGTTCTTGGAGCATGCTGTGGGTGGTACAGTGTATGTGCAGAAAAATGAATCTGGTCACTAGACTCATGCCCACTGACCTAACGTCTTTCTGGGAAGCCTTGCTGATATTAAGCCCATTTGCATAGTATCCAGATGTTTGGAACTGATCCTAAGGGAAGGTTTTGCTGCAGGGCCAGACCAAACACCTTGCCCGTATGTAAGGAAACCTAGAGGTTGGATTTCATGGACTGACTGACACACTTTGAACAAAGCCTTTCGATTGTCAGTGACATCCATAGGTCCTGCCAACTTCAGGAACTGGGATAGAATTAATGGGAAATTGGAAACCACTGTCAGCTGTAATCTTGTGCACTAAGCCCACCTAGCCCACTCCGTTTGTAAAGTGGACTGTCGTCTTAGTAGTTGTCCTAGCACCAAGGCCATCCCAAGGGAGGTACGTAGCTTGGGGCAGCCTTCCTCCTATACACTAGGCCCAGCGCGACCCACTGCTGCAGGCCCTGCCTCTTCTCTCCTCCCTCCCCCAACCTCCACTCCACTCATTAGGAGCGTGGAAAGGGGGGTTGCAGGCTGGGAGAGGGCGGCACAGCAGGGTGGAGAAGGCTGCCGGGCTGCACCGGTTCCTGCCTCCCGCATGGTGAAGGTCCCCCTGATCACCTGGGTCCCTCCCCTACATAGGAAGGTTGAGGCGGTTATGGAGGAGTGCAGGTTTTGGGGCAACCACCGCTATTCATCCTATAGAGTCTGTCTAGCCACCGTCACCTTCTTCCAGGATAAACCAAAAATTGACTGGAACTATAGTTATGTCCCCACAAACCACCCAACTGATCATGCTGCCATGTTTCTAGGGCTAACAAGATAGTTTATTAGGTGATGAGCTTTCGTGGGCCAGATCCATTTCCTCAGATCAAATAGTGGAAGAAAATTGTTACAACCGTATATACCAAAGGATACAATTTTAAAAAATGAACACACATGAAAAGGACAAATCAAATTTCAGAACAGAAGGGAGATGGGGAGGGGGAAGGTAAATGTCTGTGAGCTAATGATATTAGAGGTGATAATTGGGGAAGCTATCTTTGTAATGGGTAAGATAATTAATGTCTTTGTTTAAACTTAGGCATAACGTGGTCTTAAAAGGTCTTTGAACTTTTCAACTACCCACCCGGAGAAATAAAAAAGCAAATTGAAAGAGCCAGACGAATACCTAGAAACCATCTACTTCAAGACAGACCCAAGAAAACCAACAATAGAACAGCACTTGTCATCACCTACAGCCCCCAACTTAAACCTGTCCAACACATTATCAATAAACTACAGCCTATACTGGAACAGGATATTAAACTCCAAGAGGCTCTGGGAGATAGACCCATAGTCTCCTATAGAGAACCAGCTAACCTCAGACGATTCTTACCAACAACCACAGGACATACCACACTAATACCAACCCTGGTACCTTTCCTTGCAACAAACCCTGTTGCCAGCTTTGTCCACATATTCACTCTGCTGATACCATTATTGGACCTAACCAAGTGAATTATAAGATCAAGAAGACATATTTCTGCTCATCCAGAAATATAATTTATGCTATCATGTGCCGAAAGTGTCCGTCGGCTATGTACATTGGACAAATGTCTCAGACGCTTCTCCAAAGAATCAATGCCCACAAAACAGAGGATCAGACAGGATCACAAAGAAAAAAGTTTCTTGCCATTTCAACCAGAAAGGATATTGTCTCAACGACTTGATTACCTGCTTCAAAGACCTTTTAAGACCACACTTGAAAGAGAATCCTCTGAACTGTCATTCATGCTTAAATTCGACACGTTATGCCTAAGTTTAAACAAAGACATTAATTATCTTACCCATTACAAAGATAGCTTCCCTAACTATCACCTCTAATATCATTAGCTCACAGACATTTACCTTCCTCCCCACCCCACCCCCCCGCACTCCCATCCCCCTTCTGTTCTGAAATTTGATCTGTCCTTCTCATATGTGTTCGTTTTTTTTAAATTGTATCCTTTGGTATATATGGTTGTGACAGTTTTCTTCCACTATTTGATCTGAGGAAGTGGGTCTGGCCCACGAAAGCTCATCATCTAATAAACCATCTTGTTAGTCTTTAAAGTGCTACATAGTCCTGTTTTTTGTTTCAGCTACCACCAGACTAACACAGCTACATTTCTATCCTGATTCTAGGGGTTTTTTATGAGACAGGTGAACTTGCTTTTTGTTTTCTAAATGAGATTTTAAATACCCAATTACAGTGGAGCATAAAATGTCACTATATGAAAAATGTATCCAGTGTGATTGATTGCTACCTTTTATACATTTGAGCTAACTCTGTTGATGTTTCCAATAGTAGTTTCTGGATGTACATAAAATAAGTATCCGTATGTTATCATATGGATGGATGGGTGTCTTAACTGGAGCTGGAAGAGATACAGGTTTCCCATCCTATAAAATGTTTTGAAATATTGATAATTTTCCTGTTCCACAATGGGATGAAGCTGAGATGTTGCAGTGTTTTCCAAAAAACTAAACACGCCCTCATCCAAAATTGCCAACATAACTTAGCGATCAGCGAATTCAGATGAGATGTCTGAGTGACAGTGTAGTAACAAGGACTATCAAGTGGGTTTTAAAAAAATTGATTGTTACTAAATAATAGAATATCATTTATTTAAATATTTGTATTCAAATATATTAATTTCAATTACAGCACAGGATGCCAAGTGTAAAGTGCTCACTTTATTTTTGAATACAAATATTTGCACTGTAAACAAAGCAATAATATTTTCAATACATCTAATACAAGTAGTGTAATACCATTTCTTTTTTTATGAAAGTTGAACATACAAATGTGAGGGGGGGGAAAAAAGAACAACTTTTTTTTGGATACATAATTACACAAGTCCATTCAATCCTTTTTCTTCATGCAGTTAAGACAAATTTATTTACATTTGTGGAAGATAATGCTTCATGTTACTTACTGCACTGTAAGTAAGAAAGAAACATGCAAATCCTGAAAATGAGTGGATTTTTAGCCTGTGTCGTAAAATATCTGTGTGCAAGATACAGTAAAGTTTGAAATCTAGAAGCCTCTGCTGATTGGCTGAGCCTTGGTAGGGGGAGGGACTATCAGGCAGTCCAGGGCTTTATAAGGAGTGAGTCAGTGACCAGGGAGCTTGTGAACAGGTGATTGCAAACAGGGAGTTTAGAGAAGGAGTTTGGAAGGGGAGAGAGAAGGGGGCGAGGTTCTCTTGCCTTTCCTTTAAATCCTTTTTTAGTAATAGTGATAGGTCTGCTGCTGTTACCTGCACAGCATGTACCATGTTTGTCTTCCTCCCAGAAGAAAAAAGGGATTTCATTTGAACGAAGTGCAAGCTGGTCGCCGTTTTGGAGGAAAAATTAGAGGACTGGAGTTCCAAGTGTCGACCCTCCTCTCGATCAGAGAGAATGAAGACTTTCTCAATAGGCGGCAGCGTTTAATCCCTCAAGCAAGGCAGGCGGAAGAGCAGTACACGATGAGGAAGAGAACTAGCAGAATGTAACTTCTAGAAGGAAAAAAAGGCCAGCACAGGAATCCCCCATTCCAACAGAAGTAATTGCTTTCAGGCTCTCTCCACGGGCTCTGTGATTGTGAATGCTTTGGAAGGGACCTCACAAGGAAGAAATCGGAAGGGAACCACTTCTACTGGAAGGCATGGGATGCATAGTCTTGGGAAGGGGGGTTCCACGACCACCACCCCCAAAAGAAGGCAGGGGGTGGTGGTGGTCAGGGACTCCCTCCTATGAAGGACTGAGCCATCCATCTGCCGTCCGGACCTGGAATCTCGAGAGGTGTGCTGCTTCCTGGGAGCTCGAATTCAAATGTAATTGAGAGTCTTACAAAACTGATCAAACCTTCGGATCGCTACCCCTTCCTGCTTCTCCACATGGGAACTAACGATATGGCCAAGAATGCCCTTGAGCATGTTATTGCAGATTACGTAGAGTTGGGAAGAAGGATCCACAAATTCAGAGCGCAAATGGTGTTCTCGTCCATCCTCCCTGTTGAAGGGAAAGGACTGGGAAGGGACCGTTGAATTGAGGAAGTAAATGCGTGGTTGTGCAGGTGGTGTTGGAGAGAGGGCTTTGGTTTCTTTGATCATGGGACTCTGATCCAGGCACAAGGATTGTTAGGAAGAGATGGGATCCACCTAACCAAGAGAGGAAGGAGCATCTTCGCAGGCAGGCTTGCAAACCTAGTAAGGAGGGCTTTAAACTAGGTTCGTTTGGGGGACGGTGACCAAAACCCTGAGGGAAGTCGGATACCGGGAAGAAATGCAAAGAGGAACGAGCAACAAGGGAGGACCCCTGATTTGAATGGAGAGGGTAGGGCGATCAACTGGTTATCTAAGGTGTTTGTTACCCAGGCTTCTCGCATTGGTGTACAAACAGGAAGAATTGGAGGCCCTGGCTCAGTCCAAGAATTACAATTTGATTGGGATAACAGAGACTTGGTGGGATGACTCGCAGGACTGGAGCGCTGTCATGGAAGGGTATAAACTGTTCAGGAAGAATAGCCAGGGGAGAAAAGGAGGTGGGAGTTGCACTGCATGTAAGAGAGCACTATGATTGCTCAGAATGCCAGTGTATAGAGGGAGAAAAGCCTGTTGAGAGTCTATGGGTCAAGTTTAGAGGTGTAAGCAACAGCAGTGGTGATGTCGTTGGTGTCTGCTATAGACTGCAAGATTAGGTGGATGAGGTAGATGAAGATTTCTTCAGACAAATGAGAGATGTTTCCTGATCACAGGCCCTGGTTCTCATGGAGAACTTTAATCCCCCTGACATCTGTTGGGAGACCAATATGGCAGTACACAGACAATCCAGGAAGTTTTTGGAGGGTGTTGGGGATAACTTCTTGGTACAAGTGCTGAAGGATCTGACCAGGGGCCGTGC
>JANRFK010001234.1:100058790-100069725 GCA_030068395.1 Apalone spinifera
GATCATGAGATGGTAGATTTCAGCATCTGACCAAAGGAAGAAAAGAGTAGTAAAATACACACTCTGGACTTCAGAAAAGCAGACTTTGACTTCCTTAGAGACCTGATGGGCAGAATCCCCTGGGATGCTAACATGAAGGGGAAAGAAGCCCAGGAGAGCTGCAGTATTTTAAAGAAGCCTTACTAAAGGCACAGAAAGAAACCATTCCAATGTGTAACAAGAGAAGCAAATATGGTAGGAGACCGGAGTGGCTTATCGAGGAAATCCTTTGTGAACTTAAGCACAAAAAGGAAGCTTACAAAAAGTGGAAACTTGGACAGATGACTAGGGAGGGGTATAAATGTATAGCTTGAGAATGCAGGGAGTTATCAGGAAGGCGAAAGCGCAGTTGGAATTGCAACTCGCAAGGGATGTGAAGGTTAATGAGAGGTTTCTACAGGCATGTTAGCAAGAAGGTGATCAGAGAGGGTTTGTGGCCCCTACTGGATGAGGGTGGTAACCTAGTGACAGATGATGCGGGGAAAGCTGAAGTACTTAATGCTTTTTTTGCCTCTGCCTTCATGGACAAGGTCAGCTCCCAGACTAATGCGCTAAGTGATGCAATATGGGATGAAGGTGGACAGCCCTGGTGGAGAAAGTTCCTAACCCGTTCTAGTTTAAAAAAGCTAAACGTACAAAAATCCATGGGTCTGGACTTAATACATCCGAGGGTACTGAGAGAGTTGGCAAATGTCACTGAGGAGCCTTTGGCCATTATCTTCTAAAAGTTGTGGAGATCAGAAGAGATCCCGGATGATTGAAAAAAGGCAAATGGTAATACCTTCCTTTAAGGAAGGGAAGGACGATCTAGGGAACTATAGGCCGGTCACCCTTACCTCAGTCCCTGGAAAAATCATGAAAGGGATCCTCAACGAATCAATTTTGAAGCACTTGGAAGAAGAGAAGGTGATGAGGAATAGTCCGCATGGATTCATGAAGTGCAAGTCGTGCTTGACCAATCTGATTAGCTTCTATGATGAGGTAACTGGCGCTCTGGATCTGGGAAAGTCAGTGGGTGTGATATACCAAAGCTTTTGATATGGTCTCCCACAATATTCTTGCCAGCAGGTTAAGGGAATGTGGATTGGATAAATGGATGGTAAGATGTATAGAAAGCTGGCTGGAAGGTTGGGCCCAGCGGGTAGTGAGCGATGGCTTGATGTCAGGATGGCGGTTGGTTTCTAGCAGAGTGCCCCAAGGTTTGGTTCTGGGACCGGTTTTGTTCAACATCTTTGTTAATGACCTGGATGAGGGGATGGACTGCACCCACAGCAAGTTTGCAGATGACACTAAGCTATGGGGAGAGGTAGATATGCTGGAGGGCAGGGATAGAGTCCAGAGTGTCTTAGACAAGTTGGAGGATTGGGCCCCAAGAAATCTGATGAGATTCAACAAGGACAAG
The DNA here is from genome assembly GCA_030068395.1 of Apalone spinifera. Taxonomy (NCBI): domain Eukaryota; kingdom Metazoa; phylum Chordata; order Testudines; family Trionychidae; genus Apalone; species Apalone spinifera. Next base: position 100,060,232 of record JANRFK010001234.1, read on the forward strand.
TACAGAGTCCTGAACTTGAGACGGAAGAATCCCAAGCATTGTTACAGGCTGGGGACCAGCTGGCTAAGTAGCAGTTCCCCAGAAAAGGACCTGGGGATTACAGTGGATGAGAAGCTGGATATGAGTCAACAGTGTGCCCTTGTAGCCAAGAAGGCGAATGGTATATTAGGTTGCATTAAGAGGATCGTTGCCAGTAGATCCAGAGATGTCATCATTCCTCTTTATTCGGCTCTGGTGAGGCCACATCTGGAATATTGTAGCCAGTTCTGGGCCCCCAATTACAGGAAGGATGTGGATGCATTGGAGAGGGCCCAGCAGAGGGCTACCAAAATGATTAGGGGGCTGGAGCATATGACCTACGAGGAAAGGCTGAGGGAATTGGGTCTATTTAGTCTGCTGAAGAGATGAGTGAGGGGGGATTTAATAGCAGGCTTCAACTTCCTTAAGGGAGGTTCCAAAGAGGCTGGAGAGAGACTGTTCACAGTAGTGATGGGTGGCAGAACAAGGAACAATGGTCTCAAGTTGCGGTTGGAAAGGTCCAGGTTGGATATTAGGAAAAACTATTCCACTAGGAGGGTGGTGAAGCACTGGAATGGGTTACCTAGGGAAGTAGTGGCATCGCCAAGGTGTTTAAGTCTCGGCTTGACAAAACCCTGGCTGTGTTGGTTTAATTGGGATTGGTCCTGCGTTGGGCAGGGGGCTGGACTTGATGACCTTCTGAGGTCTCTTCCAGCTACATGGTTCTGTGATTCTATGATTCTTATGTCCCTTCATTCTTCAACCACCATTCGAGAGGGCATGCGACCCTGCTGCTCATAGGCTCTGTCTGATAATAATCCAAAGTGGTGCAGACCAATGCATGTTCATTTTCATCATCTGAGTCAGATGCCATCATCAAAAGGTGGATTTTCTTTTTTTTGGTGGTTCAGGTTTTATAGGTTCCATATAGGTGTGTTGCTCTTGAAAGACTCTTGGCAGCATGCTCCACACCACCTCCCTCTCAGATTTTGGAAGGCACTTCAGGTTCTTAAGGTGTGGGTTGTATGCTGTATCTATCTTTAGAAATTTCACACCGGTTCCTTCCTTGCATTTTGTCAAAACTTAAATGAAAGTGTTCTTAAAATGAACATGTGCTGAGGTCAGTTCTCCCTGCAGGATTTCAGTCACAAATTGAATTAACTCTTTTTTAAATGGGCATCATCAGCATGGAAGTATGCCCTCTGGAATGGTGGTCGAAGCACAAAGTGGTATTCGAATGTTTACATGTAAATTCTTTGCAAAGCCCAGCTGCTGAAGTGTTTGACTGGCTGAACAAGAAGTGGGACTGAGTGGTCTTATAGGCTCTAAAGTTTTATATTGTATTAATTTTGAATGCATTTACTTAACAAAATCTGTATTTGTAAATTACACTTTTACAATAGAGATTGCGCTACAGTACTTGTATGAGGTGAATAGATAAATATTATTTATCATTTTTATAGCACACATTCATAGTAATATAATGTGAGCCCTGTCTACTTTGACTCTATATTGTAATTGAAATCTATACATTTTAAATGTAGAAAAATATCCTAAAATATTTAATACACTTCAGTTGGTACTCCTATTAACAGTATGATTAAAACAAAAATTATTCACAATTTTTTCAGTTAATTTATTGAGTTAACAGATTAATGGGCAGCCCTCATAGGAACTTGGGAGATCCAAGTTCTCGTCTCCAGTGTGTGTCCTAAACACACATCTGGGGTAGATGTGTGTGTCACCCTGAGAAACCTCCCATCATATTTCAATAGCTCTATAAAGTTTGTTTTACTGAACTGGAATTTCTGATGCAAAATGTTTCAATATAGGGTCAGGAATTCTTCAAGTGTTTGGAAATGTTTTCCTTTTCAGTGACTTTGATCCTTCAGTATAACAACTTACAACTCACCCTCTTATTTTCTAACTCTACCAGGAAACACCCATTAGGTATGAATTGTCATATGAAGATGCAGAAAACAAATAGCATCAAGAAATTCTTTGTTTAATCTGTGCATAAGATCTGAAAATGAGGGAAGAATTGTTTTTAAACTCTTGTGACTTGAAAGGAAAACAGGAAAAATATTGAAAGGCACATGTGGAAGCAGAAGCACTTATGAACTTATTAAATGAGATTTCTGCTTTCTGTCACCACCTTTTTTACCCCTTTCCACTTTTGTATATTTTGTTTCCTTCCAGCTTTTATATTGAAGATTAATAATTTTCCTGTATAATATGCCAAGGCACGAAAACTGCTACTGGAACTGCTTCTCGTAATGCCAAAACAATTAGTAACTTCAGAATGCAGAAGTATTATGGAACAGCTCTGGCAGCTGGAATTCTTTGAGAAATTGCAAAGTAATGCAATATCTAACTCCCCTCTTCTCTGCAGTGTCTCAGGACATATAACTAATGGTCTATAGAGAAATAACTGGTCTGTTTTCACTTTAAGACTTAAAGCTATTTATGGTGGATTAAGAATTCCTGAATCCTTTTAATTTACCAAGGCACTAAGAAACAACTACAAAAACCACCCCTCTACTCAGAATATATTTTCTTTAAATAATTAATTTGACTTAATTATTCAGTGCTTCTATGCATTTTTCTTAGTTCAGTGGCTTTTTGTTTTGTTTCTTTGCTATTTTTCTTGTTTCTGTTATAGTTAATTATTCATTGCTCACACGATTTGTTTTTGTGCATGCTGCCTGTGCATTATACACATTCTCCATCTGCTTTGACTTCCACAGCCAGAAAATGTTGTCCTGACTCTTCAGGTAATAAAGCCGTCCATTATATCTGGTACATGTGTTTCGGGTCCCTTTTTGGGGGGCGGTGGAGAGAGGGAGAACCCCCCCCCCACCTAGTAGTGACTCTAATCACCTCCTGTCAAAACACACATTATGTTTACATAATGTAAACACTCATTTTAAGTGGAGATGTTTGTGCTTTTCATTTAAACAAATTTTGATTTGACTGCATTCCAGGTTGTTCAGGTAATCTACTAAAATATATTTCTGATCGTTTTTAGTTAATTTGTAATCTTTCAAACTCATTTTTAATGAGTGTTGATCTTATAAAATCCAACCAAAATTATTTTATTCTTAAAGCAAGTGTATCAGTTGTAAGCCCTTAGTGATTTCCTAGGGTTTATTGTAGGATTGGCAATTAGGTCAGAGATTATAACCTTGTTAATAGTAAACCATTACCATTAACACTGCATTTGGAGCAATTTTTCTTTCAAGGACAGGGGAGGTTGGAGGCAGAATCTGTATGACTAGAACTTAATCAAGAGGATTGATAGCTAGTGAACAATTATGACTTGTCTTGGGTGAAAACACCTGAACATGTATTCCATTTTCTGCCAAGCTACTGCTTGTATACAAGAGACAGAGGATGAGCCACGGTAGGAAGTATAGTAATGTATAGTACCCTTAAAGTTAACATAGACTTTTCCAAGGGACTTTAATAGCCTTTTAGGGCAGGTTGTCTCAACCCTTGGGTCAGGGTACCCAATTTTGGGTTGCTGGAATGTGTCAGGTCATTTGATAGCTCCTGTTTCATAGGGCTCTCTGTTCCAGGACTGTGAATTCTGGGGTCCTGCCATCTGGCCTGTTGTGACTCAGTAAATAGTTGGTGGGTGGTCTGGATAAGCCACCCGCCAACTGTTTACTGAGTCACAACAGGCCATAAACATTTACAAGTAGATCCTGAGCCCAAAAAGGTTGAGAACCACTGTTTAGGGTAGGTCTACACAACATAGGAAAAACCTGCAGCTAGCTTCTCCTTTTGGAAGGATCCAGAACCAAGTCTGGAAGGGTCCAGAATCTGGACTCCAGCCTGAGTCCGGTAATCTATACAACAGTGGAACAGGCCCAAAGACTGAGTTGGCTGGCATGGCCCAGCTGCAGAATTTTCTTTTCTATGCTAGCTACACCCTTAGCATGAAGCTTACAAAAGCACCAAAGACAGGTAAGCTTCCACCTCACTGTTTAAAAGGGAGTTGGGTTCCCAGCAGTGTCTTCTGTCTTTGAAAAAAATCTGTCCTTTAGTTGCTTTTTGTATGTTTGTTGCCACCTGAGCATAGCAATATGCATGACATGCAGATAAAGTCTCTGCCCCAAAGAGCTTAAAATCCATCCCTTGATGTTTTTTCTTTGTTGTTTTTCAATTTTGCTTTGAAGAGGATACTGTCTTTCATAATTTATTATTTTTCTTCAGTTTTCATAATCAGGCCTTCCAGTCATAACAGAAATCTTTATTTTAGGAACAAAAATAATTTCCCACTAAAGTACAGTATGTTGGTATATTTAGGGTGGCTGATATTCTCAAATAGGTTTTTAAAACAGCTTTGAGAAATGGTAGATCAAATTGTGGGCCTGCGAATTTAAGTTTACCCATTTTTAATCCATTATAGAGCAAATTGTCAGTATCACAAATTTATTTGTTAAATATGTTGCTTAAAGCATTTCTTGATGAGTTAGCAACATTTACAATGTTTTTTATCTGTTTGAGAGAAATATTGTTAGATATAAGTTGGTGGCTTAGAAACCATTAGTCCAATGACTACAATAACCAGTGGATCTTGTAGCTTTAATTTTGTTTTTAAGCAGTGGCTGTATATGAATCTCAACTACTAGGTAATATCTGCTGTTAAAAATAACTGTATCTGAATTGCAGGCAATCTACTATGAAATCGGCTTTATAGTGGCGGCTGCTTTGGGATTGCTATTTGTTCTGTTACTGCCTCTTGTGGGACTGTGCTTCTGTATGTGTCGTTGCTGTGACAACTGTGGTGGGGAAATGCATCAAAGACAAAAGAAAAATGCTGACTGTCGGAGGAGCTGCTTTGCAACATTTCTTTTTGTCGCTTCTTTAATAATCAGGCAAGTATAATAAAGAGCACACTGCTAACTTTTATACAACACTAATTTTGCATAACTGTTCAGCAAGGAATATTAAGTCTAGCTCTTCACCTGTAGAAACTGAAATGATTTTATTAGATTTGAAAATATCATCTTCACTTTTGCTCAGGAGATATTTTACATGTGCATGACAGTAGTGCTAATATGGGTAATATCAGTGTTGAATGCATTAACCCACTTTTAGGGACTTAAGATGTCAAACAGTTTTATGTAGGGCTATGTTTATGAAACTTTTTTTCCTGGGAGAGAACTTTTTTTTGTTTTGAAAACAAATTATGCAAATGGCCATTTAAGCATATCTGTCTTGTGCTGAGATGTCATCACATCAAGAAGAGATTTTAGAGCTCAACGCAATTTAACACATTTAGGTAAGTGGTGGTCAGATGTTTATCCCTCAAATTTTCTTAAGTCAAAACAAGAATTTCCTAAATAGAAGCTCCTACTGGCATATTGATATTTCCGATTCATACATAATCGCTGCTCATAAAGATCCTAAAAATCTGCAATTAGCTGGCAGTTTTCACACTTGGGTCTTACCATGCATTGATATGCAACAATAGTGAAAGTATTTAAACTTTGTTTTAATAAACTAATCAGAGTTGAATAGAAAGATCTTTGGAAAGCAAAAAGTGCAGCATTTTAAAAAATTCTACAGATCTTAAGAGTGTACCACACTTTACAAGCACATTCCTCAACAATTAAGTGGCTCTGTAATTTTTGTCCATAAATGTGCCTTTATTCAGCTTAATAGTTTTCAGACCAGTGTTCGTCTTGTGAACCTAGTGTATTTTTTCTCATACAGCTGAAATATTTTGTATTTTGATTGACAATGGGGGAGAAAGTTAGAAAACCAAAATTACGTCCAGCTACATTTCTGTCAGAGGTGGGGGGAGGGGAGGAAAGTGTTCACACAACACCCCTTCCAAGGTCTATGGATCCTATACATCCCTACAACATATCTATTTTATTCCATGCACTGAATGTCCCATTAACAACTGTGTATGTGAACCCAGACCATCACTAAACTCTCAAATGAATTGTCACAGGAAGCTAAGACACACACGCACCCCTTAGGGTGACCACTGTTCACAAAGTGATAGTTCTATATCTGATCAATAAGTTCTCATCCTCAAAGGAAACCAACAACACTTTCCAAAGACAAGCCTGGGAGCTTAAATTTATTATTCTCTAGAAATTAAAATTCATGGACTGAACAGAGAGATGAAATTATGGCTGCTTATAACAGTCTGTAATAAGGATGTGCAGATGTAACCGTGTATGGTTTAAAAAAATTAGTCTGGGCTATATGCAGACTCCTGGTATGTACAGAAGTCAGCTTGCTCTTCATGTCTCTTCTCTTCTCCCCCCCCCCTCTCCCACCCCCATCCCTATATGCTGTGTCTTTCAGTGGTGTGAGGGTTGGGGTAGGGATGTAAGCTAGTTGACTATCCAATAAGCTCCTCCTCCCCACCTGTCAGAGGCTGCAAGGAGGGGGTGCGGGAGCAGGAGCCAGTGCTGGGAGGGAGCTGGCTTACTACTGGGGAAGAACCGGCTTCTGTCTCCATGTGAGGTAGTGGGGAGTGGGCACAGAATCAGCTGATTCTGGCTCTCACCCAGTCCCAGTTGCTGCGCATCAGAAGGGCAGCAGGGGGAATCTAGTGTGAGTTGGGACAGCTGATTCCCAGCTCCCACCAGGTCCCCCTGCTGTGCTCCAGCCTTTTAAATGTATTAAGAGCCTGCCAACTCTTAATACATTTAAAAGGCAGAGCCACAGCAGGGTTAGCTCCTGGGGCCAGGAACTAACCCTGCTGCAGCTCCCCCACTTATCGACTAATCTATGGAAAAATCCATCGACTAGTTCGTTAAACTAAATTTAACATCCCTAGATTAGGGAGAGGCAGGCAGGAAGAAGCCAATACGCCACTCAACCATGAATAGTCTCTTCTGAGCCAACCTGTCCATACGACAGACCAGGGCAACTACCCGAGGTACTGTGCTTCAGAGGGATGTAAGATCCATGGTGGACTCGGAGGGAAGCGGGTGGACCTGGTGCTGGTAGCAGTGAATGACTGGGTCCCACCCTGCCCCGTTCTGCTCCTCTGGCTCCTAGTGTTGCTTGGGGATGGAGGTGGAAGCCAGAAAGAGGCAAGGTGGGGACTTAATGAAATGGTTGGGAGGGGGGAAGGTAGAGTGAGTGTGTGTGTGTGTGTGTGTGTGTGTGTGTGTGTGTATATATATATATATATATATAAATATAATATGGGGGGGGGGTCCTGAGTCCCACACCACCATAGGAATGTCCCTGGGACTCTTGCAGTTGACGTACCTGCCTTATGCTAAACAATCTGTTCCATCTTGCATTTTCTGCGGTGCAGGAAGTACCTTTCCTAGAAGAAACCCAGTGTGGCTCGAGAGCTGCTCTCTCCAACAGCAGTTGGTCCAATAAAAGATCTTACTTCATCCTCCTTGAGTCTCTGGCTACATTTCTGGCATGAATAGTGAGGTTAACGGAGCAAGAGCTATAGTTTAATGACCACAGATGCCTTAAATTTTGAGCATATTTTACATACTGATTGAGATGGATACAATTTATGTATCTCACTCCAAAGTGATATGCTCCCACTCTAATGTTTACTGTTTCCTTTGGGACAAATATTTTACATTTTATTTATCTCAAAACCACTACTAAGATGGGACACTCACTTGCATGCAGTGCAAAAGACATGGCAGAGATACTAAGAAAATGGCATTTATCAGAAAGATTACCTGCGGGGATATTTAGTGTGTGGTGTGTTAAGTGCCTATTCAGAAATGTAAGTGCTAAAGTATACAGGATATATGTATTATTCAAGGATCTAAGAAGGACTTTTGCCTTCATGCAACTGGAAATACGGATTCAACAATCAGCAGAACTGACATATGGGTTCATAAAGAAAACTGACCCAACATTTTATTTGTTATTAATGGGAAGGATAACTTTTTCCTGAACACTTTTTTCTTTAAATCTGTTTGATATTAATTATCTGTGATTTGAACAGTTTTTTGCAAATTTGTTCCTCCTCCCCCAAACTGGATTGATTGGTGTTTACATCAATTTATGAAACCTCACAGGAAATTGCAACAAACGTCTAACTGTTAGGGAGACAAGTTAAGCAATCGGTTATTGGATAAGCAAGTCTTGAGTCATCTCTTCAAAAGAAGAGAGGAAAAGGAAGTGATTTGTCAAACTTCATTAGGTAATAGGTAGAATTTTTCCTTTCATGTTGTGTATCTAGTACAGCTGAATGTCTGAGTTTACTGTTGATTTAAAGATTCATCACCACACACACTCTTCTCAGAAAGCTAAACAGAAAAAGATCACATTCAAATTTACAAAGGACCTCTTTTGGTTGGGTTGCAATTGCTGACCTCTTTGCTTTTGTGAGAACAATCCAAGGATATAAAAACACCTTCCAAAGAATAAAGAAGCTATTGTAAACAAGCATGTGAGTTACACACTGGTTTTATACTTTTCATTTGAATAACACTTATGAGATTCATTTTTCTCTTTTAGTTGGTCAAAAACCAGCAGCTAATCTGGTTTTTTTTCACTAGGAAAATAATATTCAGAATCATTATTCTCCTTGTAGTTGTGAAAGAAACTATACATACATTTACCAGACTTGCAGCCAGCTTATTTTAAAGTTGCTTAATGTATTTTTTGGGTGTCTGTCTGTCTTTAAAAAAAAAAAAGGGAGGGGGGAGATACTAACATCTTGGAGTGTTGTGACAAGTGAGGGTTTTCAGGCAGCAGTGGGCAGTCTGAGGCATTAAACCCATGACTGTTCAGTTAGTAAAGATTGAGGTAATATCGGTGACACTGTTGCTGATCAATGTTCCTTGTAGTCTTTTCCATCCATGTGCAGAATAAGTTATGTGCACCAAGGCGTGCACAAATGTACACTACCAGGAGAAACACAATACCTAGCTGTGGGTGCTCTGCTAATCAGCTGGGATGCATCTCTCCTGAGCAGCTGTGCAAGCGCACAGCTTACCGGAAATGCTGCTGCTAACCCGTACTGACATCCATGATGCCATATTTTCATTAGTCTCTGGTTGCCAGCATTAGCCAGGTTAAAGCTAGTACGGTTATGCTTTCTTACGCTAGAGTTATGCCTTTGTTTTCAGTGTAGACAATGCTCACCATCAGGGCTCTCGTTGAGAAGGCTGTACGCTAGGTCTTTTAAAGGAGCAATTGTTAAATCTTTGATTAAGAAATTCTCTCTTGCTGTTGAACTCTCTAGTTGTCTTCCTGTTCCAAACCCATCTTTCTCCCAGGTGAATATTAGTGATGCAATTCTAACAGAACAACTCTAACAGCATCTAGAGTATTTACATCTTGTGGTACAGTAATAAAAATTTCCAAAATCTGATCTCTGTGCCCATGCAGCTAAGATGCTTATCCATTATTACTTGTTCTGACTTTCAAACAATTTAATCCTGCTCTGTTACCTTATGCTGATTTTTCACATCTGACAAGCAACTTTCCTACTTTGTCCCTTGCACCCTCTCTTC
>JANRFK010001234.1:100069735-100087284 GCA_030068395.1 Apalone spinifera
CCCCCCCCCGCCCTTACAGAGGGAAAAACCTGTAGTTAAAATACATAAAACTGCTGTCAGCACTTCCTCCTCTCAAAAGTGAACTAAGAATGGAACAAATACAGAAATTGCAACCTACTAATGGCTAATTGGGGCAAGTTGTGCTCCTGATTTGCTAAGAATTGTGTGTGCTGTATTGTTGCACTTAAGCACATCTGGTTGGGCAGATCTCATCCCTTAGTTATATCATGTCTTCCTTAGATTGTGAACTCCAAAGTCAGGTTACCATGTGCCTAACACAACAGGGGCTTCAACATGGCTGGCTTCTAGGCAATACTATAAAATAAATGATGAATAGTAGTATGAAGTGCTTAAGCCGTTTTGACCTCAGTAGTAGGTTTTGACATAGTGCAGAGCCAGTATCATTTGTGTTAGTGATCCCCTTGTATGGTGACCCAGTGCCAGGGTACTCTTTATATCAGATTTCCTTTGATATTGCTAGTCTCAAGGTATGTTGATTGAAATGCCAATTGCATGAAGTTACAGCTTAAGACCATCTAGAAATTGCAGGCAGTGCAGAATGCAACTGCCTGCCTTCTTGAGCAATGTTTCCCAGAAAGGGGGCTTGTTACTCCCATGATCTGATGTCACATCTGTCTGAAGTTTAGAGTGTTTAATTTTTAAAGTGCAATATGGGTTTGCCTACCTGTCTGGCATATCTTGGCATCACTCTATTCCCACCTGAGTTTGTGTGGTTCTTAGCCTAATAGAGCAGAGATCTAGCCTTAAAAGGAGCAGAATAGGGTTTAAGTAATGAAAGGGATTTTTTTTTAAAGCATTGGACTTTAGCAACTAGTAAAATTAATTCCATATGGAAAGAAAGTGAACAAACAATGGAATATTTTTATAATCTAAGATAATCCTCACAAGCTTGTCATAGGCTGTTAGTTACCATATTTTATGGTGTGTACAGATTCATTCAGTTGAAATTAGTTGTGTAGTCATAATGGCCAAACCAGAAAAAGAATCACCAAACACACGGTTTTGAAACTCCCCTGCCTCGTGTCTTTCATGTTATTAATTTGTTTTATATTTTTCTCCCTGTGGCCCAAATTCTGCAAACTCTGTGGGCATCCTTTTTAATTTTAAGCATGTGAGTTACTCCATTGAAGTTAATTAGAATTTGTGCTTTCAAGTACATGTAAAGTGATTGGAAGATTGCAACCATAGTGAAAAAAGTAGCAGTAGATGTAATTCTAATTTAAAACCATGTTTCATGCATAATTCCTTTTAATAAGTTACTTTTCAACTATTTTCTTATAGATGTTTCAAGACTAATGATTAATAGTGAAAGTGTTAGCCTTCATTAATCTTAAGGTTTTTTAAAATAGACAAGTATACATAGTTTTAGTATATCTTGTGTAAATTTTTGACAACTTCCATGCTGCAAATATATTTTGCTCTTTTTTGTGTTCCTTTTGAAGAATTTTGGGTTAACACTATTTCTGTATTAAACGTGTAGAATTCCTCAAATTTTCATATCCAATCTTGTTATTAATTCCCCAGTGCCACCTCCTGGTTAAAGTAAGCATTTATATTAAAAGGAGACATTCATTTGCAAGGATTCTGCTATGCAGCTAAATGTTGATTGCTTTGCTATGTTTTTGTTCTCCATTGGCATTTGCAGTAGTAAAGCAATATTTTTTTTTCTTTTCCCGTTTATAGTGTTGGTGTCCTTTGTGCTTATGCTGCCAACCAGCACTTAACAAGTCAAGTCCGGGGAGCAAAGAACCTGGTGCACAGTAATTTTAAAGACCTAAGAATTTTCCTCAATGACACTCCAGGGGTAAAGAGATTCTTTCCTTATATGTGGTGTACCTGTAAGATAAGCATTCTAACAAACAATAGTGCTTCCTATTTGTATTAGTGTTGCATGCTACAAACCATATTTTGTTTATGCTTGCTCTGCTTTCCAGTTGCATAAAATGTAATGCACAATGCATGAGAAATCCTTTATCTTGTATTTATAAATATCCACCAGTTATTCTTATGGACCAGCGTTCTTTGAACACATTACTGCAGAGCACCTTATTTAACACTCCTTTGCCTTTTTTTCTGTTGCTGCGCTATGCATTGCCAAAGAGGTAATTTTTTTTTTTAAGGGAACTGACCTGTTTTTGGCCAGTCTTATAAAAGTGTACATGAGCAACTGCCCCATACATCACTTTTCTTTGTCAATATTCTCTAGGGTGAATGTTAGCCTTCATTGTATTTTTGAGCAACTTTTATTGTATATATTGAGACATACCAAATATGAAGCATAATATTCTCAATGGCTTCAATGTTTGTTTACAAGGAAAACAAAAAGTCCTCCAAATACTTCTCTGAATGACTTTCTGAAATAAAAGATGAATTCTTGTTAGAAAACTTTATAAGATAGCTTTTCCCCTCTGTTTGTTTGATGTTTGTTTCATTATCAACTGAAAACTCGATACAGTTTAAACATTTTGGCTTTAAAAATCATGTGGAAAGCAAACAAATATCTCACTTATTACAGGTAGCTAAAATTTTGACAGAGCCAATTCAGGCAACACTATCTCGTGTGGGTGTAGTGACCACCTTCTGAATTTGTTGTAAGAATCCCACTTTGTCAGAGAGTATGAACTATTTCTTCTTTTTTTACCTGAGGGTTTTGTGGTGATAAAGCAGGGGTGGGCAATAACTTTTAAAGGTGGGGGCACTTCACAAATTTTTAAAGTGGCCCCAGACTGCCCCACTAGGGGCAGGGCCTCAGGCAGAAGGGGAGGGGACAGGAATTTCTGTGCTCCCCTGTCCACAGACCTTGATTGGCCTGGAGAGAGGGGGAAGCATGTGAAGTCTTTGCCCCTTCCTCCATCCGCACCCAGTGCCTGGAATGATTCCGAACAGCCGGCAGTTAACTCGAAGCACCATGCGCCCATGGCAGGGGGAGAAGACTTTGCACGCTCCCCCATCCTCAGGTCTTGATTGGCCTGGGAGTGGGGAGGCATCCGCGGGCCAGAACAACCTCCTTGGTGGGCCGGATTTGGCTCATGGAGTCTCTCTTGCCCACCCCTGTGATAATGTTTAGGGATTCAGAATGTGTCATTCAACATTGCAGCCTTAGCTAGAATTTATTGTTCTTGTTTTACACAAAATCGTCATCCACCACTTTCTTAATTCTGTCCATACCTGGGCATATATTATTCCCTCTTGCCCCCATTGCATATATATGTAAATACAATTTTGTGGCCGAGCCCTTTGGTGTAGATATCGGGAAGGAAAGTTGAAGTTGCATAGTGAAACTTTGGCTTGCAGTATGGAGTGCTTTTTCATAAGTGTAGTGGGGTTTTTTTTATAGTCATTTTGAGCTGCCTCCAGGCATTAATGTGACCCTGACATTGGTGGATTTGACCCTGTCATACCTAATATTCTTCACATGCTGTCCTGCATCAGCTACAGCTGGGTGTACGCTGTAGGAAACATCAGAATATAAAACTTGTCTTGCTTCCTTCAGCTATCATGATGTATATATGAAATATCTAAAAAGCTAATGACTGCTAGCGTACTGTTTCACTAAATTAAAATAAGTACTGGACACAGAATGCTTATGGAAAGTTCAGAAATTCCTCAAGGTCTCAGTTATGTATTGTTTTCCATTTTATACCTAGACTTATTAGTTCTCTGTATAATTAAGTTAATGTTATCTATAGTTTATTTTATCGTGATTTTTCTTAATATGTTGCTTTGTTGTGCAAGACACTTTTAATTAAATCCAAGAAATTCTTTTGACTAATAGGAAGGATCTTGAGCTTGATAGTGGTATAAAATTCATTTGCTTGTAGACTATAGACAGTATTTCAGAAGTCTAATTTAACATGTCCAATCAGCATTAAGTGCACAATGTGTAGACTATTTGATAAAGATGTGAAGTGCTCAGAGCTATTATCATGGAAGATGTGTAGACTATATAAGGCAATATTGCATCAGACTTCAGCACAGTTAACATTGTCCGTTAATTATATCGGCTCATGCACTCTTCCTTTAGAATATCTATTCTTGTTTTCCTAGTAATTCTAATCCCACTTCAGTTTGCGATGTTGTCTGGCAGTTCATAGCAGTCCTGTCATGAATTGTTTAAATTAGCCTCTTTGGTAGACTCCAGAGCCTAGAAAGCCATGATGTATTTGTTTTTGACACTCTTACCATCTCACAAGCACACAATGTTTCATTTACTTCACATGTTGATGTTGGTCATGTAATCAATACTGCTTTTGTGACATGTTATATTTACTACACTGAATGCTTGAAGGTAGAAACCAAACACAAACGGATTAATAAAATACCTCATCAGCATAATGCTGCTGTCTGGGGTAGTGCAGAGCCCAGATTGTCACTGAACGGAACCACAGTATTGGTAAAAGGCACAGTCTACAATTAGAAAAGGGCAGCCACTTCTCTTCCTATGCCCATCAATGGAAGTGCCTGCAAGCTGCTTAGCATGGTAAAGGTAAATATAGGAATAAAAAGTGGGAAAGCAATTCATGTACTTGCTGCATATATCACAATGAAGGAGGGAGGAAATATTGTTAGATGTCTACATGGACAGAACTAGCATAAAACAGAATACACAAAACCTGGCTTGAGGGAGTCCTCATAAAGCAGTGTTTGATGCTATTAATTATCATTAGGGTTTAAATCTATTTCCTAGGAAACTTCCCAATTAAACATCATACTATTAAAGAGATTTGCACTGTGCAAGGATTAAATATATTGTTTGTTATTGAAAGTAATAACGCTAGAGTTCAAGAGTTTGGGAAGTTTGTAGCTAAATATGCATTTGTGGAGTGGTTGTTTCTTTACTAAAAATATTTTTTAAATCTTTTAGCAAATTGACTACTTGGTGAGCCAGTACAACACTACAAAGAACAAAGCACTCTCTGACCTTAATAGTAAGTAATATAAGTTTTTTTTTATTATCTATATCTATATTATGTTATATGTATATTTGGTATAGTTCAGTTTTCCAGTTTATACCTAGACTTATTAGCTCTTTCTCAACATAACTTATGATAATTATATAATCTATAGTTTATTTTATCTGATTTTTCTCAATATGTTGCTTTGTTGTGCAAGACACGACATAAATGGCTACTGACATAAAATGAAAGTCAAGGTGTTATAGCCAGAGTCACAGATTAATAAACATATGATTCTTTAGGGAAAATGTCACAGATACGATATGGCACAATACACATTTTTTTTAAAGTAAACTCCATTCTTCATTAAATGACTTTCACTAAGTCAAAGATTACTAATTTTGGGGTTCTTTTTTCAAGGTTAGTGACCCCTAGTACTTTCATTAGGGAAGCATTTCTTAATTTTTGAAGCATGGAACTTGTGCTAAGTGCCATGACTTCCGGCTGTAGTTTAGATTATACTGAAGTGAGGTGTATATAAAATCCCATTTAATTGGTTGACTAGTTAAAATATTTAACTAGTTAACCGAATAAAGGTGGGAAGTGGGTGGGAGGCCACTCCTTGCCCGGCTGGGCTACAGCACCCTGCTGGCCACTGTGTCCGGACTGGAGCTGCCCAGGCCCCCTCCCCCCATCACAGACGGGTTGCTCCTTCCTGGAGTGCACCTGGGCTTAAGGACAGTGTCTTGAGTTTCAAAGGAGTCAGTGGGTCAGGCTCCAGTTACATGAGAGACCACATCTCTATCTACAAGCCCCCAAGAGCTGTACTCCTCTAGGCAAATGGTGAAAAGCCAGAACAAAGTGTGTGGGAGCTTCTGACAAGGCCTTTTAAATAAGCCTCCCAAAGCCTACACTTAGCTTTCTATGACCTGAAAATGGAGAAAGCCAGAGATTCCAAAAAGCTCACTAAAGCTCACTTGACTATTACCCATCTATTTTACGTGGAAGATAGTTACAGTGATCGGCAGATGTACAAAAACCTAAGATGGATGGAAAATAGGAAGAATCTTTGGAAATGTCGTCATTTAAGAACACAGCTGGAGCTTTGGGGGGAAAGGAGGGAGAAAAGGATCCAAATAATCAATTTCTCTGTTACAAACTATTTTTCATGGCATATGAGTAATAAAATGGTTGCCCCAAATTCATAAAGTGTGTTTTGATAAAGTAAAATTAAGGAGCGGTAATAACAAAGCAATACTGGAGCATGCATTTCTGGTTGTATTGTTGCAGTGCTCAAGTGTGTTCACTTTCCCAAATCAGGTACTAATAGACAGACCGCATTCCCTTTTGATTTATTGCTTAATCCCACAAGCCTTAGAGGTCAGTGGTGGCAAAGAAGGTGTGGGCATTGGGGTCATCTTACAAGGAACTTGGATTTTTAGTCCCGAGAGCAGCTTTTTTTAGAAGTTCAGTAAAAACTGGTACAAGATGCTTGCTCCGATTAGGGAGTGATACATGATTGCATTGAACTGGTTTCCAGTGGATTTTATTTTCTCGTACTACAGATGTTGGACCGTTGCTTGGCAGCAGAGTTCAGGAGCGGTTTGGGAAAGAAGTACGTCCTGCACTTGATGCAGCTCTAACAATGGCAGGAGGTAAATGTACAGCCCTGCTTTTATTTTTTTAACCTTCTATTGCACTGTTAAGAGACTTACTGTCTTATTTCACAAGTTTTCGTAACCTGTCTATAGGTGGCGTTCTTTTCTGGGCAGTGACACTTATCAAGTGAATTGATTTTGTGCATGCCTTGGGGTAAGGGGGAAAGACATGGTCCCATTACTGAGGAAAGAGCATTATTCCACTGGCAGGAGCTTATTTTTCTTTTCCACAGCATATGTATCCTTGTGTCTTTGTTTATAAAGATACTATCAGATTTACTCAGTGTTGTCCAGATCCTGCAGGGCAGGGGGGTGGCAGTGTGGGGGGATGCAGAACTCAGGGCAGGGCCTTGGAGGGGCAGGGAGGTTTGAGCGTAAAAGGTGAGGAGGAGCTCAGGGCAGGGGTCCTATCTGGCATGGGCCTTTTATCTCCTCTCTCCCTGACCCAGCCACCGAGGGGTGTTCCCCCTCCTCTCCCCTTTTCCCCCCAAAGCACTGCAGCCAGGGAGTGGGAGTAAAGAGTGTGGGGTGGGGAGGCTACTTACTTGGTGTCCTGGCAGGCAAGATGGCTGAGCCAGCCCTCCTGACCATTCCCTTGGTGGTACAGCTGCCCTCAGTGGACACTCTGCGGGATAGCGCGTTCCTATGGGCTCGCTGCCCCCAGTGCCCACTCTCGTATTGTCCCTCTGAACAGCAGCCCCTCCCTTCCCATATTATGGAAAACAGCCCTTTTCCTAGGGCTTCCACTTGTCCTGGCACAACCAAAACTTGCTTTAAGTTAGAAGATAGGGAAGCTGCATACCAAATTCGGTGGCCCTCGCTCTTACATTTGGGAGGAGTGGGACCTGTTGTTTCTTTATAAGTGTCTTTGAATGCTAGGTTTTGACTAGGTAAAGTCCTATCTTCTCCTATTCCGGTAATACTAATGGTTTATGGAAGTTGCCATGGCAATGAGTTTACACAGCTGAGTTAGCCAGTTGATTGATTGCATTTGTATGCAAGATTTTGAGCTAATCTAGCCAGGTCTTTGTAGTGAATTTCTCATCGTTTGACATAGTATATCTGTTGCCAGATTTACTCTTCTTATAGGAAAAGGCTGATTAGGAAACATACAAACTTTTTGTGAATTGTAAGTAATGAGGAGTAGTTTCTGTTTCTCAGGCTGGTCATACTCTGATTTATAGCTTCAATCCTCATAGCAGTGTTGCTGCTTTTTTGCGTGTGTGAGCTATCACCATCAAGTTACAGCCGCTCCCCGAGTTACGACCATCTCCACTTACGATCATCCGCACTTATGACCAAAGTGGTTGTAAATGCAGATCCGAGTTACGAACGGCGATCCGCACTTATGAACAGCACGGTCGCCATGTAACTCTATGGGATCCGAGTTACGAACACTTCGAGTTAAGGATCAAGTGTTGGTCCATAACTTGTTCGTAACTTGGGGAGTGGCTGTATTATATTTGTCTAGTTTATAGTTAAGATGGCAGTGACTAAAATTTCATGTCTAAAGATGCTTTGGGGATTAGTAACACTTGATTCTGTGACTTGTCCATTTTAAAGATGATTTTTAGCCATTCTTGTTCTGTGTAAGATTGCTAACTCAGGAATTTGTAAATGGTGCGGTTTTTCATACAAAAGTTTAAAAAAAACCCCTGAATTTAGTCTTTTTTTTTTTAACTCTACTCATGCACATGAATCTATTTGCACACATCATCGAACCCCTTTCTCATCACCCATTGTTATTCTCCTTTCTTTGCTTTATTTTTCTATTGGGCTTGAAGTCAAAGTGGAAAGGGCTATCAAAGGTAAAAGACTTGACAAAATCTTGTGTGTTGTGTGAAGTGTGGTTCATTTTTTGTGCACTTTCTTGTGCATTTTTAGCTGTATTTGTTTGTCTATTCTTCTTCTGTTCAGCACTTCATTGATTTTATATGATTGGGTTGAGATCTAAAGGCAGAAAATGTTGTATCAGCCAGATGCTAATGCTGGTTCAACATGTTCTGTTTCGTTTGAAACTTATATTTCAGTGATGTGCCCCAGGTGTATGGTAGTGATAGAAATACAGAAAATATTGTATTGAGCTTGCAAAACAAGCCCTGGATTTTTTTGCTAATGATTTGACCCACTTGCACTGGTATATGATGATGAAAGAGTGGTCTCATATTTGTATTGTAATCCACCAGAACTGGTGAACCAAATAAAAGGGGTACGTTTTGGGTGGATGGAGTCTTGGTAAACTAGATTGACTGACTGTTCTTGGCCTGTGCTAGCAAAATATGCCTACTTCTATTTGCAGTTTATCTTCTGGTGCAATAGAATAGTTTTTTGCAGTTAATTGTATGTATGCATCTTGCTGAGTTAACTAGTCTGACTTCTAAATTAAACTTTGTATCATGGCAGCAATCAGAGAAACAAAGGAGGCATTGGAAAATGTGAGTGTCTCTGTGGAGGTTTTGCAGGAAGGTACTGAAAGGCTGCATGTTAACCTGACTGATGTTAAAATACACCTGAGCAACACACTCAGTGACTCTGCATGCTCTGCTGCTCAAGCTGCTTCAACTTGCAACATGATCAGAAATTCATTACATCAACTGAATATCAATGCCAACTTCAGTGGGGTAAGAACATATTTTTCAATGTTTCACAGTGTAGTTTAATTGGATTAGCTCAATAATATTCCTCTGATTCAGGCTCAATCTGTGACATAATCTGTATAGTAAAATAATCTCTTCTGTATCTAGGGCACTGATGGAGAAAGGAAGATCCAGATCGGCCAAATAGCAATGTGAAAGTGCTGCTCTGGCCAATACATAGGGTTGCCAGGTGTCTGGTATTAAACCGGAAAGTCCAGTATTTTCATCTCCTGTTCAATTTTTTTAAAAAGTCAGAAAATACCGGACACCTAAAATGTTCGGTACTTGGTTTTTTTTCCAGCCAGGAGGTGAAAATCCCAGGCTGTCCGGCTCAATACGGAGGCAGCCTGGCAACTCTAGTGCTTTCTGGGTTCTGCAGGGAGCTGTCTGGCCCGGTGCAGGGAGGCAAGATGGCGGGCCGTCACCAGCAACCTGTTAGGACCAAAAAGCCTCACCGCATGGTTTTTAAAGGGGCCACGATGGGGAGATGGGTTTCAGTATTTTTCTCAAACCATTTGGCAACCCTACGGTACAATGATCAACTAACTATAATTGCTGAGTATTAAAAGCAAAAAATTGATCAGACAAAAGATTGAGAGCACTAGAAATATTGTGCTATACATATTCTTCCAGTTTGTTTTTACCTCTCCCTTGAAATACATTGTCATGTAGTGTATGTTCTGTTTTTATTCAATTTTTTTTTTCCATCCTAGTTGCCTGGTGTGAACACGCAGCTTGCCAAAGTCAACGATGTCCTTAAAATAGACCTTTCCAGTCTTGTTCAAAAGGTACATTTCTTGGTACATTAAATAATAGGATTCATATCATATTTGTTCTTGGCATTCCTAAGTAGAAGTATCATATTCCCCCTTACCTCTTCTTAGTGGATTTCTCTCCTAGCTGTTCAAGTGTTGTTCATACCTTAAGATTGAATATGTAGTAATACTTAAGGCTTTACATCTTCAGAGCACTGTGTGTCCAGAATTAACATTAGCTGTCTACCAAAGAATATTCTTCAAAACCAAAAAGACACAAATCTGGGTCTACTGGCATGTGTTTTATCTTTTTAAAGCATAGGTACTTTTAGTAGGAGTCTTGTTTTAGGAAAGAAAAAGCAGTTCTCAAGGCCTAGGGCATGAGGGTTGTTTGTAATACTTTGTTTCCCATAAAGGCCCAAGAAACAGGATTGAGATTCTTGTACAAGTGAGTGTTGTTCCTCTTTCCTGACTGGTTCTGTACACCAGTCTCCACATGACGACATTTTTTTTATTTTGGGATGGGGGCACTCTGAGAGAAGTAGACTGTATGGGTGTTTTAACATTTCAGCATTGTTTACTGAGAAGACACACATGCATCCTTAGGGCATGTCTGCACTACAAAATTAGGTCAATTTTATTTAATTCAACTTTGAACATCTGATTTAACATGCAATTCTGCATATCCTCACAGGGCTGGCTCTAGGTTTTTTGCTGCCTCAAGCAAAAAAATTTTTGGCCGCCCTCCTTTTTTTGTCTGGGGAGGGTGCACGCACAAATGCAGCTTGCACACTTGCTTGTACGGCTTCCTGGGGGATGGGGCCTGCACTTCAGGGGGAGCCCAAATCCTGGGGCATTTTCATCTCCTAGGAGAGTGCCAGGGACTCCCCACGTGAGGACAATGGGAGGTCAGGTTCATCCACAGCGAGTCAGTTAAAGACTTCTAAAGCATGCAGCTGTTCACATCACCTAGTGCTGGAGTCCCGGTCCCAATCCTCACTCTGCAAAGCCTTATAATCACTCAGACTCCAACCCCGACACATAAGCTGTCCAACTCTTGGTGTTCATGAACAAGAATCAGCCTCACTATACAATGAGACAGTTGAAAGGGATTAAGAGAACTCAACTCCCCAGCTCTACTGTCCAGAACAAGACAGGCACCAGACAACAAAACCCCATTAATCTAGAACCTATTCCATGAGTGCAGCCCTGTGCTTTCTCCTTCAGGGACGGACCAAACAGTCTCTGAAGCAGGGTGGATTGATTTAAATAGCTTTGATTTAAATCTCTAATTTTAATCATGATTTAAACTGGTAAGCAGAAAACCTAGGTTTAAATGAACAATTAATCATTAAATTATAATTTTAAAATATTTTCCTAAAGGATGGTTGAATCTTATTGATTAGCAACCTTTAAAACATGTTGATTTAGAACTAAATATAACCTTTATGTCAAATTTGGTGCTTCTGTTTACTAACCAGGAGAATACATGCAGTACAGCTACCAACTAAATAAATGCCCAAATAATTGTGTAACTTAGATGTAATCAGATTCTTAATTTTTACATTTTTATTCTGTTACAAAATGGTGTGTAATAGGAACACTTAAGACAGGTTTTTACCCCATTTATTATTTGCTGTGTGGTGGCTACTTTTTTTTTTAAACATGATTTGCACCTACTTCTGTCTGGACAGAAATTCTATTTAAAATAAACAAAGCCAGCATTTAATTTTTGTATGAAATAAAACGACCTTAAATGTGAAGGTCACAACAAAAGAGTATCCAAACACATTTTGCATCTGAAATTCATTCTTTAAACAAAGGAAATATCCATAGTGAATTTAACAGATTGAATCTCGTCGTCATGTTCTTCAAGATGTTAGAACGCTCTCATAACCTTTTTTACTGAGAAGAGGGAAAACCAGTTTTTCTGGTTTGTCAACTCTTGATTTTGCAACAGCGAATGAACCAATCATTGAATTAAACTAGCTGAATAAACCAAAATGATAAAAACATTCTCTCCACCTGCAGAAGAAGCTACTGCTGATGTAAACACTGATTCTGGGTACTTACACTAGTGAACTGGTAGAATTTCTTTAAAAGTTGACAGGACACAAGTTCTATTTAATTTTTAAATTTAGTTCATAAGTTATTTAAGTAGGTTATGATTAATTTAGGCCATAACAATTTTTAATTTAATTTTTAAAGGTATACTATTAAAACAAAGTCTATTTAAATGGGATCACAATTCCAATTTTAATAAAGCTCTCCTGCCCCAGACAGGAAGGGACTTGGGGACACGGGCACTGGGAATACCAGAGTTCCCCTTCCTCAGACAAAGGGAGAGGGAGAATCACCTGGGTCCCAGGCAGGGGTGAGATTGTTAGGACACAGCACAAGGGGGCTGGGTTCCTGGGCAGGGGTGTGTATGTGGGGAGCCGGGGGTTCAGGGCCCAGAGAGTAGGGGAAGGGAGGGATTGTTTAGAGAGCCAGACAGGAGATGGGGATCCAGGTGGGAGGCAGGGAGGAGGAGACAGGGATGGGGTCCCAGCAGGGTTTCAGTGGGCCAGGAGGTGGGGTTGCTGGGCAGAGGCTGAGCTGGGGGAGGAGAAGAGAGCGGGGAGGTAGTGGAGGGAGAGGGTTGTGGGGCAGAGGCACACAGGCCGGGGGGGGGACAGCCGGGCAAGGGGGGTTCATAGGCAGGGGAGTTGCGGGGGAGAGAACACAGGTGGAGGGGGTGGGGGACAGGGAGATGCGGGGGAGTGGCTGGGGGGGGCACATGGCTGGGGGGGGCAGCCACACTCGGCCTCACCTGCTGCGGCCACACCTACGCTGCCTTCCCAGCAGGGGCCGCACCTTGGGGCTGCCCACGCAGAGCTCCTAGCGCCCCGGGGCCAGGCGCAGGCTCCGAGCAGCCAGGCGCAGGGCTCCTAGCTCAGGGTGGACTCCACCAGGCTCCCCGCTTGAGGGATGGGGCCCCACCGCAGCTGAGCCCCAGCGCCCGCTGAGCCCCTGAACTCTGGGAGCAGCCACCATGGCTGTGGCCTGCCCCACCAGGCTCAACGTCACCAGCCGTGGCCGCCCTGCACCGGAGCCAGGCGCCCTGCCTTCCCAGCGCCCTGCTCCGCCCTCCCTTCCCAGTGCCCTGGGGCCAGGCACAGCCTCTGAGCAGCAGGGCGCGGAGCTCCCAGCTCAGGGTGGCCTCCGCAGGGCTCCCTGCTGCCCTGCTCCTCCTGCCGGCTGGAATGCCACCCCTGGCAATGTGTCACCCCAAGCACCTGCTTGTTTTGCTGGTGCCTGGAGCCAGCCCTGTATCCTTAGGTAGCTGGCTAGGGATTAGATAGTCTAGACACATTTGTTACAAAATTGTCCTAAGCTTATAGTGTAGACCAGCCCTTAGCTTTGTAAGTATTAGGTTTATGAGACACAATAAGCACTTTAGGGTCACAATCATGAGACACTGACTGACGTATGTTTTAAAAAGTGTGTTTGCTTACCCAATAACTATTTGGGAGAGCAAGCTACCTGGATTAGACTCTCTCATTTAGCTTTCTGTAGTATTTTGTTCTTTCAGTGGGTGACATGAAATTTGTCTGAGCAATTCAGCATTGAGATATTATTTTAACCCTTGCCCTTTATTTTAGGGTTATGCAGCCTTTAATGATACTCCAGATTTAGTGCTGAACCAAACCAGGAACGTCTTATCAGGTGAAACTGATGATAGAATTTGCTTTTTATTTTGCTAAATTGTTTTCTAGAGCATAACATTAAAATTTAGTATCACTCTTTTAGTGGGTGTATATTTGTATCCTGTGTTTTGGTGATCTAAGAAAATGTAAAAGATTAAATATAAAATGTGTTCACGTTTCTGTAGACTGAAAGACTACTTTTGGCAGCATTCGATCTAAGAATACAACGTATGGTGTCTTGTACATGGTTTCAGAGATTATTACTGTCTTGCAAGTGAAATCGTGGCATGTAAATGGCATATGGGTTACTGTATCTTTACTTTGCTATAATGTTGACAGTGCTTTGGTTGGAAGCATACACAGTAGCCATTTACTTAAGCTAAGCTCCTAATAAAAAAAGAAACTGGTCTGTGTGAAATCTAGTGGGTAAAATGCATGCCTTACATAATATTTTAACTGCTCTTATCTAACTTGTAAGTAACCAAAAATCAAACAGTTAAAACAGTTAAATTGACTAATCGTTTATTTACCATTATACGTTAATATGTAGTGCATTTAATATATGAACGCGTATACTGATCTATTTTAATTGTTGTGCTTGCATTATGGACCTATTCTGGCTATCCTAACAGCTGTTCCTTGTAAGTCTGGCAAATAGTACTCAATATGTATGTAAAACTACCATACTGTGTGTCCTTGTCTAAAATGAGTCAAAGTTTTCTAAGGTGATGGGAGTTTCTCATTAAGGAGTTCTAAATGCAAAAATACTGATTTCCAGTAGCTGCCAACTTGCATAAAGCCAGGCCAGCTTTCATTATTTTAGCAGTTTGGTGTTTCTCACTAATAACTGAGTACAGGATAGAAATCAAGTTCAAAAAAGAATAATTTCATGAATATTTTATGCCTTAGAAGGAGGGTTTGATTCTAGGAACCTGCTACCAGAATCTACTTCTATCAAAGCATAGAAAAGGTGACAATGTTGACCCTTAACAAATTCATATGGCAAGTTGACATCTGACAGGATGCATCCTGACGGAATAGGGTACATCAGACTCTTGAAGGGAAAAAACGCTGAAAAATACATTTCTTCATATATTTATGGTACAATGGGAGTGTGAAATATTTTAGGATCTCTGCAGCTAAATATAATTGTTAAATTACAGCTGCAGATTATGTTCCTTCATAAATTGAGATGCCCATAGAATGAGATGAAGAATGCTGCTAATTAATTGGCAAGGCTTTATATTTAAAGTATACATGTGTGTGTATATATAAAGAACTTCTAGCTTTTTGCTGTGTTGAGAAGTTAATATAGGATCTGTAATTTCTTTCATAGGGTGTGTGTTTAAACACTACTTATTACAGTATACCAATCTTGAAACTTCTCCCACTGGTCATTCATAAATGTATTGCCTTGTTTGTTATATTACAAAAAAATGCAAGATTTATGTTAGCTGGAATTTTAAGACTCATTCTAAAATGAATCAACAGAAAACTTTGACTTCAGCAGCCTTAATTTTTAAGTTGAATGTTAAAACTACAATATGTGCATCTTAAAATGTCATTATCTTATGTTGAGCGCTAATAGTCCTTGTGGCTTGCCTGTCCTGTTTCATGCTTGTCATAGCTTGCCTTTCATTTCATCCAGATTGTATATGGAGAATGAGTATTTTAATTTGTTCTTGAAATATAACTTTTTTTTATGTAATGATGTACACCCATAATGCTTGGTTTTTCAGATATCAAAAATTTGTTGGAATCTGTTGGTTCAAATATCACTAGCTTCACTAAAAAGCTTCCTGTTCAGAAGGTTCTAGCTGATTTCTCAATATATCTTACTGAGGGTGAGGCTTTTGTTCAAGATTATTTCCCAGTAGTGGAACAGTATGACTTCTACAGGTAGGTACATATTGTTTAAGTAATAATGTGAGCGTGGTATGCTGTCTAGGAATATTTTTAAATAATTAGTTTTCGTCAGGATAGTAAAAATGTCATTACCGAGTGTATCCTTGAGTCTATTGTGAAGTTGTAATTTATTATTTGTCTGGTGGTAGAAGCTCTGCCAGGATTGTGTTGTGCACTCTACAGACAAAGTAAGAGACTGTTTATGTCCTGAAAAGCTTACAATCTATTTGGATATGACAAAGGATGCGGATAAAGAATGTAACATAGAATCACAGTGATAGTTTGCAAATATGTTAATTCCGCCGTTTTCTAACAGCTCTCTTTATAATCCTTTTGAGGGATCTCTTCTGAATTGTCATCCACACATAATATTTTTTTACCTTTGAAACTCTTTGGTATTTCTTCTCTAATACTCATGATTAATATTTGGACTGATATGCCATACATATTAATCCTATAACTTGTCTTTACTGATTCCCTAGATGGTTGGGTTGTCTAATTCTCTGCTGCATGGTGATTCTGATCCTGGTTTTTTACTATCTTGGATTATTATGTGGTACCTGTGGTTATGATAAACATGCTTCTCCGACTACCAGAGGCTGTATTTCAAACACTGGAGGCAATTTCCTCATAGCGTGAGTGTTTTATTTTTACCAAATATAAATGAACTATTGTACAAACATATCCTGCAGTTGTGCTATAATGTGGAAAGTATATTTTGAAGAGCTTTATCACCTGGGTAAATATATACTTTGGTCAACTGAGGAGAAAAAATTGATTTCAAGATGAAGATACAGGTTAAATGATTGAAAACTAAGATCCTCAGTGGAAGCAAGATCTGGCCTTGGAATGCTTAAAAGATGAAATTGGTTGGCATTGATATATTTCTTTACTAGAAGGTCACATAAGATAAAACACATTAAACTGTTATTATGAGAGCATCATAGCTAACATCCATCCCATTTATACCAACTTGAGAATTGCAAAATTGGACCTTCTGTCAAAGTATTTAGACTACAAATAGAATTGGTAGTTTTTCCTCTAAATAGTAATATGTATGGAACATATTTTTAAACATAGTTTGAGTTCCCAAAGGAAGAGATTAGATCTGCTGCATCAGAAGTTTAGGAAAATGTGGCCTCTTTCTGTCTGGTCAGAGGGCTTTGTTCTGTGGATGGTAACGATGCTTAAGGATTTAGCATGGGTTGAATCCGTTCTTCCTCCTGAGGACATCTGGAACTTGCAAAGCCACTCTTCAAAACTAGAGGCTTCATTCAGTTTTTTTAGAAAACAATGGACTCACTCTTGACAGAGGCAGTGTGCTCCACTTCTAACCTAAGCAGTCAGAGAACCTGCTTGTGGCTCGCAGACTCTGATCCTTAATGTGCTTTAATCTACTCCCATTTCAAAGTAAGCAAATTTAAGTGTGCAGTGTGTGCACAACATGCTAATGCAATGTAGACTAGGGATGTAGAAGAGTAATCAACTGTGAAGAATTGGGCTGTGCCCACAAAAGCTTGTGATACCATCTACATGTTTTGTTAGTCTCTAAAGTGCTACCAAACCATTTGTTGTAGTGTTAAGTTTATCCTAGGCTTATTGGTTAATCTAGTAGACTACTCACATTTCTTCCTCCCTCCCCCCATCACTGCCTCTGTATCAGAGGCAGCAAGAGCAGGGTGTGTGTGCAGGAACCAGTTAAAAGCCAGTTCCCTCCCGCACCAGCTCTACAACTTAAAAGCCAGTTCCCTCCCGCACCAGCTCTACAATGCCACCTGCTGCCCCTGATAGAGGTATCTACACGGGGAGGGAGAAGGAAGGCCACTGCGAAGCAGGCCCTGCCCATGGTGGGCCCAGGCTTCCCGCAAACAGAAGCTGCTCCACATCCTGCGGAGCAGCCTCTGTCCTTGGCAAGCCTGGGCCCAATGCAGGCATGGACTGCTTTGCAGCAGCAGCCCCTATCCACGGGGGTCCGAACTTAGGCCCACAG
>JANRFK010001234.1:100087384-100122906 GCA_030068395.1 Apalone spinifera
TCGTTTGCAAGTTCGAATGCCTACATTAGCCACCCCTAGTTCGAACTAGGGGGCTAGTGTAGACATACCCTTGAATAGTTGACTAACTGCTAAGAATTCATGCAGTTACTCGACTGTTCTCTTACCTGCTATGTAACATCCCACAAGTAGACCCCAGCTTGCCATAAACTAAATGTCCATCTAGACAATCCAGTGGTCCCCGAAACTTTTTGACAGTAGTACCCCTCCTTATCCCAGTACATTGTCCACTTACCTTGGAGCCGAGGCCAGAGCTAAGGTGTGTGTGGAAGGGGCGTGGAAATGCAGAAAGGGATTAGGGATCTGAGGCTGGAGCTGTGACTGGGAGTGGGGCCAGGAGAGGAGCTGTGGCCAGGGGAAAAGGGTCATGGGGTGGAACCAGAAGGATTGGGGTGGGGTAGCACTCTTTCTGCCTCTCCCCATGGGAAGGTAGCCCAGGCTGCCACACTGCACTCACTTAAACATTTCTTCCCATGTCCCATAATTTGGGGACCTCTGCTTGAGTTTGATGCAGCACTACAGTCTTTGCATCTACTTGGTAATTGCAACAGTTCCTGCATTTTGGCTTAGCTACTGCATGCACGTCAGTGTTCCTAAACTCTCACTGGATGTCTTCCTTTTTCAGCGGAGTTGGATTCAGTTTCCTTTTCTCCTGGGTGCTGATGACGATAGTGGTCATCACCTTCGTTACAGGTGGAAATGTAGAAAAGCTGGTCTGCGAACCCTTTGAAGACAGGACTTTGTTCAAGGTGAGGTTATTCATGCTGAAAGTATTTAACAAAACATCCAACCAACCACCAAAAACCCCTACAAATACCAAACCCACGAGTCTGAGAGGTTTGTAACTTTTGCCCTGATATAGCATTTATGATGACACAGACTTTGTCATGATGGTACGAGGCTCTTAGTATCCACTCTGGTGGAGAGGCTTAACTTCCTCTTGCTTCAGTGTGCTACTGAGGGTATGTCTACACTGCAGCACTATTTCTAAATAACTAGCACTATTCCTAAATAACTTAGTCCACGTCTACACAGCAGGCAGTTATTTCGAAATAGTGTCAAAATACCATCAAGCTGGAGGACTTCTTACTCAGACTCCTGTAACCCTCATTATATGAGGAATAAAGGAAGTCGGAGGAAGAGTGCTCTATTTTGAAATAAGTGCTGTGTGTAGATGCTCCCTATTTCAAAATAGCTTATTTTGAAATAAGATACACAATTGACACCTCAGTTTTCATAGCATATTTCACATTAAGCCCTGCTGTATAGATGCACCCTGAGAATGGCGTTGCAAATACAGTCTTCCTGCCCCTGGAGGTAAATCTCCCTGTAGCTCAGAAGCATCTGCTATGTTGCACACTCTGCTCCTTAGAGATCATTGGGGTGTTGGGTGGCTGTTTTTATTTTCATCAGCAGATAAACTGAGGGTGAGGCATACATACATGTGTGTTGACAGCTTGCACAAACAAATGCATGTAGGATTTTAGAAATGTAGACTTGTGATAAAAAAAACTTGAGTTCACTTTTGTTCTAGGTTTTGGATACTCCCTATTTACTGAATCGGCATTGGAGAAACTACCTTTCTGGCATCGTGCTTAAAAATCCAGATATTAATTTGACCTTTGAAAAAGTTTACAGGTATAAAAAATAAAATCTTGGCCAGGATTTACTGTTGTGAACGTGCATTGCTTTTTGTGATTCTTGATGTCTTCATTTCCCTATGCTAGATTTCCAACACCACAAATTGCCTTTACTGTATAAGGTAACTCTCAGTATCCTAGTAAATCAGTAGCAAAGTGAGATGACCTGCCAATAAATCAGTTTTGGTGGTCTTAATATAATATAACTGAACAAAAGCAGTTGCACTTGTTAAAAGCTGTTTTGTGTATATTACAGCATCAAAGAATCTTTCAGACTAAGCAGCATTGTCAAATACTGTCCTTCCTATAGCCTGACATCCAAGCGATAAGGCTAGAACTTTTAAAAAATGTAATCTAACGTGTGCAGGCACTGTTAATTTTTTAAAAGGCACCAAGATTGATATTTAAACTGATATGTGTACCATCTATTTTCATAGTGACTGCAAAGAAAACAAAGGAATTTATACCACACTTCATCTAGAAAATCTCTTCAATATTAATGAGTTTCTTAACATTAGCATGGTAAGTAAAGGAAGTTTGTGATTGTGATCCTAGTTTTGGAGAGTTAAGGGAGATTGCAGTTGTCAGCTAACCTTTTTAGGTGTTCCTGAACATAGTGCAGTACTTTTGGTATTTGGAGGAAGGAGGAGTTGTCCCTTCTTATAGTTTATACTTATAGCAGTTACACTTTCTCCCAGTTTAACCAGGTTTATTATTTTTGGTAAGTCACTTTGTAGAATTCTTCCATTCTGTGCATTGGGGTTACTTATTTATAATGTTGCTGGGACATGGCTTATGATATACAGGAGATCAACTTAGATGATCTGGTAGTCTGTTCTGGCCTTAGGCATTGACATTCTTTTGTTCTTATTTTACATATATGCAGACCTCAAAGTCAAGCATTCTCCAGGAGATGCTGAGATGCAGACATTATACATCTCACTCTGCGTATTGCATGCCCCTGTATGACCTGTTCAGTTGGCAGGAACTAGAATTGAAGTTGCCAAAGAGATGCATTTCTGTTCTATATGCTCCCCACAACATGTGTCAAAACTTGTATTTGAGAGAAGAAAAAAATTATTTCCCTCAACTTGGCTTTTAGAATTGTCCAAGGCTAGTTAGATGACATTACTAGTCATCAGCAGTTCTAATTTTTATTGCAGTAGCTTCTAGAGGCCCCCACAAAAGGTCTGTGCCTCATGATGGACATTGTGCCTATACACAGTAAGAGATGATCCTCACCCCAGAGAGTGTAAGAACAATATGCGAAACCGAGGATAAATGAAGGCAGAGAGACATGAAATTACTTATAGCAATCAAGTGGCAAATTTGGATTAGAACTTTGATTTCCTGAGTCCCAGCCCAGTGCCTTGTCTGCTGGACGGCACAAATCAGTGCAGTACTTGTCTTGCATTACATAGTAGTCTCGCGCCTTTCTGTTATCTCTATAAATTGTTAGAGGATGGTTTCTGGTCAACATCCTTGTGTTTAGGAAAATATAAAGGATTTTCTGATTATGGTACAGAATTTTTGACAGGGCTGAAGATAAAATGCTACTGCCCTGTATTCTCCAGATCTGTCAGATAGTCTATGGCATAACTTATCCATTTGAAGACAGCTTTATTTCCTGCATTTTATCCTGGTATCTGTTCTCTCAGGAAGTACATTGAAATATGTCATTGAAATAGAGGAGCCAAAAGGATGCAGAGACCGGTTAGGACACTGCAAGGTTAGAGTATGGGAAAAGAAGAATTGGGCCAATTATCTAACTAACTTAATTGGACACCCAGTGGTATAGCTGAGAATAGAATTGGATCACTTAATTTCTATGTGAATTAAGTGACAGGAGTCATACGTCAACAGGAGCAAGTACTTTCAAGTAGGGAGTGCCAAATCACTGGAAGAATATGGACTCGGTGTGAACCAATTCTTTTCTTGTCTTCCCCCCCCCCCCCCCCCCCCCCCCCCCCCCATCCCAGTATACAGAAGATGTATCACTGAAAATTGAACATATTAATGTAAATCTTAGCAGTGTAGTTTTGCTGGATGAAATTGGAAAGCAGAACCTTCTGAATTTCAGCTCTTCAGGGATAAATGGAATAAACTTTGCAGCGTATTTGACAGAGGTAAGATAATGGTAACCTCAAATTTGGGAGGTCATTAGCATCTGGAAGAAAATGCAGTAGTACACATTTATTCTGTTTTGCCTATTAAGACAAAGGTTGGTTCATATGTGTGGGCTTTTAAGGGACCCAATTAGTTGGACAAAATCACTTGAATAAGAGTACTGCTTGGGATTAGATCCATAAATAACTCAGTATTTAGGGAAAGGGTTAAGTTATCTAACAGTGCCATAATTTTAAAGTAAATGTAAATTCAGTAGAATGGGAATAAGTTTGTATCTTTGATCTTGTTTAGATCAATAAAAGTGTTACCAAAGTGGATCTTCTGTCATTTGCTAATGATTTGGAAGCAAGAGCGGACCAGTTGGTGAGTTTTATTTGAACAATGCAAAGAATGTAGAACTGATGGCTATTAGATGTTAAAAGTTCTGTTTTCTGGCATTGTAGGGCACGTTGAAGTAATTTCCATACACTTTGTAGTTTGTATTATCAACATTTTATCACTGTAAATATCCACCAACTGGATTTTGTATATGAACAGTCTTTGTTCCTCTCACATGCACACATCCTGCAATGGGGTATGCAATGTATATATGTAACTCATGTGGTGTGTTTCATGTTACCCTTTTAATATTATTCATTCTTCCCTCTATATGCCTGTGCACATCATTTCTGCCTCTATTGCCTTGGTTTTCATTTATAGAGTATTTAGTGTTGTTGCTTTTTGTTTAAGAGAAATTGGCAAATCCTGCAAACTCCATTTCAGATAAGCATTATATTTTATGATCTCAGCTTAATGAAAAAACTGACCCAAATCATGGTGAGGAAAATCTATTTGAATACATTGTCCAGTCATTATGTTATGGATGCTGTTTTTAGAAAATATTTATACTGCGTTAACACCTAAATCTCCACCCTGGGACCGAGGCCTTGTTGTGCTAGGCACTGTACAAACATCCACAAACTGGTACCTGCTGTGAAAGGCTTATAGGCAAAAGTTACAGACCAAAAAAGGATAGGAAATAACACTATACAAGCAAATTCACCTGGGGAAGGATTGGCACAGTTACATAGGCTAAAATCTCACGTGTAGTTTTATATTTCCATACATAGTTGTTGTTGTTGGGTTTTTTGTTTTGTTTTTGTTTTTAAATAAACTGACAATGGAATAGTGAGCAAGCATAACAATCGAGGCCAAAGCAAAGCAATCTGGTGTCCCACACAACATGGCCCTACCATATCTATGTTCCTGTACAGTGAAGGATTCTCTCCTTGCAAAGAAGCAGAGGCAGTGGCATGAGGAACTCCTTCCACATCCTGAGGTGGTAATAGGAACACCTCCTTTCCCAAGAGAGACAAGAGTAACCACAAAGTGTTTACTCCAGCTTGTTGGGTGCATGAGGCAGGCCTGCTGCACTTTTCTTCTTACCAGACATTCTCTATTTATGTGGTGGTGATGGGAAGGGCAACAAAGGTGAAAGTACACTGGTGTGGTGTACTGGGAAGAACTGGCCACCAGCCTGGCGTACACACAGACAGTTTCTCCCCCCCCCCCCCCCCCCCCCCCCCCCCCCCATTCCCATGCTGGGGGCCCTATCAACAGAGTTGTTGACAGGGGGTGAGCAAATGGGCAGCTGCCCTAGGGCCTAGCAATTTAAAAGGTTACTTTATTTTCACTAAAGACCATTAGTACAGGTCAAACCTTTCATAGCTATTGATTCAGGCTCTCTGCGCACACATGCAGATAAGTGGTTTGGTTACGCTGTTTTCATTTTTTCTTTGTAATTATGAGAGCGCAATACACCTTTTTTAATGAAAGTCAAGATTTTTCTGTCATTGCATGACTTCAGGCATTGGTGCCTAAAACACAGGTCTATATTGCCTTCATCCAACTCTTTAAAATTATGTTGCCTTAACTGAACACCTTTCATGCAAAATGTAGACGAATCTTCCCAGAGGATATTGCAGCGAAGCGTCATTGAAAATGTTACCTCTTCTGTTTGTACAACTTTCATAAGCACAAGGGTACAGTATTTTTCTTCATTAAAGTTATGACAGTGCATTCATTATCCATTTAACAGCCAAATAATTGCATTCCAACAAAATGAGCTCATAAGAAATTTTATCTTGAGTCAAGAGGGACACCTCAAAGTACAACATACTCTTAAGTCCGCAGTTAAAGACCCTCCCCTTTCCCTGGAATTGCTCATGGAAGAGACTCTTTAATGATAGATTCTGCTACATTTATAAAATGAGATGATCTGTGACCCTATATTTTTGTTGTGGGTGCTTTTAAAAAAAAGTAGAGAAAAGATAGTCTGCTGTGAAGTATACAGTACTAAAATGCCTTATTTGTCATTGTGGAAGTTTTCCTGCTCTGTGTATTTAGTACTCCTTGGTGATGCCAATCAGAGTAATGGATGCGATCATAGATGGAGCAACATGATGCGTTGGAATCCATGCAGGGAAGCGCAATTGCTTTGAAATTGACCCTAGCATCTAAGGATATTGTGTTTTATGATCCCACGCTGTTTTAGATAGCTCTGGATGTTTAGGTGAAGTTTGGAGGAATGCAAGCAATATAGCGGGAGATTTTATGTGTAGGGACTTATCTGGCAGCTATAGTACAGGAGCTGAACTAAACCTCATTGGCTTATGTCTTGCTAATAGCAGTTGGTACGTTTAATCTGCCACACTTGAGGGTTACGGAATGTTTTCTGACGGCTTATCAGTCCACTCCAACATCTGTTCAGCTGCTACAGCAATTTGGTTTCTCTTTATTGCACATTCTTCTGTTTTTTGCCTCCCTATATTCCTTCCCCTGAATGGTTGGGTTGTTTGTTACAGGCCTGGGGATTCACTTGGTCAGCGTGTCCATAGTGAGCTGTCCCACCTGGGATCCTGGAGTGCCTTCCCCAGGACAGTTGACATCTAGGCCTGTTGATGGCTTTGGTTACTGGTGTTCTTGCTGAATACCTTGAGTTGTCTAGCCCCATTAGGAATCCTTTGACTGTTGCTTTTTCTCCCTAAGTAGCACAGATTCTAGGGATGCCTATATTCTAAAAAGGACCTGCGGCCAAAGCTGAACTGGTTCACCACTCAGTTTCCTGATCTACATTTACTTATTGCTCATGTTCAGCACTGGATTTTGCTGACACATTGCAAGCATCTGTTTTCAGCAATAGTTCTGTATCCACATCAGACAAGTGTTAGTTGTACAGTAAGTGGATTCATGAATAAGTGCTGCTTGTTGGTAGGGACCTAGTTCTACCAGCCTTCTTCAAGCTGCAGTCTCTCTTCCCACTCATCCCACTGACAAATAAACTACTTCACTGGGGAGAGGACCACTTTTCCTCTTCTCTGCACTGTGAACAGATTAAAAACAAGTTACGGTTTAAAAAAAATCTGACCTATTTCCTTCTCTACATGGGAGAGAAAAGCAAGATCTTGTTGTCATCCCCATTCTCATCAAAGGATTGGGATTTGAATGGGGGAGAGAGTCTTTCTGAATGAACTAGTTGACATATATTCATATATTTACTCTGATTAAAAAAAATCCATGGCACCAAATCTCAGGCTGTGAGGTTACACAATTACAATGTAAATGTTCAGTCTTGGGCTGGAACCCATGCTCTGAGATCCATGTGTTGTTATGACTGGCCAATGTTCTGTTTAGTTCCAAGAAAAATTACCTGAACAAGAGCAAGGTAATTTTTTCATTTCCCTAGAATGAGATCCACAGTGTATCAGCTAGTGTGCTTCTAATTGGTGCTGCCCTAAACTCTGATATAGTTAAGTTGTACCATGCCACCATTGCATTTAAATGTGCAGTTCTGAAGGAGTAAATACCCAGGAAATAGTGTAAATATTGGAAGTGACCCAGATACACTGGAAAATGCTCCCATGGTGGGAGTTAGTATACATAATCAGAGAATATCTGTGGGTATTCATGATATCAGTGGATTCTGTAATTGTGCAAGCCATAATAGCAGTTGTGCTAATTGCACTGATTTGGAAAACTAAGATCTAGGTTTGGCAGTTGAGGGGAAAAAAGAGATGTATTAAATGTAGGCACTTAAGATTCTGCAGCTTCACAGTGGGGAATGTTGGGTACAAAGAAGCATGTTTTACACATGAGAGAAGCCTACTGTGGATTTTAAGAGTGTTCTGAAAAACTTAGGATCACCGTGTGCATGGAAGAAATTGCAAAGCAATCACATTTGAGAACAAGAAACAGTAAGATAGATTAAAAAGCTAGAAGCAACTAGTCTGAACTAAAACAAAACCTGTAATGTCAGGAGAGGAGAGTTAACATGGAAATGAGACACTAATACATTACATAATAAAATGCCAAGATCATAACTTATAAATAAATGTGTGAAACAAAAGGAGGTTAAAGCTGTAATGTCTGGTGCTGGAGGTGACTGACAGTAGTTCTGATGATCCTCCCTCTTACAAGTAATTGGTTGCTACTTGCTGAGTGTTTTTGCCTGAATAAATAGTTCTTAGGCCCATCTGTTAAGGGAGCCTCAGTCCAGTGCCCCCTCATATTGTCTGAGTCGGGTCTGCACTGCAATTTTATATCCCCACAACTCTAGGAAGCTTACCTGAGCCAACCAAAACTGTGCTGTGGGTCTTCTATCAGAGTATAGATAAACCCTTTTTTGTGAAGAAGGGGGGGGTCTAGAAATTGACTGCAAAGCTTTAATTTTCATAATTATTCAGCTAAGGAGGAGCCATTAAACAGAAAAAAGGTGCAAATGTTCCTTTGCCAAATTCTTCAAAGATGGTATTATTTCTGAATGGAAATCTCCTGAAATTAAATGACTGTTTAAAATTGTACATATTTCAAGAGACTAGATGTCCCTAAATTTGTACCAGTCCTACATGTTACTGTTTTAATCTATAGAGGGAAAACTATAGTCCCAGTGGAGGGCGCCATTGCACCTTGGGAGACAGTGGATAAAATAAGTGGTGCATACTCTTAAGATCAGTCATTCTTAATGAGTCTCTCAGACATTAGAGCAAAAGGAATGTCCTTTGATATAGAGAAGAAAACGTGCCCTATGTGAAAAATCATTCTATTTAATTATCATAGGTGTTCTAATGTTTTTCTGACTACATTAGAATTGCACATTTGTTTGTTACTGAGATTTCTACTATTTTTAGGGTGCTTTCCCAGTGTTGTAGCATGTGTAGTACAATATGTTGCGTATTTCAGTTTTTATACACTCTGAGCAGACTACATGTTGTCATTGATTGCTAATGCACATTTCTTTGTTTTGCCTGAGTCTTGATGCTTTTGAAAAATATCACTTTTTACAAAAAAAGCACAGCTTACCAAACTGAACTATTATGTTTTACATTTGCAGCCCAAAGGAGCACTGGAAAATGCATTAAAAGGACATGCAAATAGTATTCGAATGATTCATAATCAACAAGTTGTTCCACTGGAGCAATCTATGGTAAAATATTGAAGTGTTGCACTATGAAAATATAGTTGTTAAAATATTGGTATATTTTACAAACCACATAGTACAATATCAGACGTTTACTGTATAACAAGTAACTCTTTTTTGTGCAAATTCCATATTAATGTTTTAATGTATACTTCCAAAATATGCTTTTGCATTTTATATCTAAATACAGGCATATGATGCATGCATGCGAGCGTATGTATGTACGTAATTAAAAGCATAGTCAGGCGCATGTTTAACAAAACAAATTCATTACTTTTGTTACTACTGTTGCATAATATTGTGAAAAACCAAACTTTTTTTGTTCTTTTACTTTCTACATTTATATGTAGGATTTTATAGCAATACAGTAGCATAGGCGGGGGAGAAAGAACAGTCTAACTTCACATAATTTATTTTCCTTTTTTGCACTTCATGTTGGTCAAAGAAAATAACTGTAATTTGTACATTTATTTAATGGTTAATTTACTTTTGGGTTTTGTACTGTTAGAAGTCCTACAAGGTAATGTTTACAAGCAAAGAAAAATCTTCCTTGACCTTTCAAAATATATGAAAATGTTCCCTCTAACACGCTTTGCCAGGCATTTTTTTGTTTTAAAGAGTAGCAAGTTCAAATCACAGCTCTTCTGCCAATTTGTCTCCGTGTATTCTGCTTACGTTTTCCAGCTTATACTATTTTAGCCTCTCGGGATCCAGTTCTTTTAGGTGATGAGCATCTCCTGGAAAGCCTCAAGGAACTGTCTGAAATCAATGGGCATTGGGAAGGTCAATATCTTCCCAGGGGCTTTCAGTACCTCACAGGAGTAGGCTTTAATATAGCAATATACACATTCAATTCTGAATAGAAATGTAGTTCTGTCCCTGCGTTCCTCTTATAGAGAAGTCTTGGGTCTCAAATTTATCTGCTGATCCTTCGTTGTTTCTTTTCTAACTAATTCTTAATTATTCTCATCTTTTCTTTTTCCAAAACTGACTGTCAAGAAATATGTAAAAGCTAGGGTAAGTGATTTTTCCTTTCCAGACATGTGCACAGTATATTATTTTATAATGAGATTTAACTTGAACTATTCTCCCTTATCCTCGGATAAGAGATCCAACCTTATTGCTACAAACTTTAGTTGTATTTCAAGTCCTCAGTTCTTCTAGTACACTACTCTGTACTTCAGGAAAAACATTGTTTCCCTCCTAGAATCTCTTACACATACTGGTTGCTAGTTCCATTAGTAGAAAATCATTTATTGGATAATGCAAGTAATGTACTAATATTAAGTATATAAAAATATTAGTTCTGATTATCTAGGTGATTTGTTCTTATACATTGCAGTAAAGCAAGAGGATTCTTATTTTTTTGTGTTTTTTTTTGTTTTGTTTTGTTTTTTGTTTTTTTTAAACCAGAGCACATTAAATCAGAGCATTAGATTTCTTCAGAGGACATCATCTGAACTTACGGTAGGTTAGTCTTTCTGGCAATCAGAACTTAATTTACTTTAACTCTATCCTACCACAAACGTACAGGACATAAGATTTGCAACATTTTTATACTGACAACTTTTTGGGAGCAGGAGTAGTGTAACACTTAGGAATGAAAGCCACAAGATACTTAAATGACGACTGAGTTCCATTTTTAGGACACCTATCTCCCACTTAAGCCTCAGAGCAGTTCATAAGCCTGGAAAAATAGCACCTTTTTTGTGTGAACTCATCAGGCCGACAACCCCACCAGCCCACTGGGCAAGATTGGGAGGATTGGCTCTGCACTCCCAGTAGGGCGGGCTGAGGCAGCCAGCCCTCGGTGCTGTCGAGGGCTCTGGTGGGAATTTAAAGGGCTCAGGGCTCCAGCACTGCTGCTAGCCCCTTTTGTCCCCATTTGCAGGCCTGACTGGGGAGGAGGAACATAGGTGCCAACTCTGTGGGTGTCCTGGGGCAAGAAGCTTGGGGGAAGGGATAGGGTGAGTCCTGGAGTCAAGCACCCACTGACTAGAGAAGTCAGTGCCTATGAAGGGAAATGGGGATGACCGCCCTCAGAACACATAATTAGGAAATTCACCTGAGATCTGAAACCTTCCTGCCTGGCTGCATGTTAAAAATAAATTAAGCCCATTTCTGTGCTTAATAAAATGCTATCCATTGTCTTGTTAATGCTGGACATCTCCTCTACCTCTGGCACAGTGTGCCCAACTTGTCCCCTCATTCTTGCAATCTCTGCCAAACTGCAGGAAGCTTGAACTTGACAGAGCTTCCCTAAGGCAGCCCACCTGCTTCCCTTCTCCATAGTGTCTAGTGGTTGCACAGCCAAGAGAGTAGCTGCCTTTATGCTCTGTTAATCTCATGAGTATCAGGAACAGAAGAGTGAGTGTCCTGGGAGCAGTTTTCCCTGTTACCATCAGCCTGTCTTAGCTCCTGTAGCAACAGTCCAGCCCCAGTAGTATTAGAGCAATTGTCACCCTGATTGCTTCTTGTCGGCTTTAGTTCTTCTTGCCACTTTCACACCCGTGCATGGCAGCTGTGCAAAATTAATTCAGAGCTTGAATGTCTTAGACCTGGATGCACAGGTCAGAGGCGCAGGCAGGTGAGAATGTGAGATGGTTGTAGGGAAGGAACAGAAACTTGGAAACTTTTTTTCTTTAATTCACCTTCAGTGTAAAGCTGGGAGTACATCATCCTTTGTGTGTTTGTTGGAGAGCTATCAGGGTGTTTTTTGTTATTGAAAGTGGTCTGGCTTTAAAGAAGAGGTGTCAGGGTGAGGAACCAAAATGTTTTAAGGAGTTTAACACTCTACAGAATAATCCACAGCTGAGATACAGTTTTGCCCTATTCTACTTTACTATCACATACTTCTGCCGTGATAGTGTGAAATTATTTTCGGAGGCAAGATTTGGCTTATCTTGAACTATCATGCAGTCTATAGGTAAAGTGGGGATCCAGGCAGTGACTGAATGGCCCAGGAGATGAGGATCTCTACTCAAAGGGAAGGAAAAAAGGAAGGGTGACCTGTTGTAAAAGTATGAAAGAGCGAACAGGAAGGACTGCTGTCTAATTATAGAGGTGCCTGCCTTGGATTGTAGTGAGGGGGTCCATGTTGGTATTGAATGAATCCTCAGGAGTGCCAGGATATTGTTGACCTACTATTGCCCTCACCATATTGAGTCATGTTTTTCTCAGACTTTAGTGTTTTTAGGGCAATGATATTTTTTTCCCCCTATCAAAAGGGCTAAAAGACAATGCCAGCAGTGTTGTTAAAACAACTTTGAAAGGGCTTATGTACATTCTTTTTCAGATAAAAGTAAAAAATGTGATTAGTGCGGTTGATGCTGCTCAACTTCTCATAAACAACGATGCTTCATTGGTTATCATCCAGGTAAACTTTCTTACATTTGAACAGATGAAATGAATGTATGGTGATGTAAAGGTTTTATGTGAAAGCAGTTGTTTATTTGTTTTGTTTTAATTTTTTAGGAAACAAAAAAGTACATGGATATGATAATAGACTACTTCGAACAATATGTTGAGTGGGTCAAGGAGTCGGTAAGATGCCCTTACTACTTAGAGGGGACAGTGGCAAAGCATGTGAAGAATCTAAACAAAATAAGTCCACTTTAAAGTGTGGTTTTTAACATTTGTGCTCAGAATAGGGAAAGAGTACAAACTGTTTGTATTTTACTATAAATGGAGTTTCCCTTCTACTGTAAATATAATGAAGCAATTAGTTGTTTCTGTGCATAGCAGTGTGCAAAATGCAGTTATAATTAGTGATGTTTCTCTAGGGGGGCAAGTGGCAGAGCAGTACCATTTATACTACTTTCTCACTGAGCCTGCCTTTGTTATGTTTTTGCTCACCCGCTTCTTAAAGGAAGTAGAATTATTTTTGTTCTGAGCAAAGGAAGTTAATTCTCCAAGGTATGATTTGCACTCTGGGATAAAATATATTGCAGGAATTTGCTTAGGGAGGGGTGGAACAGATGCTTAGTAAATGGCAGATAAAGCTTGTTCTAGGTATTCCAGGGTTTTTCTTAGTGAATTACTGGTACTTGAACAGTATTTTCAATCTGTTGTAGATTGCTATGGACGTAGCAGCGTGCAAGCCTATTGCCAACGTGATAGACACTGCAGTAGATATTTTTTTATGCAGCTATGTAATTGATTCTGTGGTAAGAAATATTTCTTGTTCTTCAAAACTAGGGCCTTAAATTGGGAATTCTTGCTTGCACTGGCACTGAATTGCAGCCATAAATCTCTGCCAGTCATCCTTTGACTCTGCTATTCTGATGAGGGAGCTTGTTTAAACTGAGTTTGGCCAAGGAGGAAGTGTTGAGATCTAGATTAAATTTAGTTTAAGGTATGGAGTTCAGGTCTGAAACCACTCCAAGGCTGGAGTTCCAATACATTCCAATGAGATTTTGTCCAATGATAGCAGAAATCTTGTAAAATCCACTGTTTTTGAGACTTTGCATCTTGAATATGAAGAGAGACCAATTCTTATTCTGTATCTGCATTTGAATCAGAAATGTTTTGGAGGACATGCTGATTTAGGGACTTGAATCTGAACTTCCTTGAAATTCAGAGAGGATTGGATCTGACAATCCAACTTTGACCCATATCTGCTCTGCGAATATCAGAATAAGGAAAGTACTGAAGAGAGAAATTCCATAGACTTCTTTGCTGGAATCTAGAACATTTGAGTGAGGAAAAGGAACTCTTTCAGATGGCCTGTAGAAAAGAAATCTTGATTCATGTACAGAGGAGAGCTTCATTATGTCTGAGATGCTATTTGGAATTTTTTCTCACACTCAGAGGTGCCTGAAAAGGTGCCTGTGTGTATTAAAGGAAAACACGCATCTGTAAACCACTTAAAACTTCTCCTACCAATTCTTTCTTTTCCTCAGTCTGAACCAAATAATAATCAGAACTTGTATACAAGAACCACTTCTTCTTTTCTAAATAGTCAGAAGTGCCTTAATCCTGCTAACATGAAATTCTGAAACCTGCTGTCCTGCCAGAATCAAGTCAAAATTACCTACCACCAGGCAAACTACAGAACCTTTTTCTTTTGTTTTGCAGAAACAGAAAAGGGAAAAAATATCACTCACCAAATCAGTTAACTGTAGATGGGTCAAGATGTTTCTTGATGAAAGATCCCAGCTGGATCCACATACAAATCAAAGCTGCTTCCAGCTCATAGGAATCAGATTTAAAATATAATTTTAACAGCTGGGGTCAGCTAATCTGTACACTAATGAAATTTTTCTTACAGCCCCGAGTCAGAAACTGCTCTCAGGGGCTGAAAACTCAGCTTGCTATAGGAAACATAAATAAGGCCACTGCTGTTCCCTATTGATGCAGGAAAAAATCATGGCTAGTAGGTTCATCTCTAGGGACCCAAAATATCTTCCAGCTTGGAGCTGGCTGGTTGAATAGTAACATTCTGCTGATAGCCTCAACAACGGATTATTCATGTCAATAGGGACCTGCAGTGTCATGGACTATGCTGATGACTTCTGCTGTATGCTTCCAGAAACAACATAATTGACAATCAAGTAGTAATAATGGTAGTAACATTAGCTACTAAATAAAAGCCAACTTACAACTCCATATTTTCCCATTAGTTCTAAGAAATAATGTGAGGGGGAAAAAACTGGCAATGGTTTAAAACACTGATACAGTATTTTATTGATGTTGTTTTCTTGTCTTCTAGAATACCTTCTGGTTTGGTTTGGGAGGCTGTTCGGTATTTTTAATTCCTGCCATAATTTGTGCTGTAAAACTATCTAAATATTATCGTAGAATGGATACGGAGGATGTGTATGATGAGTAAGTATATAATCTGAAGTAGGCTAAAAAGATCAGTAGATACAGATATTTCCCTGAATAGTATAGTATTTTACATAAAATATACAGTGCATTATTTAAACCTTCCCTATTGGAAAAATGAGCACCACAGTGTCTTCTGAAAGAGAACAGATATGGGCTCTCATCCTGCAAAGTGCTCCACACAGGAAGATTTCCATATCATACACTGGGACAGTGGGCTCTGTACCACAGTGTAGCAGGATCTGCCTGTTAGAAGCTCTTTGTGGGTTCAAGGTTTCAGAACTTCTTACACCCTTATTTTAAAAATATTCCCAGATTCTTTGCTCAGTTATAGCATTAGGATAACTTATGCCTGCTTTTCTAGTTGCCTTGTGTTAAGTCTTTCCTTTTTTGCTCAATATCCTGATTATCCCTAACCAGTCTTTCCTTTTCACTTGCAGTTCCTCTGTCTCAGGGACTTGGCATTTTACTTTATGATAACTGTTTTTACTTATTTTCATTTTTTACTATTTTTCTATTCTTTATTTTAGCTGTTCAGTACATCTGTGCACTTCATTTTTCAGATCATTTTATTTCACATTGGTCAGTTTACATGTATATTCGCAAATGAATAGAGCAGCAGCAAGTACTGCTATAACAAATGTTGACTTACTAGTATGTTAAGTTGTGATTTGCTTCTCCTTTTTTATATTTTTTTTTTTTAGTGTTGAAACTATACCCATGAAAAAGTAAGAAATTTTTACTGATATCTTTTAATTATTTTACAAAGGTGTGAAGGTTTATATTTAGAATGTAACTCTCCACTACAAAAAGCAACACCTTTTGGTTTAATTATATTTTATAATGTTAGGGTTCAATTGAACATAAATATCCCCATTAAATAATTGAAAATTGGAGCATGTTAAATAAGACTTTCTAGTATTATTTGATATTATATAGTATCAGACTGCAAATTAAAAATACTGTTACTAAACAGACAACTTATTTTTATGTAGTACGATACCATCATCCAACATGTTTTTGTAGCCATTTTGTGCATATTGCATCTTGTAGTTAACATAGTCTTTTTGGTGTATTTATTTTGTTACAGTATGGAAAATGGTAATAAGGGTTATCATAAAGAGCATTTATATGGTATACACAATCCTGTTATGACAAGGTAAACCAAGTCTGAAACTGCATGCCTTCATGTTTCCTTGCTTAGTGCACTGTGCTAATTAGCTATCCAAATTTCTGCACATTTTAGAGTGAGTGGTTTAATTTTATATTTGCTTTTTGCATGGTTGCTCACTAGATAGAACAAGTGCTGATGTTGAATTTTTTGAATGTCACCATAAACTAGTACCCAGTCATTTTTAAGTATTGAATTTTACGTTTCAAGGTCACATGATTCTACTTAGTAGCAGGTGGTCCCAAAATGATAGCTATTAAATTACTCGGCATAGCAATTAAAAGGTTGTGGGGTGCACGCTCACTTCTTTCTGGTTTGTTTTTTTTCATGCTTTTTAAAAAAAGTTTATTGGTCCATTTATGAATTAATACCCATTAAATGCCATTTTAAGGGACACCTGGAGCATTACTAGATTATTCCTTTTTTAAATTCTAGTTTGATTATTTTCAATTTTTTGTGAGATGTCTAGAAATAGGTTTCAAAGAAGAAGCAGCACTAGAACTGAAAGATGAAGAGGAAACACAGAACAATCTCATATTTTATAAAAGCATTAAGTAGCTACAGTACCCTTTCAAATTAACATAGTTTTCTCTCTCCAACCTGTGCCCTTAGTGCAACTTTCTAAACAGCTGAAGAAAGGCAACATTTGCTATGTGAGGGCAGCAGATGGGCCAGTGCATATGGAAGAGTGGAGGGGAAAATGGATCTTTGTTACACCACCTATAAAATTAGTCCAATCCTATATGGCCAAATAGCTAAGTCACAAGTCTGGGAAACAGGAGTTTTGTGGAATCTATTTACTTGCTATGAGACACTGGCAAGTCACTTAACCTCTGTGCCTTGGATTCCTGTTCTGTGAAACAGGGATAATACTATCCACCTCACAGAACTTAACTGAGACTTCATGAATTGGCTTTGGAACATACGTCTGAGCTCCTTCGCTGAGAAGCTATATAAATAATTGACAAAAATGAAGAATAGTGAGCCACAGCTTTTTTTTATATAGAACACATTGAGATTAGAATTATTTTTTATTGCTCTCTGGATCATGGATGAAGTGGTCTGTTGACAGGGCTTGAGGTAAAAAATTTTGACAGTCTTCAGGGCCATATCAGTTGAGCAAAAGTCTGTTTTGCATTGATTTTTATTAATCCAGTATCTACCCTAGGTTTCTTTTGAAGGAAGTATTTCATAACCGTAGAATTACTCATTTTATAATTACTCATTTTATCCCTAACACACTTAAGGACTAGATTCTGATTGCAGTTGTCTTAATGACAGTGAAATTACTCTGGATCGACTCCTCCATAACTGATGTTAGAATTTATTGTAAACTGCCGCTTCCTTTTATTTCATAGCTGATACAGAGTTTGGAAAAGGTATCAGGGCTACCACACTAGTAGATTCTGGTGTCCTAGGCGTAAATACTCAAACCATTTTCAGGGTCTTTTTTACCTTGCTTTTTCTCAGTTTCTGCAGCTCTTTAGTTTGTTGTAAGTATTTCTAGAATCTTTGAGATTGTTAGCAATTAAGCTATAGAGTTTTAAAACGACAGGAACAGAAAGCCTCCCCATTTGCACCTGAAGTGTTAGGGATGCAAGTAACTGCAGGTTGCAGTTGCATTTGGACATCTATGTGATTATTTTCCCAGGTCAGATAGGTAGAGATCTAAATAAAAATCAA
Organism: Apalone spinifera; assembly: GCA_030068395.1. NCBI lineage: Eukaryota > Metazoa > Chordata > Testudines > Trionychidae > Apalone > Apalone spinifera. The sequence goes on from JANRFK010001234.1 coordinate 100,105,305, forward strand.
ATGCAGCTGCAATTATTTGTGTAAGCAAAATAGGAGATTGGGTTAAGACCTTTTCTAAATTAGATGGATAATGTTGAACTGATTATCTGAGTGATAGAAATGTAGCCATGTTAGTCTGGTGTAGCTGAAACAAAATACAGGACTATGTAGCACTTTAGACCATCTTGTTAGTCTTTAAAGTGCTACGTAGTCCGGTATTTTGATTATCTGAGCATTTCCTTCCATCCCAAAACAAGACTTAGAAATAAAAAAAGACTGCTGTATAATGAAACTAAACCCATTTTCTTTCATTAAAAACTTCAGTACATGGCAAGAAGACTCAGGACTTATTTACAGAGCACTTGTATATTTCTGACACAGGCATGGTTGGTGGTCAAACTAATGACAGTTGGCAGTTTCATGTGCTGTAGTTATGAAAGCAGTATACTTAATTCTTTGTTGGTAATGAAAAATATTTCTGTTATCTTTAGCTCTGTGGAACAGTGGTAGCAGATACTGGAAACATCAGGAGTAAGTAATGAACTTTTTTTAATTATTTCAACTCCTAGCCAATACATTCTCCCATTTTTAAAAAAACTGCTTACTAAAATGTAAAAAAAGGGCTTGTACACCTATAATAGCAAGATTATTGGTAGAGTGAAGAAGTTTATCTGATATACCCATGACTTTCACTTGAAGACTATGTATGTATAGAGTTATATCTGAATATTGCAATGCTGCCTCAATTTTTTTTTTTACTTTTTTTTCTTACAGTCTATTTTCAGGCTATAGATATGAGGCTTAATATTCTTCTACAAGAAAATATGAATTTCATCCAGCTATACTGGGATCTGACGTCACCATCCAAATCCCATGCCACTTGTTCTATGTGGCTTGTACAGTAAATCAGTCTTGAATCAAGAAAACTGTGTTTAATGTTCTGCCATTAACTATTGTACAAAACACCTGAGCACCTCCTCTTGTTCACTACTGTTCAAAACTTGAACTAAAGTGGTGTTTGTTTTTTTACTTTTTTTTTTATACTGGGGTTTCTATTTCACATCACAGTATGTATATTAATGTGGCTTGCACAGATTTTGTTTAACGTTAACTTCCCTACCATGATTACTCAAGTTCCTATCTTACCATTTATTTGGGGGCGTGTTAAATACAGTATATACACATTTACATAAAGAATACATTTTGTATACAGAGTCTTTTGTATATACATTTTCTTAAAATTGTTTTAGCGAAATGTTTTGATATTGTATAATGTACTTCACAGATGAATTTATCGGCATGATCATTGTTGACTTCTGGTGCTCTTGTTGGACCACTCTGGTTGGACCACTCTGGAATGATTTTTAAATGTATGGGATATGCTAATGTATCTCCTGTGTGTGTGTCTGAAAATTAATTCAGTTGAAGGCTTTTTCTCTCTGAAGTTATTTAATATGTGATGTCCTTTAAGTATAGATCTAAAAGCTCATTTGGAGAGCAACTCATTTAAAATTACATTTTTTTTATGTATGTTGCAAGCTATGGAGCTCCCTGGATTTTCAATAATACTCTAATTAATTAGAGCATGAGAAATGCCCTAAAGTTGGTAACTTTTAGAATGCTTAATCTCCTACCCAAATTGCTAATAAATGTCTGGATCTTTATGGAGGCAGTGACTATATTTTTGCTAACTAATTTTTAAATTTAACTTTCTACTTAGGAATTTGAACACTTTTAGGAGGTTATTTTACATCACCAAAGTTAGGGTATTGCCTAGAATTTAGACATGGCAGTTGTGTTCCTGGATTATATGACACACAATCCCTGAAAGGGCTGTGAATGTCTACACTTAAAACATTAAAGTACAGGGGTAGAAAAGATGGAAGAACTGAATATCTTGAACTCAAGAGGAAGCTGATTGTATAACCATATTCTTAATTCCTTTTCTAGAAAAGTTAATTGGTTTAAAATAAAAGTAATCCCACAAACCTTTGAAAATATAAAGCAAAACTGAACAGCGATACCAGTTATATCCAGAATAAGTGTATATGGTTTTCACTCTCTTTGGTCAGAAAGGGAAATATTTCTGTGACAATATGTAGCATGAAGATATAGATATAGATATAGCTATATATACAGAGAGAGAGTGAGAGAGATGTTCAGAATTGTAGAATTTAAAATGTTTATTTTTAATTAGAATATTTGCAGTCCATTTAAATAAAAAAGAACTTGGTTAAGAAATCTGTACGTGATTCATAAATAGTTTTTCATTTTAAGTGTTTGAGAGCTGTTGGAAGTGTGCTGGGCTAAGACAAGGGCTGGGATCATGTTGGAAAATGGATTTTTCTCCTCCTTACAAAAACTGATGTACTGTTGGACTTCATTGACAGTCAATATTGGCTGTGGTAAGCAAGATGAGAAACCCAGAAATGAAATGCGGGGGATTAGATTATACTGGAAAACCTATATGAGGAAGCTCATAATAAAAACACACTGGGTATGTCTACACAACAAAGAAACCATGGCTGGAGCTTACCAGCTGACTCTGGTTCAGGTTGTGGGACTGCTTTGTTGTTCTGTGAACTTCTGGGCCCAGGCTGAAGGCCAGACTCTGGGATCCTGCAGCATGCAAAGGTCCCAGAACTCTGGTTCCAGCCTAATCCCAAGTCTACACAGTGATGAAAGCAGCCTGAATCTTGTGATCCAGTCAGTTGGCACACAGGCCAGCCATGGATTTTTCTTTGCTGTGTAGTAGTGTCCTAAACTCTCCTTTTAGTTAAGGAATTTGCAGTTCACTTTCCACAGAATTCCATGTTTCTGCTATTCGACAATAAAATACAACAGCCACATGCTTACTAGCACATCCCCAAAACCATAAAGGTACCACAAATCAATTTTTATTAATTGAATTTTTTTATTCTTCTGGACAAGACCTTACAGATTTGATTTGCCTGATCACCTTCTGATAACATCCATGGGGCCATACAAGTATTGGGCCAAAAGATAGCTATAACATAGCTGGGGAGTGGAAAATATCTAAAATCAAATATGACGTGCATTTTGGGTAGGAACGTGCTTTTCAGTTATACAACTACCAAGCTCTCTTTAGCTGCAAGATGTGTCTTGTTACCTTCTTGGGAGTTCACAGGTTATTTGGCATTCCCTTAAGCTATAAATTATGGGCATGTGCTTACACTAGGGTGGTTTATTTAAAAAAAAAATACAGTCCACCTTGAGAGAGAGAGACTTCTTTGTGCACGAAACCTTTAAATTGTGAGCAGACAGTTACTTGTTTCTTTTGCTTTTTTGGACTGAGCGGCTTCAGGATCTTAGTCTCTGTTTCACCATGAAGACTGTCATCCTTCTCATGATGCTTTGTTGCATCGGAGGATTGGGACAGAAACAGACAGAAAAGAAAAAGAATGGTGGTGAAGAAATCCATTTTCAGACTAAAGCCAAAGATGCTTGCACGATGAACATGAGTGGTAATGGGGAAATGAAACTCAGAATTGAATGCAAACACCAAGGCAAGTCTTACTGGTGTGAATATACTGGCAAGCCATCAATTTGTCGTCCATTCAATAATAACCCAAAGCTTTATTGGAACCAGATTGTCCTTGAACTTAGAAAACTCCCAAACGCTTGCCAGTCCACCCTAGTGCTGAAGCCCACCATGTGCCAAAAGGCTCCCACTGATGCTTACATGAAACAAGTAGTTTCCAGCTTGAAGCCAAGCCACAATCCTAGCCAGCAATCAGATACAGCCAATCAGGGAAAATCAATCCAGAAACCCTTTGCTTCTCTGAAGCAAGTTAAAGAGACCCATCCAGGGAAAAGCTCTGCCAAAAAAGCAGGGAGACCTAAACCATCTACAGTACCTCCTGTAAAACCAACACAGCATGGACAAGGGTCTGAAAATGATACTGAAGCAATGAAGTTGGCACGAGAACATTGCTGGGAATCCCTGCACACTTTCTGCTCCTACATCATCAGCATCTTTAGAGGTTAAGAATTGCTTCAGGTAAAGCTCCCTCTTCAATAATTTACAGCTGTAACAGTGTCTCTTCAAGTAGTTCTTTTTTAGTTTAAGCTTAAAACTCTTTAAAAGACTGGATAGGGATTCTGTTCTGTGCAACAAATTCAAAAACTGTATCTGGTAGGAAGAATTTGTTCACTTAATTGAAGACTTAAGGTTCTTAACTGTTAAGTGACCTAGGGCTTGATCCGAGAGGCATTGAAAAGTCAATAGGAGTCATGGGTCCCTTGTGTCCCTCAGGATTGTGCCTTTGAAAGAATTGAGTGCCTGCTTTTAGTTAATAATCAGTACCACTTTCAGTATTACTCTCCAATACGTGAGATACAGTTCTTAACCCAGCAGTTAATCGGTTCCACCTGTAGAAGCTGGATTTATTTTTCCCCCCAAAATGCATGCTGCTTGACTTTAAACTAGTGAAATGGCATAGTTTTTAATATATTGCATGCTTTTAAAAGAACAACTTACAGAAATAGTGACATTCAGGTTCTGAGAACACAAGAGTTAACCAAACTTCTAGTTTGGTAGCTTTAACTTCTAGTTATGTAACTTTAAACTATGGGGTTTAGAAAAGTAACTTAATTTACATACATAAACCAAAACAGATAATTCTTTGAATATTTCTGGTGGAAATGAGAGATCAAATGCTAATTCTTTGCTTTTCTTATAGTTTGGCTTAAAGACAAACCTTTCACAAAAGGGTTTTACATTTTACCTCAGATCACCAAGAGCTGGTTAAGAAAACCTGATAAACTTCCCACCAAAATGGAAACATGTATAGTATGAGGCAGAATGTTAGCTAATTTTAGGTATGTTTAGACTATCGCAAGTGTGTTTAATAAAGCAAATTGCTAAATGACTCATTTTTTATTTTCTTTTGCAGAGCAAATTTGTTACAGCTGAAGAGTTCCCTACTGGAGTTTAATGCCCCTTTTTGGGGGGTAATACGTTTCTAGTTTCCGAACGGGAGCCATTGCTACAGATCTTGTAGCTAGCTACTTTTTTTTCCTTGCACTTCTGAAATTAAACTTCTTAACAAGTTTTCAAGACAATCAGCAAAAAGTTTGAAATTAGAATGATGATGCTAAAAGTATTAAGATAAACTTTCCTATATAAATGCTTTGATTCTTCTAGATTCCAATAGATTATATAATGGAGAATATGACTGCATATATATTCTGAGATCAGGTTAATTTCAGTTTCCTATATTGTACTGTTTGTACAACTTGATTTTTATGAGCATTTATAGAAATGAAAGCTGTAAATAATGCTCCAGTTTGTGCAACCAATAAAGCAATGGTTTTTGAAAATATCCTTGAGTGTTCTGCTGCAAACTTAAATGCATGTGTCTAAACAGTTACTTACATAATGCAGTGCCAGTTTCTTAAGGGCTGAGCACATTAGGGAGGAGGAACAAGTGCTTGCCCAGGCTATAATGATGATAATGAAGCTTCAGTTGGAAAACATGAATAGAAAAATTTAAAAGTATAAATATACAGTCCAAAAAATTATAAAATTGATTTTTTTAAAAACACTATTATGAATATATAGTGAATAATCTTCACTTGCTCTTTACTCCAAATGCTGTATTTGCAGGAAAGATTTGGAAAGGGATAATGAAACATTGATACGTATGAACTTCCTTAGTTTGGCACCTTGGGACCTGCCTGGTGCTGAACCAGAGAATCTGCCAAACCCCAAGAGGTCAGTATTGTCTAGCAGCATGACCCACGCTTCCACTACTTGTTGGGCTCTTAAGACATTTAGGAGTAAATGGATTAACTTGTCTTCATTTTACTCTATTAAAAACCTATTTCAGAGGGAGAATAATACAGTCAATGTGTTGTAAAGTCTTTAACAAGTATCCCACATTGCCCTCATCCCCTATATGAGTCTGAGAGACATAACTGAAAAAACTGATAGTGTCTGAATATCTTCTGTTAGCTTTTTTCATACCCTGATTCTGCAATATTTAGCCTCTTCTACAGCTTTACTCACTTAAGCACTTCCACAGAAGTCTAATACTGAAATGCTAGCTAGTGTTTCAGGAGTTTGAGAACAAAATTAAGTGGGAGGGGAAAACATACGTGATAAAATTAAGAGCCTCAATAGCACAGAATTGGTACAATAGAAAGTATACAGAAGGGAAGCAAACATTTGCCAAATAGTTGGATGTAATTGCATGTGCTAGGTCTGAACTCTGATAAAATAGGTGCTCAAGGAAGCCTAAACTTGATGTTGGATATAAAATTAACATTGTAACTATTTATCTAACTTCATTTAGCTTTCGTATCTTTGTTCCCTTCGGGGACATCCTGATAGGTACTGCCAAACATGGAGAGAGGTGAATTCAGTTTGAGTCAATTCTCAGACTGTTCATTAATGCCTATTACTGTGGTGATAGAGCACCATCAAGAGCAGTCTTTTAGGGGGAACAGATATATAAATATTTAAGTGGATTCTGATGAGAAACAAAACATGATTTTTTTAAGAGAATTAGGCTGGAGGGTGGGTAGTTGTGTTTATCATGTTTTAAAACTCTTTTGGAGACTGCACATGGCCGCTTGAATGTGCTTATAGTACGTATGCTCTAGAATAGCTTTTATTTCTTCTCAAGTATTAGGCATAGCAGAACTATTCCATAAATATTTGAATTTTCAAGAAGCAAGGTGTTTGGAAAGGTTGGCAGCTGGGGCCCAAGAGAAGGAGCAGAAGATTCTGAATGAATTGTAAGTTGTCCATTCTAAATAGGATGTCCAGGAACTGTTACTCTGAAAGGAACAACAATCTGGGAATGCTAACACTTTCCAGAAGTGGGGTGGGTGGGTGGGGGGGTGGGTGGGTGTGTGTATGTAAAAATAAAATTATAGCTTCACAACTTGAATTCTGCCCTTCTTTCATCAAGTTCCAGCTACCTGCAAAGTAAATTTTAGTGTGTTTTCTTTAGCAACACAGGCATCCTTCCATTTGTGCAGAATAAAAAGTTCCTTGAGTTTGTAGACTTTGGTGGTTTCAGGCACATTCTCAAGAAGATTTTCTTCCTGCATAAATTTGCCATTGACCAACTGCAGAGCTGAAGTATTTATATGTAGGGCAGTGAAGATGTGTGGCTGTCCAGTTCCAGAAGGAGCATTGGCAGCTGCACTGAGAGTCAGCAGAGCAAGCATATCGTGAGAGAGGCTTAGATGCTATCATGATGCCTGTGGGAGAGTTGAAGGAAAGAAGACAAGGAAAGTAGTGGTTTCACATACTGGCCAGCCAAAATGGGGAAAGAACATGATAGATGCGTCCAAATAAAAACAGCGCTTTTAAATCAATTAAAAACTAAAGTCTAGAAATGAGAGCACCATGCAGCCTCAGCGAGGGGTTGGAATTATAATCATTTCTGATAGTATGAAACCTGTGGCTTTCTGAAATCTACCACTTGCTCCCATGCTGGACATGATGACCATCTGAAGTGTCAAAGAAATAGTGGAATAGAACTGTGGTCCCGCTGTTCCCAAAGTTCAGGCTGCTACTACCTTCAACTACTGGACTGGAGACTCACTATTAGCTGCTTTGATATTGAATTTTTGTTACTCCTGTGGAGCTTTCCAGATTTCATACTGCTATTTAAAATCACCAACTTCTAACAATCAAGAAAACAAGTTAATGTGATCGGTCCATCTACAGAAAAACATTCTGTGCCAAAAGAGCTTTATCCTCAACTCCCCACTAGTCTAAGTATAAACAGATGAGTGTTTGAAAATCATCAAATCGAGCTTTTATTGTAGTAAGAGGGAGCTTGGTGGCCAGCTGCCCTTCACAGAGAGCACCCTGCTGCCAGCATCTGCCTAATAATTGAGCAAGGAGGGTGTGTATGTTTGAGTACTCTGTTCACTCTAGCTCCCATAGTATCATGCTGTGAGGGCCTGATTCAAAGCTCAGGGAAGTTCCAAGTAACTTCAATGGGGTTTGGGTCTAACCTAGAGAGCTGGGTGTGTCCTTTAAAGAGCTAGGAACCCAGACAATATAGAGCTTTACAGGTCAAAGCTAACTGCATCTAGAAATCAACATGCGACCAGTGCAGCTTGTAAGCGTATTGTGCTCCTTGTGTGGGAAATGCTGCTTAATAAGTGGTCTTCCAATTGCCGCAATACCTGTGGTCTGAAGATGTATCCACAAGTAGGTCACAGTGAAGTCATCTAGCTTTTAAAGTGTAGGATACATGTAAGCTCTACCTTGATTTGCCCCAACAAGGTATGGTACAATTTGCTCTTGGCAAGTGTAAATGAATAAGTACTCTTAACCAGAAGGAGATGAAGGCTAATGACTCAGACTGTGAACCTTATAAAGGGAGGTCCTGATGAAATTTCCTTTTTTTGAGGAGGGGTCGGGGTCTATTTTCTTTCCTGTCCTCTCCCTATAAGTAGTATCTCTAGTTCTTCTGGGTGGATTCTTAGCCAGCCAGTCTTCATTTCACATCCCAATCTCCATGCAAACATTACTTGGAGAGGTTGGAAAGAGACTTGGGTATCATCTTAGTAAAGAAATCATAGTGTTGTTAAGCCTTCTCACCTATTATACCTGTCTCCTAGAGCTAGAAGTGACTTTGAGAGGTCATCAAATCCAGTCTGCTGCCCTCACGGCAGGACCAAGCACCATTACTGGCAGATACGCCCCAGATCCCTAAATGCCGGCCTCAAGGATTGAGCTCACACCCCTGGGTTTAGCAGGCCAGTGCTCAAACTGTTGAGCTATCCTTGTGTACTGAACAGTACTGAGATAGAACATGTGTTAGTAGCTTGTTTTATCTGTCATAAATAGTATAGGGCCTGTGACACACATTTGAACACCTAATTCTGAAAAGCAGAGGGCTTTTTGATACCAGATTGTAGGCACCTTCAGTTGGTTAGATTATATTAGGCAATATAATCTATCTATAGCAGTCAGTTAATTATCATAATCTTTCAGACATAAAATAGACTGTTAATTGGCCATGTTCCATTCTTTTATAATAGCATTGCAATTGTATCAGTTAAAATTTCCATTTAATTGCTTGTGCTTAAAACTGCAAACACACAGTTATGAAACTGGCTGCCATTTTGATACAAAAGTGCCATTCATTCATGAAAGGAGCAATTCAGAACTGTTTGTGAATTCAGTGCAGTTTGCAAGAACTCTATGAATGAATACTTCTCTGTTTTAGGTTAACCTGTTGGTTCTCTCACTATAGAAGGAAATCTACACACATGGGGATGCAGTCTCTCTCTCTCTCTCTCTCTCTCTCTGTCTATAGAGCGAGAGAGCGAACGAACTGAAGTTAGGGAACCAGGTGGACCTGCGGTCCAGACTTAGCTTTTCCACTGACTCAGAGTTGTCGGGCAAACCATGCGATTTTTTTTGAATGTATCACTATGTATAAAATGAAGTCAGTAACCGCCTTACATATGTGGTTGTCATGAAGACTTGCAATGTTTTGGAAAGGTAAAGCAATCAACAAATGCTAACTATTTCTAAAAAGCACAACAAAACACCCAGAGAAGATGTTACACACACACACAGTTGAGAATGAAGAGGAGAAAATTAGTTTAAATATTCCACTTATTAAATATTGAATTCCTCGGTCAATCTGTGTGTATTCCCAAAGAACTGTTGTTGGATTCGCTGTTTTATCTTGAATAGAGTATGGGAAAGATTTTCCTCAATTTCACTTCTCAGCAATTCATACTGTTTGGACCTATGGGTTTATTCACGTCATCCTGGGTGTTAATAGCTATGTTTACAAAAGTCTCTTAACTTTGAATGTTTCCAATTTTGGTGCCTCATTTGTCACAATCAGGGCCTAATATAAGAGGTACCTGAGCACTTCTGGAAATCAGGCCTTGACCCTTTAATGAGCATTTAAAAACTAAGGCAATCTCTACTCACAAGCAAGGGCCTTCCAGGACTTAGACCCTTTATTCTGTCTATCATGCAACTGAATTAGTCCATTTTGATTTTGAAGGCTGCATGTCAACTTTATGCCTAGCTAGCATGTTACTGCTTCAAGCTGCTTCTTTATTAAACAGCCATTAAATGTTTGCCTTTGCAATAGTGCACTCTGGTGATTTTAGAGAGAAATGTTTAATGGTCACAACCTTTTTTCTACTGATGAGGTTGCAAGTTTGTGTTTTGTATTCTAATTTTTCATCTGATGTTTCCGTTAAGATATTTTTCCAGAAACGTAACATCCTGAAATTAAGTGTGAGAATATTCTTTTGTCTCCAGGTGCTGCCACGTTTTGCCATCAGTGTTTTTCTGTCCTATTGCTCTAGTCTACGCTACAGAGGTTGTGTCCATACTGCTATTCTATTATAGCCACCAAGTACAGATGCAATTTTTATGCTGACGTAACGAGTTTTTCTGCTCATATAGTAACACTCTCTCCCTGAATAATATTAGCAATACTGACAGAAGAATTATTTGTTTGCATAGCTATGTTGGCTAAGGAATGATTTTGTTTGCATAGCTGTTTTCATACCCCTGATGAACATAGCTATAGTGATAACTTGTAAATATCGCCTCTGTCAGGCAGCTGCTTGTACCCATTTTTCTTGTTTCTTTGGATTTAATAGGTTATAGCCCAAGAGACTGTTTAGCTACATCTGTCACTATCTACTGTTGGGATATTTTAGAGTTAATGGGCTCTTGGAAAGGCTTGCAATGTTGGCAGGGCTCTGCTCTGCCTAGACCTGCAAATCTTTCCTTGCTAAATAATAAGCCTGCCTGTCCCCTCCCTGATGCATGTAGGAAAATAGTCAAGGCCATTTTCTCTCTCCTTGCTGCTGATGAGAGATAGAAATATTGTTACACTAAGCTGCAATGTGGTGAATGCACCCATTGTTAATCGTGCCTCATATCCCTTGATTGTTCTCACTCGCTGTAAAACTTATTATCAGGGACATAGTTACTTTCCCCCTCCCTGTAAGCTGCTTTTTAAGATGTTAGGTAATGCCGATTCAACTGAAAGCCACCAGTAAACAACAAACAGGTACAATTGTATTCATAACCTGCTTACTAATATTCATTGTATGGGAGAGGGTTTATGGAAAGTTGTGATTGGCATGTGAATTTACATACTAAAATGGATAAAGTAGTGTTATCTGCTGCCAAATCTTTGCCACTCAGAATAGTGTGTTGGGGGTCCATGGTGAACGTGCGTGGGCAATAGAGCGGTCCGTTTTACTCCTTCCACTCTTGAATCTCCCAAGCTTTCTTCTTCCAACATCTACTGCCCACAATATATAGCAAAAATGCCCCATCAGGTTTTTTTCAAGCATTACAGATGAATTTTCACAGTGGCACTTTCACGTTGTGTGCTGAATTACACACTGTTTTAGGGACAAAGCACAGAGAAGACAGTAGGTATCATCAGACAACTCCATTGTCATCTAGTGAACAAGAACGTGTGCTGAGAATCTATTCTCAAACTCTTCACTGCTTGTACATGCAAAGTTTATTGGCAATGAGTAGTCCTGTGTCTCTCTGAGAGAGCTTATTGGGTAAGCATTAGGCAAGAGGTCAGTTATGGATTTTTCAGAACAGTTATCCTACTGCAAGTTGAAGTTGGTACTTGAATTATGAAGCCTGAATTTTTTGGTGACACATGCTATAAAACAGAGTGCCTAACAAATTGCTTGCAGTAAGTAGTCAAAATATAGTAAGATTCCAATTCCATTAGACCTACAAAGATTATAGTCAAGAAAGAGAACAAAGAAGGCTTTTTAGCACTAACTACCTTGTGAACTGAGCTAGTCCATTTTGATTTTGAAGGCTGCATGTCAAGTCAATGTGACTGCTACTGCAAAGTAAAAATTCATATGTACAATTCTGACATTTCCCCTAGTCTTATTGCACTATGCAATAAGTAATGTAATAATATTAGGGTCGTCTCCATGCTTCTGGCACGTTGTTTTGTGATGAGACTCAAGATGAGATTCACCTTCTTCATTCAGATAACTTTCCACATATTGGTCAAGAGACACCAGGAAGACCAGAGTCTTCCTGTAATGCCACCATTTCATCCATCCATTTTACCTGCCACAAATGGGTTTTCTAGTAGTCTTATTTGTCTTATTGTAGCCAGACAGGAACCCCCCCCAACATCCATTTTTGCTTGCCTGGAGCATACAGGGCACACACAGAGCAGTAAAATCAGCATAGTCTTTGAAGCCTTGACAGAAGGCCCAGATATGCGAGTTCACAGTGCCCTTGACTGAAACCTATATTGGTACGAACACACAACCGTCCGCAGGGGGAGAAATCTTCCGCCCAGCAAAGAATGTCCAGTACTCACAATTTAGTTATCTCTTGCAAGTGTAAATTAAGTTGAAACTCCCTTGTAAGAACTGGCGCCACAAAATGGACCAACACAATTTGGCATCTTAGATAAGAGGATACGGGCCCGTATAGGTATAAACATGGGTCCAGCAGCACACTTACTCTGAGTGTCAATCTACCATCTATCTGCGGGTCGGGTTAGGTGATTGGCCTCCCGAGGTTCCATGGGGATGCCCACCTCGTATTAGTCTTTCCTAGGAATTGAGGGACCGGCCCTGGCTTGACCCACTGGAATCGAGAGGCACAAAAGGAGGTAAAATTGTACCTGGATGTATCCTTTGTCTTAAGTGTACACAAAGATTTAGAGCTCTTTAAAGATTAAACTGTCACTTGGTACCATTATTTCTATTTTCATTTTCTTTGTAAGCATTTTAAAATCTATATTTATCAATAATTAAGAAATAGAGCAATAGCCATTGTAACCATATGATTTATAAGCCTTTTTAATAAACCTGTAATTGTTTAAGTTTTAACCTGACTCCTTCAGTTGCTGTAATAGAGCCAAGCACGATGTAAAAGAACTTCAGCAGGTCATAAGGGACAGGTATAGGAAGAGCTTAGGCTACATTTTGGATCGTGTCACTCCCAGGGGACAGATCCGTTGGGGGCATCTCTCAGTCTTCCCTAGACTGCCTGCTGCGAAGGGATCCTGTATCCTAGCAGTTAAAATCTGAGATGTAATAAGCTCTCCTTGTAAACTGTGGGGCGTCTGTCAGCCTGTTGGCTGCCCTCCGCGATGGGACCCCGGTCCTAGCGGTAAAGTCACGGACGTTAAACTTCTCGGGGCGCCTATCAGTCTCCCCTAGATTGCACGCTGTGACGGGGCTCTGTGTCTCAGCAATTAAAGACTTGGGTGTCACACACTCACACACACACACACACACACTCTGCCCTGACCGTCGGCTGACACTTATGTTCATGGACAAAACAGCATGTGGAGGAGCATTAGGATTGCTTTAAAGCGCTTGGAACCATTTTACAAAGCACAATGACGATATCCTCTGGAGTGACACAATCTCTCATTGGGTGGAAATGAAAAGCCCATTTCTAAAGGACAATTCTCTCTTCACAGCTCAGACCCCAAATTCCTATCCATGGGTGAGGAGCTCACTTGATATTTCACATTGCACAGAGAATGATGTAAAGGTAAAACTGATCGTGCTAAGATTTCCAGGCTTATACGTGGAAGAAGCCTGATGATCTGATTCAAGCAAGTGACATACCTACAGAGGTACAAAATGCTGACATGTAAACACTGAAGTGATATAGATCTGATATAGAGAGTGGGATCAGAGAATCAGATTACCTCACATATGCATAATATGAGATTCTTGCATCTTCTGAGCCAGCTCATACTGATTACCATGAAAGATTGGATACTGGTCTAGATGGAATTTAGTCTGATCCAGTCTGGCAATTTCTGTCTCCTCACTTTTAATCCTTATCCACCAAACAGCCTTCCAACTCTAGTTTAGGATTACCAATGGAGGGCTACAAAACTTCTGATTGTGCCTGTGCTATTCTTCCATAGTTGGGAGATCTTAAAAATAAAACAGATTTGGAACCTTGTCAATAGTATAATCAATGGAATGTGCATGTTAGAAATGAGAGGAAATTTGCACTGCAAACTCTGGGGTTTTTTTCTAGCCCCTGCTGCCTATAATTTTATTTTTTTAAGTTTAAGCATGTGTTAATTTGTATGCAGCTCTCCTCTCCATCTTATTAGTGCTTTCTTCCTACAGTAAATCTGTCATGGTGCAAAGCTGAGCCAGATATATACAGTATGCCCAATAAATGTAAACTTCTGTGTGCTAGCATATAGATTACTGTAATTCATGTATCTGAATGCAGCTGTGTTTTCTTGGGTTAGTGGTGTTTACCTTTTGATCCTTTTCCCATAGTCTCCTTCATTACTTTAGTTGTGCTGCAGTATAAAAACACACTGGTACGATCGGGTTATATGTAATAAAACTGAAGATCTACTTTGTGTTTCACGTTTTCAAACCATTGTACAAACATTGAGGAGTTAGTATGTCTGAGATGTTTGTTAAAGAAACAAAGTATTAATGAGATGACAGAAAAGAGCTGTCGGGAATAATGATATAATAATGTCTGACTGTACAATATGCACCGTATCTACTACATTTAAAGTGTGTGTGTGTGTGTGTGTGTGTGTGTGTGTGTGTGTGTGTGTTTTGAGAGGCCACTATGTAGTTTTGCTGATCTTTAGAACTCTTTCAAACCTGCGACTGTTCGGGCATTAGTGTGGGCTCTAGAATAAATTAGAGCAGGGTACTGCTGGATTGCAACTTATGTTCTAGCTGCATCCCTCCTCCTGACTCGAGCAGCAGGAGAGACAGAGCCAGTAAGCACTGCACTTCTCCAGGGGCCAGCTTCTCCAGCTCTAGGCTCTTAGCATAATGAGAGCACACCTGAACTGGCAAGGATTGGGATCTGTACCCTAGGAACTCATCTCTCCTTAAAGTTACAAAATACCATCTTTAGAAAATCATACCTGGGGAAACACGTTTGAAAAGCCTAAAGACAAGTGGAAGCAGGATCAGAGCAGGAAGAGTTAATTTGATCACCATTCATTGCTGTGCAAGATCTAGCTCTCACACAGATGCACATGCCATGGAAATAAGGAATAGTCAGTTCCACTGCATATAAAAGGCATTCTTGCCCTACTGCTTGGTAAAAAGCCAGTGAGGCAGGCCTAGCACTGTTACATTTGAAGAGGGTTAATGCCTTGGTGAGGAAGGACAAGTTTTCCATTTGAATATATGCTTGCCCAGCCCAGGCTGATGAATCTTTGGAAATTCCTTAAGGAGTTAGTGGCAGGCCAACAACTCTTCCAGCACCTATCTTCATCTGTATCTGTTCCTATCAAGTCTCAAACCTAGAACAGGTTGTGCTGAAATATCAATGCCTCAGGGCTTTGGAGAAAGGTCAGATGTTCATGTTAGTATCATTAGATATTTGGGCAGGCAGCCATCAAGGATATTCACCTATGAAAGACAGTCCCTCTGGAGCTCCCTTTTCTGCTGGGGTAGGGAGGGCAGTGAGGAAAGGGGATATGCTGAATCATCCCTTTGCCAGATAAAGCATAGAATCCTTGTCATCGTTTCTGAACACCGATGGAGAAGAGTTCCTACTACCCCTGTGCCATTTCCCATCTCATGATCTCTTGCTTGTTGCAGAAGATACTATACATGCAACTCCCTATTCCCCTCCAACCCACACCCAGATCTAGGATGCTATGGAGCCATGCAGAGGTGGGAGCTTTGTACCTTCTTCCTAAATGGCTGTGCCAGGGAATAATTTGCCTTACAGATGCTTCTGAAAGAGGGAGAGAAGGAAAGAGTTATTCATTCCCTCATTGCATCACTAACTCATGTATTTCACCCCCAGATACTGCAGTGCTGGACAGCTTGGCCAAATTGCACTTGAAGCTATTTTGTTTAGTAAAGGTATTAATAAACAGCAAAAGTAAGTGAGGCAGCAAAGTTTGCAGATGCTACAAAATTTAGATTGTTCGGAACAGGAGAAAACTGGATGGACCCATCTAGAGAGCAAGGCAGCATGAGAGATGAAAATTCCTTGTTCACAAATGTAGAGTAGTGCACACTGGAAAAAGGCTAGCAAATAAAACTTATTACATCTGTAGTGAACTGAAATTCTCATACTGGCCTCATATTAACATTGTGGTTCTTGTATTGGCTTTGGAAAAAGTAGAAAAGATTCCAGATGAGGCGAGATTAATAAGACTGTGACTTTTCAGCTCGGTAAAGAGGTGACTAAGGGAGGCTATGATAGAGATTTATAAAATGACTGGCGTGGAGAAAGTAAGTAAGGGAGCATTATTTACTCATTACACAAGAATGAGGATTCATCAAATGAAATGAATAGGCAACAGGTTAAAACAAATAAAAATAAGTACTGTATTTCTTCACACAATGCACAGTCAATCTGTGGAACTCTTTGCCAGAGGATTTTGTAATGGCTATTAGACAGGGATGGGCAGGGATGCTGCCTCTAGTCTCTCATGAGCTAGGAATGGGTGACGGGATGGTTACGTGTTCTGTTCATTCCCTCTCGGGCACTTGGCATTGGCCACTGTCAGAAGAAAAGATACCAGGTTAATGGACCATTAGTCTGACCTAGTATGACTGTTCTTATGTTCTTAAATATTAATAAGGAAAGTTAGCATTTAGGACAATGTCCATGGTTGTTCATTTCTTGACTGCTAATGGTCTCTCCATGAAGGAGCTGTAGAGTTAAAAACGATCTTAGAAAAAAAACAAATTGAAAAGAAACTTTGTAGCAAAAGAGCAACTTTGATTTCCTTAATCTGAAATTGAAATCCCAAAGCAGCTCTGTTACGAACTTGAGAAGGGGAAAGTTGTTTAAGTCTTATTAATGGAACAGAAGCAAGTGCTTTAAAATAAGAAAACATTAACTGAGCAATACTTTTTGTAACTTTTTTCTTTCTTCTAACAAATTCTGGAATAGCTCCAGATGGACATTTTTTTAAAAGTTCAAAGAAAAATATTGTTCTTCCCCTTTCATTTATTACTGCATGGTCTTTCAAAAACTGTTTTTCATAATTTAAAATGATGCAAGCCATTGGCCCATAATATACCTAAAAAGTTAATATTTACGATGCTTTGAACTTACAATGTTCTCTACAGATCATCCCAAATTACTTTCCAAATGTCCGCTTGTGCCTCACAATGCGAAGATGAGGAAATGTCTGTGCTAATTATAGAAGGAACCTGAGGGACAGGAAGTGTGATCTCTCATGGATTCTAACCCTGAGAACACTTACATGACTCCCAAGTGTTTTAATTTCCTCCCAGGAGTGGTCCCACTGAAATCAACGTGTAAGTATTTGCTCAAGTGTTTTGAGGATCTGGGTCTTAGTAGTAATAGAGCCCATGGGCTCCCAGACCCCTGTTCTAATTATGAAAAAGCACAGAATTAAAATTAATGCTGCTTTAATGGTAAGGTCTATGAAGTTGCTACTGCACTTGGGACCTGGCCCTGAAAGGTAGTAAAGATCCACAACTCACTGGGTTAAAGTCTACTGGGAATAAGGGACATGTTGTGTCCTTTAGTACCACATATGCTGGCTCTGCAGCAGGCTAGAAGCCATAGGATGGTCCCGCTGGCGTAAAGGGAGATGTAGAAGGGTTTCTGAATTAATGGTGTTCGGGGGGGGGGGGGGGG
>JANRFK010001234.1:100122933-100138745 GCA_030068395.1 Apalone spinifera
CCCCCCCCCCAACTCAATAAACTGTTTTTGAATGCTGGCCCCCTCTTGTGGTTGTAGCCTGAGAGTAAAGTTACTCAGCATGAGCCTATGGGTGGGGAGAGAACAAGACCAGGACAAGTACCTTCGTTATTTAAAATTAACATAAGCAAAAATCTCTTACTGCGTGAACTGGAGGGGTGACAACAGCCAATTGCCTCCTCTCCCTACCTACTTCTTCACCTTTGACTTTCCTCAGTAATACCACTAGAGTCACTGATTATTAAAAACTAACTAAATAGTAAAACCTCTCTAGATAGGACAGCAGAGATCTTATGTTCTCTCTTACACCTTTGTGGGGTGTTCCTACCACAATGTGAGAAACTAGCAGACACATCAAATTGCTCCAGAGAGGGGCATGTGTGTGACCGTACAGCCAGATGGCCCATTTTCAGAAGCAGGATAATCAACCCAGCTCTCCATGGAGTTTGGTGGAAGAATTTAAATCAGGGCTGTTACAGACTTCCTGGAATTCCCTTTGCCACATCCTTGAACCAAGTGATTTTTAGATATCAGTCTAGGTAGTTTTTGAGTTAGAGGGTTGTTTCTCTTAGATTATGTGCTCTTTGGAGCAGAGCCGCCTTTTTTATCTATGTTTGTCCAGCATCTATCACAACTGGGCCCTGGTCCATGACTAGAGCTTCTAAACACTATAGTGATATAAATAAAATAATATGGATAAACATGTAGCGTGGTGTTGACTGCTGCTCTTTAAATGGAGAGCATGCATTTATGAAAGTTTAATGAGTTATTTGGATGTTGAACCTGTTCCTCCACCTGCATAAACCTCAAATAGAATTCCATAGAAGACAGAATTAGGCTCTTGTGTTAAATCACTAGTGACAGCTGTAATGTGTTCATGTGTCAAATTCTGCCTTCACACACACACACACACACACACATGCATAACATTCCTTACAGTAAATAATGGTTGCACATACCAATCTGAGGACAGGATTCAGCACATAGTCCTTTATTATAATAATAAATAAAAATTGTCAATTGTATTTGAATATGACTATGATTAGAAATCTGTTTCCACAAGTAGGATTCAGGAGTGTGCCAAAGCAAGTTGTTTGTCTACATACCCTCCTACTGTCAGCTAATGTGGCATGAGGCTATTCTGTTTCTTTTGTAGTGGAGTGCCCAGCTCACCTGTCATGGGCTGTATCACCCCACGTCATAAAGTCCCATTTGGCAGACTGTATGTGCCACTTAATGCAATCCTTGTAGTGGACTTTCGGATGGTCAAAAGTCCTACTTATCTTTTTCAAATTCACTGTACAGAACTCTTAGTCAGTAGATAGTTATCTATAAATATAACATAGCCCGCCCACATCATTTGCCTCTGTGCTTCCACACTTAGCATGGCTGCCAGCCATAGTACTTCATTGCTAGTAGGTGGTGGTGTTGCAGACCATTACGTTTTTGGATATGGCAATGATAAATGGGCAAGAGGGCAGGTGTCTAGTGAATATAAAAGACAAGAAAACACAGCCACTCTATAAAGTTGGCATTTTGTGGACACTTTGACCTCCCTGTCTTGTCCATAGTATTTTTTGTAGATGACCAAAACCTGAGTCAGCTGATTTTAAGGGTGCTGAAAGCTCTTTGTTAATGCTGGTGTCATCAGTAATTGTGCTATCTATTTAACAGGTATTGACAGCTATTCAGTTTTGTTTCTGGTGGTGATCGAAGTGAGGGGTTTGTACCAGGAGACGATTAATACGTAGTTTCTGTTTTCTTTACATTAATATGGAGCCATAAAGGGGTATGGGTTGGGCAAAGGAATTCAGGAACTGTTGTAGGCCTTTCTCAAAAAGGGTGACAAACCCTGGGTGGTTGTTGTACTTCAGGTCCTTTACTTCACTTTACTGGGATTTGCTTTAGGGTTTGAATCGATGGAGATTTAGAAAGTCTGCCATTGAATTGTGGTGTTAAAGTGACACCTGTAGTGCTAGTAGATAACTATCTACTGCCTAAAAGTTCTGTACAGTGTTGCAACTTCTAGCACTCCAGCCAAGAACCAAAGTAACACAACTGCACCCACTGATCCATGGGCCTGCATATAGGCAGTGTATATGGATAACTTATTTTTTTCTGGGTGGACAAACTTTTCAAGAAGGCACCAGCCAGTAAGTCAAACACCTTATTAATGCTGAAAAAGGCAACACACAGGAAAACGTATTATTCAGCAGCTTTCTCCTGTAACCAGCATATGGTAAATATCATGTCATTAGTAATGAATAAAAATCGCACTGGGATTCATGGAGTTCATCATCTGCAATAACCTGAAGCCTTTTCAGTAACAACTTACCAAAGGTCTTACCAGTGATGAACAGGAGCAAAACACCACAATAATTGCGAGTTGTTTCTGTCCCCTTTGCAGTTGTAGAATGTTAGAATTTTGACAACGTTGAAATCCTGACGTAAAACCTTGTTTTCCGGAGAGAAAATAAATAGGTCCAGGAAAGCTTTGCGAAGTGACGATTCCACCATATTCCAGCTCTTCTGATGGGATTTCCATCCACTTCATCTGTCTTTCCATTTGTCATATCCATAAGTACTACATATGTAGTTTCCTCCAGAGTTGGCACACCTTCAAGTTCAAATCAAACTTTACTCAATTGAGCCTTGTTTGATTATTTGCACTCGACTCACAATTGAGGAGAGTCACAAAATGTTCATTCCATCTTTTTAGTATCATACAGTGCTCAGTCTAGAGGATGGTGAACGGACTGGACTGGACAGTTATTGGCTCTTCGTGGTCTATAAATGGTCTTTAATTCCTGTATCAGCAAGCGCTTATAGTTCTGTTGGTTTGTTTCTCCAACAAGTATCTTCCATCTTCTGCACTTTTTTCTGCATTTCAGATTTTGATTTCCTGAAGGATTCTGCAGCCATGAGAGAGGAGGTGCTGGTCAGTTGAACTTGGTGCCTAGTTCAATGGGCCACAAAAAGTGCTTGCATATTGTCATATGCATCAGACCAGTCCATATTTTGAGTTGGATGCCAAGCACTTCTTTATATTTCATTGACAGTTCCATTTACTCTTGCATTGGCACAACGTAATAGTACAGCATGAATGAAAATTGCTAACTGGGTTCTCCCCTCTCCCATGTGAAGTTTCAAAAAAGGGTTCATTGGTTCAGTTTTGGGACAACTTTCAATCCAGGACTATTCAGTTCAGTACAGATAAGCAGGCAAAGCATAGAGCAATCTGCACCTCACATATCCATGCTTATGTAAACATCCCTCATGTCTTTTTGCCACAAGTGATGACATAGGCCATCATTTTGGCCAAGGGTGCTGCCAAGAATAGAACTATTTTTCTGGCATGTTGAAAAAGGTGTTTGAAACAGCAGAGTCCAACTCTGTTCAGAGTTGAGAGTAGTTCTTCATTTGTATTTAAAGACCCATGTCTGAAGTTCCTCATGACTGTTCCAGGTAGTATAATTATATTTAGTGTAAGCATTGAAGCTACCTGGTAATCTGATTTTGCCATTGCTGGGTTTGTCTCTTAGTGTCACTTAACTGGCTATAGAACTGAGTCTTTATTTCTTTGGGAGGAAGCAGGGGCCAGCCCACAACGTTTTGGCACCTGAGGCGGGGAGCTCAGATGATGCCCCCATGCCCCCTCGCTTGGGCCAAAACTTTGAAAGGTCTCAATTCTGCCTTCTTCCTGGTCTACTCTAGAGCAGAGAGCATCCATACGCACCAGCAGCAGACACAATTTTCTACACTCTGGGTCCTAGTGGCGCCACCCCTCTCCCCAACACACACACAGTCTGGCACCTGAGTCAGCTGCCTCAGTTAGCCTCATGGTAAGACCAACCCTGGGAGGAAGTTGTGGTGGGGTGTAAGCACTTACTATTGTCTGCAAGTTGCTTTGGGACACTAGTATCTGCAGTGTCATTAGGTATTCAGATAAGGACACAGGTTGCTGTGGTAATTTATTAGAGATGGAGTTTACTATTGTAAAACCTACCTTAGGCAGGCTGGTGTTTTGATCTGCTTGTCACCTGACCAGTAGAAACAAAGGTAACAAAGTAGAAAGTGTATTGTTTTTCTCTAAGTGTATCTCCGTTATGTGACCTTGTCTTGGATAAGACAGTGATATCCATTTGATACCTGTGTCGCTCTTTTGCTACTAATGCAGTTCTTCTGCAGGTTCTATGTTCCAGCATCCGATCACCAGTTTCTGTCCATTTTTGTAATTGTTTCTCCCATTTAAAAATGGGGATCCCATTGATGATAGGAAACCAGACAGGAGCCAGTGGAAAAGCAAGCCTTTCTTACCTCAACTTTTATAGGGGCTCCTTGGTCAAGTGCAGGAGCCACATAGTTAAATTAGCAGGCATCTCGTGGCAAATGTTGTCTCTTCCCCCCCCCCCCCCCCCCCCCCCCCCCCCCCCCCCCCCGCCGCGCCCGTCGAGCTTTTTGTTTGTTTGTTTGTTTGTTCTATTTTATAACTTTTTAAGATTTTAAGATTAGAACTGATTATGTATAGGAAACCAATAACAGTTTGAAATTCTTTATTACATCTATCTGTAGGATGTGACTTTTATTTCAGTGTCCTTGCTTCTTAATGGCAACTGCTAAATTCCTGCAGGGGAAAAACAGAATACCATTCTGAACAAATATCACATTGTTGTTTCAAAATATAAAACATGCTCAGAACTTTAGGAGCTTTCTCCTACCAGATAGTAAATTCAATGATCTTGTGGCTTCATCAAATCCAAGTAAGAACTGGCAAGGATTTCCAGGTATGCAAATCCTTACATTAGGAAAATATAAGTGTTAGCAAACATGGTAACAAATGTATTTTAGATAGTTTGATGTTACACACAATGTCAACAAGGACAGTTGCATTTAAATGTTTTAGCTGGTCACAGTTAATTCTAGATGGTCATGGTTTTATTGATAACCCTGAAGTGGTTATCCAAAACCATCAAAAACTTTTGAAAAATATGACTGCCCTTGCTTAACTCCGGGCAAAATCATGTTAGAAAACATTAAGACCATGTCTACACTACCACTTATGTTGACAAGACTTATGTTGCTCCAGGCTGTGGAAAAAATCCACACCCTTGAGCAACATAAGCATCACCAGTATAGTTATCGTCGCTTATGGCGGGCAGGCAGCTTCATAATGTCAATGGGAGAGCATCTATCCAAGAAATCTTACAGCAGCAGAGCTGCATCAATACAGCTGTGCCACTGTAAGTTCTCTGGAATAGACAGGGTCATAGCCTGACTTTTTCTTTTCTGCTTTTCAGTTGCCTCTGTTGATATGACATTCTGCTGGAAAATGGAAGGTGGTTGGTTAGTTTACAGATATCTAGCGAAAGATGTAGATATGTCTAAAAAGAAATAGAGGGACTGGTGGCATAGGGAATTGGTAATGGGTAATTTAGACTCATGTTACCAATATGAATCCAGTCCCATGTAAAAAGTGACTGTAAATTATTGCTATCTGAAGATTTTTTGTTATCTCCCTTTAAATGCATCCTTTATTTTAGATCAGTTACCAAAATAGACACTTGTCATGTATAAAGCTGGCACTACTTAACTTCTGTGTTTGCAGCTTCATGAGATAGGACAATAGGCACAATTAGCCATGCAGTCTGAATTATCTTGAAGATGTTCTTTAGCAACCAGGAAATATAGGGAAGCTTGTGCTGCTGTTGCCGCCATGTGTAACATAGTGGTCTGCGCCTTTGGGTCTGGGGCCAACTAAGCTTGTTCAATTCTGAGATCCATGCAGGAAGGGGTCAGACAATCCCTATAAAATTCGAAGAGAGCTGCAGAAGGGTGATGGGTTCCTGTATTAGGCCCTGAAGCAGGGAGGTTTAAGGAAAGGGTGTGCTCTTTCAGAACTGGGAAACACCTATGCTCATGCTGCTCAAAGAACAACTTCGATTTGGTATTTTGCCTAAGTTGTGTGTTTAAAAAATAAATCTGTGCTCTGAGGAAAGGGCCTGCAATGGACCCGAGCTGGAGAGGGAGAAGCTAGTAACCTATATTCATATGACAGTTGAGAGGGTTTCAGTCTTTCGGGTTGTCAATCCAGTGTCTCTCGCTATTACTAATTGTTTTTTTAATTAATAAAAAGGGGGGGGGAAGAGCTCTGTGTGTTAAATTTGTTTACCAAACAGGGTGGGAGCGATGCCAGAAATCCATACACTTCCATAATAGGAAGGACATTTCTTTTGAATTTAAACATACCAATGGCATTTGTAAAATAGAAACATCCTTAATATTTCTGTAAATGTCATTAGCACATAGGTATGAAATATTGCATGTCCTTCTTCACTAATTTCATTCTATTAATTACTCATACACAGATGAGCCTGTTTTAATTGTGACATTAATAGTGCCTCCACATACTCTATTGGTGTGCATATTCTAAGGACAGTTTTTGTGTGCCTTAAATATAAATTAGATCTATTTACTTTGGAAAAAATCTTAACATTCACTTTATAGACAGCTGCTTAATGTCATTCCTTTAGGCAGGCCAATACATTTTAAAAGCACCTTGGGATATATTGTACAGTTCTTAATGTTGTTCCTTCATCTGGTCACTCAACACATTTTAAAAGACACACTAGAATTTAGTGTATATTTTAAAGTGATGTGTAGGAAATGCTTGTATATGTGCATTTCCGTTTCCTTTTAACAAGATTTGGGTGCATAATTCATGTGCGTTGCTATAAAATATATCACCCAAGGTGACCAGGCCTGCAAGAAAGCCTCATGCAAACTGTTAAACTAAAAGGAAAGCTTTGTGGTAGAGAGACTAGACTGTTCCTGAAACTTCCCCCAGGGTCCTGTTAGAGTAAAAGCTTCCTTTTACATCCTTGGAACAGACACCTTATGTAGTGACTAACTCTCACACAGACCATATTGTGCCATCGTTGGAGCTCCTCAAATGCTATAAAACAGAATTCATGGACATTCCTTTAAATTTCAAACAGCTGTTCAATTTCACTCATGTTTGTGTCCCTTTGAATTTGCTATTTGTGAACACTTGCATGAATGATAGGACAGGTTCAACACAAATGATTGGGGAATAGCTGTTCATAGAAATATTAATATTTTCATGTCATTAAAGGGAATTCATGCATTCTAAAATAAAAGCAATCATTTCCTATTCGCTATTTGCTATTCCTTATTTGCTTTTCGGCTGTTTAAAAACTTACCTATTTGTGAGCAGGAACAATGGCATATCAGTTAAGTGACCCACACGGATAATCAGGGAATAGTCAAAGTGCGTAGCTTGCTGACAATGCATTAATGGCAATTAAACTGTTTAAATAATAATGAATATTTTCATAAAAACAAGTATATTTGAAAATAGTATGTGAGAAATAATGACTAATCATATAAATTATCATAGATCATTTTTCAATTAAAACGATCAATTTAATTAACATACCAAATTAAAAGATCTTTCTCAGCATGTATTTATGCATAAATAAAAACAGAAATTTGCCTACATTATTTCAGTTCTAATGACAATGAAAAATATTTCATTGGAAATCACAACTTTCAGTCACAAAAAGGCAGCAGAAAGACTGCTGTGACTAGATTATCAAACCAAGATCTGTGGGGGAATTTAGCCATGAGTTTTTTATAATTCATAAGGCTTTGTGTTCATTTTTCCAGGTGTTTAATTTAATTTAAAAAATTAACGTGCCTATACATGGGAAAGAAAAACTAAACTATTTGGAGTTGATTCTGTTAACATGTTTACGTTTACAATTATGTGCCAATTAAATCTTATTTAATAAATGAAGATACTGATCTGAGAATAATCCTGCTGTAATGGAAAAAAAAAGTAATATACTCAACTGATTGGATGCTCAGGCTAATCCCAGGAAAAATGAAGAACGGGACCTATTCATCTTTAATCAAAAGCATAATTTGGATCAAAATATGAGGACAATGTAACCAGAGATCTGAGGGCAATCCAAAGACTCAAGCCTAGATTGCCAAAGGTATCTGGGTATCTAAAATGCCAATAGACACCTAGTGGGGTTGTCAAAAGCACTGAAGCAGATTAGATGCCTAATTCCCGTTGACTTCAAGCAGAACCCACTAGACCCCTATCTGCAGCTATATCTTTGGACATTTAGCTCTGAGTAACTAAGGTAATTGGCTATACCCTGACTATCTCCAAGTGATGATGTTGGGGCAATGAATCCCTTCATCTCCTAAAGTGTGATCTGTCCCATATTTTGTACAGTATAACTATTTTGGGTAGGGTGTGGAAATACAGGAAGATGAATAAGCTATGTAGTGAAGCTATACCCCCATATTTTTATGGAAATGTGTTTGAATAGGAATATACATAACTCAAATATGCTTTATGCAAAATGCAGCATGTAGCTGCTCATTGAAAAGTTTTCCAGTGAATGTGTAAATTCTATTTGTGTGCATGTGTCATTCCTGTATGTGAAGTTAAAAATATGGAGTGAAAACCTGTATATTATCTAAGGCTTCTAGTGAAATCCATTAGTGGTACATAAGCACTTAATGTACTACAAAGACATATAACCATGCAACCAGTGCTGGAATTAGGGATGGTAGTAACTAGTTGACATCAGATAAGCAAAAGCTTATCGGATAATCAAGCAACCACTCAATTAGTCGCTTCCCCCCACCTCTTGCTACCTCTGTCAGAGGGAGAGAACAGGCTTTAAGTTGGTTCCCTCAGCACCATCTCCACGGGGGGCAGGGGAGGCAGACACACAGCAGGGAAATGGCACAAGCAGAGATCACTTCAGTCCCCATAGTACCAGTTCCCACTGCCGGCGCTTCTGCTTTTCAAATGTACAAGAGCCCTCCGGGACTCTTGTACATTTCAGAAGCAGAAGTTCCGCAGGGAGCATGGGGTGAGTGAGGCTCAAGCAGTCCCCACTCGCTTCATCTCTCTGCAGCACCCCCTCCCCCCCATTGCTGCCTCTGAGAGGCAGCAGGGGGGGGGACAGGAGCGGTGGTGGGAAGAGCCAGCTTAAAAGCTAGTTCCCCCCCATACTGTCTCTGGGGTGCCACCTGCCCCCCCCCCCCCGCCCCATTGCCTCTATCAGAGGCAGCAGGGAGGGGATAGGGGACACTGCTGAGAAGCAGCCCCTGTCTGCGAGGGTCCCAGCAGGGAGCTGGGCCCCCTATGGACACAGGCTGTTGCCACCAAGCAGCCCCTGTTGATGGTGGCCAGGACTGTCCTCCGCTCACAAGGCTGCTATTGGACTCAGTGCGAGCTAGGACTGAGGAGTCCCAGCTCGCTCTGATCACCGTGCCTCTGCATTTTAAATGTAGTAAGAGTCCTGCAGCTTATCAACTAATTACATAGTAAATACAAATCATATCAATCATACAATTACCCAGATAATCACATTTTAACATAGCTGGAATCCATCTTGAATTTGGTATTTTTCCACTGGGATGGGGAGAATGGAACAAAGAGGTCCACAGGTCTTTGGAAAATTCTATTTAAAGAACGGAAAGCAAATAATGATTGTCGTCAGCTGGCTGTTCCCCGTCACAGGCGGGCACATGAAGAGACCTGGAAATAAAGAACCCTAACAGGGAGGCAGAAGAAGCTGGATCCAGGTCAGTAAAGATGATCAGCTCTGGCCTGAATGACTTTTTCAAAAATAAGAACTAGGGTGAGAAATTATGATTTGTGGCAATTTATCAGCCTATTAAGCTTAGCTGACATGTTTTGTTTATTTTAGCTTAGTAACTTACGTTGATCTGTCTGTTCTCACTGGCAGCCACTTAAATCCTACTTTTAAATGTCATAAATCACTTTTGTTTGTTAGCAAACCCAGGGTAAATTATTGTTACCTGAGGGGGGAGGGGTAGACAACAGCTGTGCATCTGTCTTTCATTGATAAAGCGAACTCTGAGTTTTCTCTGTGTAAAAACTATATATAAAGTAGATGGATTCACTTGTGAATTTGATCCCATTGAGGCTGTGCTCCCGGATGCTGACAAGTCCCTGTAACTGAGCCCTCCTAGAACTGAGCTGTTACCAGTGTCTGTGTGGCTCTGCAGGGAGGCTGTTACCCCTACTCTGTGCCTTTGCTGGGAGAGACCTGAGGTTCTGGCTCAGCAGGACAGGATAGTGGGGCACTGTAGAAGGTAGCTAGGTGGGTTCAGTGGTATAAGCACATCTGGTGACATCCAAGGGGATTTCTGTGATTGAACCTGTCCCATATACTAGCATAAGCACCTTTGTACTGTTCCCATACTAATAGGATTGTACAGGTATAATTGTACCAGTATAGTTAGAGCAGTGCAGCTTTTGTGTGCAAGTGGTATAGTGCAGCATGCTCTGCTGAAGCATCTTCATCCTGAGGACTGAAATAGTCCCTCCATGGTTGCACCCTGCCCTTGCCACTGAAAGGGGTATTTGGAAGAGCCACACCATGGCAACTCTCTCATTATTCCAGTGTATCCATGCTGGTGAGCATGGAGCCCAGATGCAGAGCTAGGCTCCATACCTGGCAGGGATTATGCTGGAAGAGCATCAAGTGCTGCAGAGGTGAAATCCCACTTGACATCCCACTATTTTCTCCTGGGTGCAAAGAATGCTGACCCTGCTGCAAATGTTATTGCCAGCCAGCCTTGACAGTGAGGTAAGCTGGGAAGGGAGTAGAGAGTTGGTGAGTGGGGGCTGGAAAGAAGGGGGACAAAAGCAAAGGAAGGGAACCAGGAGGGTGATCACCTTTGCTGGATGGAAATAATGGAACATCACATGGAAAAAGAGGGACAATGCTTTATTTTGCAGGACACTTCAGGGAAACTTTATTTCCTGTAATAGAGCTTGACTTTTTCTCACAAGTGTACATCTCTGCTGTCCTCAAAGGGTGTATCTAGACTACACTTCTCTGCTGACAAAGAGATGTAGATTAGGCACATCAAAATTGCTAATGAAGTGGGGATTTAAATATTCCGTGCTTCATTAGCATAAAAATGGCTGCCGCTTTTTTTCGGCACGGAGCTTTGTCAGAGAAAAGCGGCAGTCTAGAGGCTGATCTTTCGAAAAATAAAGCCTTCGAAAGATCCTCATTTCAC
This sequence comes from Apalone spinifera, assembly GCA_030068395.1. NCBI lineage: Eukaryota > Metazoa > Chordata > Testudines > Trionychidae > Apalone > Apalone spinifera. The sequence continues at coordinate 100,134,055 of JANRFK010001234.1, forward strand.
AAAGGATAACAACCGTGCTCTGTTGGCGGAGAGGTGTAGTCTAGACACACCCCACAAAATGCAGTTATCACCAGCTTCAGTTTACTGTGTACAGTGGTACATTTCAATACATCTTAAAACAAAGAATGGGTAATCACACCCTCGCCCAGCCAGAGATGGGGATGTGGGGGAGAAGGAGGGCAAAGGTACAGGGAAGGAGTGACAGTGGAGGGGAACGAGCAGAGCCATCCCATCCACTGAATGAACCAGGGCAACCAGCCTAGTCCTTCAGTTTGGAGGCCCACACACTTTAGGGGGTCATGGGATCCAGGGAAGCCTGAGGGTTAGAGATGGGCCTTCTGCAGGCAGCCGCTAGTGACCCAACTCCAGCTCTCCCCATTCCACCAGTGTTGCTTGGGGGTAGGGGTGGAAGCCAGAAAGGGCCAATGGCTTGGGGGAAGGAGTGGAATGGGGTTGGGGAGGGAGCAGAGCAGGGACAGGAAGTGGTAGGGAAGGGGCAGAAGCTTGGGGTAAGAGGTGGAGTGTGGGCAGGGCCTGGGAGGGGGCAAGGGAGTTGTCCCACACTCCTATAGGAACAGCCCTGAAAACAAGGACACAGAGAAGGAACCAGTGACTGAGTGGGGAAGGGAAAATGGGCAAAGGGAAGGAGTCAGTGATTGGGGCTGGAAGGGAACAAGGAGAAAGGGAAAGCAGCCTGAAACTGGGGATGGGCTATGAGAGAACTCCAGTGGTGAATAACACAGGTATTTTTAGTAAAAGCAGGCACAAAAATTCAGGGCAGTTTGTGACCTGCCTGTGACTTCCACTAAAATACTGGTGGGGAGACCTATCAGTGGGACCACTACTGGGGGCTGACCACCTGCAGATGTTCCACCCCCATCTCTGGTCCTGCAGCAGGGACTGACTAGTGCTGTTCAGACCCCAGAGGGCCTGACTCAGCCCCAACCACTGAGTCAGCACTTGAGACATTGCTCTGATGGTACTGGGCTAATTGCTGGCTGCTGATCTGGCAGCCCTAGGATTGGCCAGCAGCTCCAGAGATGACCCACCAGCCACTGCACCGGTAGCACTGAGGCTGACAGCTGCTGCAACCCTGTGGTAGTAGAAAGTCATGGAGGCCCTGAAAAGTCACAGAATCCTACACTTACTAATAGCCTGTGATGGGCTAATTGTCCATAAACGTATCTAATACTTTTTAGAGCACAGCGATAGTTTTGGCCTTTGCAATGTCTCCTGGCAACATGTTGCACCAGCTGACAGTGTGGCATGTGGAGAATTATTTTCTTTTCTGTTTTAAACTTGCTGCCTATTAATTTAATTGGGTGACATCTGGTACTTGTTGTTACATGAAAAATAAATGACATTTTCTTATTCACTTTCTCTACACCATACAGGATTATACAGGCCTCTATCATATTACCCCTTAGTCATCTCTTTTCCAAGATGACACGTCCCAGTCCTTTAAATTTCTCCTCATATGGTAGCTGTTGTACATCCCAATTATTTTTGTTAATCTTATTTGTACCTTTTCCAATTACAATATATCATTTTTTTTTAGATGAATTAGGCAGAAAGACATATGGCCAGGCCACCTGATGCTGAAACCCAATTTGGATCTTGTACTTTTCCATACAAAGTGAGAAAAGTTTGAACCAAGCACAAAGAATTCCCACCTTGGGCAAAAAGGGATATAAACAGGTGGAGGAGAGACAAAGAATAGGGGTAGTTGCCAGATGCCAGGAGTTCCCCTTTTTACTACCTAAGATACCTGCTGGAAACAGCTCAGACTAAGCAGGGAGGAATGATTGGGCCCAAAATTGCTGGCCACTGTGCATGGACCAGAGTACAAGTAGCTGGTCGGCAGCATTAAAATTAGAAGCTGCTAGGAGTACGGATTGTACCTGTGACCTGTTAGATCACAGAAATCTCCTTGGGGCTGTCTCCTGGTGCGCTGATCAAGCCACTGATGCCCATCTTCCTGCACTTTGGGGCTCCCCACCACCCTGACCTGCTGTCCCAGAAGCTCTGGTCTCCCCAAGCAAAGGCACAGAGTTGGGGTTACCACCCCAAAACAGAGCTGAACTAGTCCAGCTCTGGGAGGGCTCAGCTCTAAAGGCACAGCATCCAGAAACCCAAACTCCCAAAGGGACCAAAACCTCAAATAAATCGATCTTACCATGTGAAATAAGTGGTATTTTCTTTTTATGGATAAATGAAAAATGGCAGTGGATTAAGTTCTTTGGAGAAGGTAGCAGAGGAAATTGGTGTCGGAGCCAGGATTCGAATGCAGAATCCCCTATGCTTAGCCCACTAAATTAGATCATGATGGCACATGTATATCATCAAACTAAGGACAGGTGTGGATAAGGCCATGGATCCAAAGGTCAACTCTGGCAATGGATTTTGTGTAAGAACTATGGAGAATAGGTGATTTTAAAGGGTTCAGATCTGACGTGCTTTTATTTATTTCAAGTGTAACTTATTTTAGTGAGAACTAGGTCAAATTCCCAAACCAAGCCTTTTGCTGATTCAAATCTGTCATTGTCAGTATTCTTGTGATTCCCAGGCTGATTTCACAATCTCAATTGGTTCTGTGGTCACTGCACTGCCTAACTTCACCTCATTTCATTAGCTCCAGGAATTCAGCACTAACCACAAATATTTCTGATTACTACATATTCAGGTAAGTTGCCTAATTGCATTATCAAACTCAGCGGTGCCCTTTTCTGCTGTGAAGGCTGAATGGGGCCAGAAGGATATACCAAAAGTAACTGAACATCAGTGGGTGCAGTGGCAGGCAGTTGGGGGCTAACTTCTGGGATGATCTAGCATGGCCCCTTCCCTAGTTTCTTTTTGATGTGCTACAAAAAAATTACACAAATTGAATTCCCATGTTTCTTCTGCATTTCTGCCTTGGCCTCCTTGCTTTTTCATACAAAGTTCAAATATCTCCCTATCATCAAACCAGATGCTCTTCGCCCTCCCCTCATCACCTCCCAGTATCTCAATCTTTATCTCCTCTTTTCCCATTCTATTTGCACCTGAAGGAAAAGCAGAAGATATGCCTCCTGTCTCTTACATTGATTCCCAGTTCATTCCTTCACCCATGCTACTTTTTGTCCTTGTAAATGCCTCCCAACCAGTGTATGTGAAATGCCCTTCTTCTACCCTTTCAAAAACAGCTTCCATGAAGCATTCCAGCTATAGTGACCACTATTCACTTTGTCTGTTCTTTATGGGTATGTCTAGACTACAGGCTTTTTCTGACAGGGGCTTTTTCAAAAGTATCTTTCGAAAAAGCCTCTGTCGAAAAAGAGCATCTAGACTGCATTACGGGATCGAAAAATCAATCTGCTTTTTCGAAAAAGAGCGTCCAGACTGCCGTACGCTCTGTTGACCAAAAGAAGGCACCGGGAACCACTTCTGCCAGGGTATGGGGCAGCATGTACTTCCTGGTGCTGCTGCCTGCCCTTTGCAGAGACGTGTGCTTAAAGGGACCCCCCTGAACAGCTGTTGCTCTGCACCTGCAGCTGCCTTGCTTACCTCCTAGAGGGACAGCAAAGGTTTTGCAGTGCTTGCTGTGAGTGCCTTGCATCCTGGGACACCACAGCAGTTGGGGTTTTTTTGGAGGTTTTTCTGTTTTGTTTTTTTTTTATCCCTTGGAGCCAAAGCTGCCCCTGGGCAGGCGATGGCCCCACACCATAGTGCTTCAAGTGCTGCTGCAACTGCATGAGACCTTCATGCTGTTAATGCCCGGTCTGGATTCTGAACCCAGCCTGGCGCCCCTCATTCAGGATGCAGCAACACTGTTCTTGCCACCGAACTTTTTGCATGAGAGGAAATTTTGGAGGCTGGAGACAAGCACAGACTGGTGGGACCGGCTCATAATGGAGCAGTGGGATGACCAGGCTTTGTTCTGAAACATCACGATGCAGAAGTCCACCTTCCTGGAGCTCTGTATCTGGCGCGCCCCTGCCCTGCAACGACAGGACACCCACCTGCTCCCTGCCATCCCACTGGAGAAGAGGGTAACTATTGCTCTCTGGAAGCTGGCCACCCCTGACAGCTACCAGTCAGTGGGACACCAGTTTGGTGTGGGGAGATCTACTGTTGGTGTCGTGTAGATGGAGGTAAGTCCCGTTGGGGGAGGGGGGCAGTCCATGAGGGGTAGGGGGACTGTAACAGGAAGAGGTGGGGGGGCAATGGAGGGGAGGTGGTGGAGGGCTCTTGGGCTCATTCCACCCTACTGCTGGGAGTAATCGTGGGGGGCAGGGGAAGACCCGGGGTCTTGGGGGGGGAAAGCAGGGGGAGGGAAATCTCCTAAGGACTTGGGCAACCTCTCTAATTTCCTATTCCATGTGTTTGTATGTGTCTATTTCTGCAGGTGGTAAGGGCCATCAACTCGGAGCTGCTGAACAGGATTGTCCACCTCGGAGACCTAGACACCATCATAGCCGGTTTTGCTGGGCTGGGATTCCCAAACTGCGGAGGAGTGCTTGATGGAACTCACATTCCCATCCGTGCACCGCCCCATTGAGCAGCCCATTATATTAACAGAAAAGGATACTTCTCCATTGTGCTGCAGGCCCTGGTTGACCACCATGGACATTTGTGTGGGGAGGTCAGGCCTGGCACATGATGCTAGGATCTTCCGCAATTCACACCTTTACCAAGACTGAAACCTTCTTCCC
>JANRFK010001234.1:100139932-100151646 GCA_030068395.1 Apalone spinifera
GGCCGTACAGGCCAGGGAAATGTGCAGCCACAGTGGGTCACAAGACATAGGATAGGGGCCTGGAGCACCTTGGGTCTCCCAGGACCCCTGTCCACATACCCACTGCCTGCCCGTCTGCTTGCACATGCACAGAGAGATGCAAGCTGTCTAAGAAGACCAAGACGTGCAGATTCTCTGCATCCTCTCTCCTCCTACCTCCTCCCTTCTGTGTCTGTGACCCTGACTGTACTCACCTGATGTTCCCTCACCAGCTTTGGAGGATGCCTGCAAGGCCTCCTGGGTCTCAGGGACAGGCTTCAGGGTAAGAGTCACCGCAGTTTCAGTGGTGTCCTCTTCCTCCTCCTTGTCTTCTCCTGGAAGCTGCTCCTCTGTGTCCAGTATCCCCTTCTGGCAGTGCTGCACTGGTGTGTGCAAGCCAGTCTGCATTAGCACTGGGGCAGACAGCGGTTCCCGACCACCCAGGATGCGGTTGAGCTCCTGGTAGTAGGCGCAGTGCACTGGTGCTGCACCTGAGGTGGAGCTGCGCTCATGGGCCTTGGTGTAGCCATGCCTGAGTGCCTTTACTTTGGCCCGGACTTGGTCCAATGTCCTGGGGTGGTGCCTTTTTGTGACAGCCCCTGAGCCATGCGTCCGTATATGTCTGCATTTCTGCGCCGGGTGTGCAGAGCCTGGAGTGCTTCCTCCTCACCCCAAAGTTTGAGCAGGGTCAGGACCTCTGGCCCTGACCAGGCTGGAGCTCTCTTCTTTCCCTTAGAAGGCATCTGTGATGGCTCCTTCGAAGGTCCTTGGAGGCCTTGGGGATCTTGGGCTTCACATATGGCCATGTGGCAGGGAGAGCTGCGTGCTGACAGTCTTGGTCTGTGGCCAGCTTCCTGTCAAAATGGCTGCCCAGGGTGTCTGTGCCTTTAAAACATGGCTACAAACAGGAACAATAGAGGTTTTCCCTGACAACGGACTGTCCCGCAGGGGTTTTCCTTGGAGGTCTTTTTTTTTTTCCGGGAAAAAAACCAAACCCGTGTTCACACTGGCCTTTTTTTGACAGAACACAGTCGAAAAAGGCGTTATTCCTTGTAAAATGAGATTTACCGCCATCGATAAAACTGCTGCGTTCTGTCAACTTACTATCAACAGAAAGAGGCAGTAGTGTAGACGCAGGTATAGTGTAGATGCAGGTTATACAAAACCCTGTAGTCTAGACACTTTCTATGATACACATGAGGGAGGCCCATTCCAAACTCTGAACTTAAGTTTAAGAAACACTGCTTTGGACTATCTCAAAAGAAAGGATAATATCTTTTGAAACATGTTTTCTTTTATTAAATGTATTTTTAAACCTTTAGTTGATAGGTGAGAAATGGTGTATATATAACAGTATGTGTATATATATATATATATATATATATAAATAAACTGGTATATATAAACTGTCCATTGTAGGTTTGATCATATAAGGTACTAAGCACCCAAGTCCTATTGCAGTTAAAGGTGCTCAGTGCTTTCTTTGCAAGATCTAGCCTTTAGTGGTTAGGAAAAGATAATGTTTAAAAAATCTATGACTTAACATTTTTTGTTACTATATGAGAAAGGAGAAGGTCTTGGCTAATGTAACATCTTATTTGCTCAACCACGCCCCTGTCACCCCACTGTATCTGGCTTTTTTTTTTTTTAACTACTGTAAGCAATCACTGGCATCTGTTCAGGAAGGTGTGTCAAGAGTAAATGAATAAATCACTGAAACATTCAATTGTGTTGTAATGAGGATGAAGGTGTGTCTCTGGCTTTATAAATAGCATGCCACTTGACAACTAAGCATGATATTTTTGAAAGAGCTGATATTCCACTTGAATCGCAATTGGATAAATCTACAGACTGTGCAAGGTATGTGTTCTTACATTTTCAGTATTACATTTGCAATAGAATGTTAATCTCACATAAATTATACACAAGATTTTGGGGGGCTAATAATTTGATTTGCTTGTTTAAGAAGTATCAGCAGTAAAAATGCTGTGCAATATCTGCTATGGAGAGCTAGTTGTTTTCATACAGCTCTAAAACAATTGTAGTAGTATCTAGTCGTGGGACAAGGAAGAGAAAGATGTCCAAAGTGGACTCTTCTCTTATATTCTAGGGTCTTCACATTCAGATGAGTAAATCTGCAGGATTAAATTTAAGTATGTACAGATAAGTAAATACTGAACTACCTTCCTTGATGGAATACCCACCCAAGAATACCTAGCTTGCTCACATGGAAACTTAGCTAGGAGGAGGGTCCGGTGCAAGTATATGAATTGTGCATCTAGGACTCATCCATTTAAGACCAGGTTCTAAATTATCTACGCATACTGTAAATTCCATCCTATCAGTAGGTCCTGACCCTGCAAGCCTCATTGAAATGAATGAGACTCTGTGCACGTGCCAGGCTCCAACTCTACAGAGCAGCTTGCAAGATATGGACTTTAATTTTAAAATTGTGTTTGATCCCTCTTGATCCCTCTTGATCCCTCTTGCTGAACAGCTATATTTTAAAATTCAAAATATGGATAATAATTTACATTTTCTAGATTTTGGGTGGTTCTAGATTGACTCACTATATTGCAAACACCTTCAAAAGTGAAACTAGATGCATTTCTTATTCCAAAGAAAAGATCCAATGGATTCAAATACAGCCACTCTCTTGTAACCCAATTCTGCCACCCTGCCTCATGTGCGTTTCCCTTACACTACTAGTCACATTGAAGTAAATAGGACTGCTCCTTTGAGTATGAGTTGCAGAATTTTCCAAGAAAGAGTTTAAGGCTTTTTATATGCAGTCCATTTAAAAAATAAAATAAAATGATGTAAATGGGTACATCCCATATATTGCTTAATTTCTCAAATACAATATGAACTAACTTTGAGATTATTTCCATACAATATTGTAGATTTTAATGGTAGTGTGCTATTTTGATACTACTGTCAGTGAGTAGTATCCTAAAAAATGCCTAAAAAAAAAAACCTTTAAAATGCAGCAACTGAGTGAATTCCAACATTGCAAGTGATTTTTTCTTCTTCTTTGTTTTCAACACAGGTTACAAGAAAAGCTGAGATCATGAAAACCAGAAGTATTGCCCTGCTTTTTGTGGTGTTTCTGGTTTCTCAATTGCTACTAGTTGATGGTGAAGCACAGAAGGAAAGAAATAAAGAAAGACAAAATGGTGGAAAAGGTAGAAAAAAACAAACAGGATCTACTCAAGAGAATGAGAGAGGACAGAAATCCAAAGGTGATAAATCTTCCCTTAAAGGCAAGTTTACCACCAAAGATAATTCTGAGTGCACCTGGGCTGTGACAGAAGTAGACACTGTTACCCTAAAAGTAGAATGCAAGAAAGGTGAAAGCAACTTCCAGTGTGATTTTTCAGGAAATCCTTCCACCTGTCCTCAATTTGCAGCAAACCAAAAATCATACTGGAAACAAATCTCACGATCCCTAAAGAAACAGAAGAATATCTGTCAAGACCCAAAAGGTATCCTCAAATCTAAAGTATGCAAGAAAGGACCACAAAGTGCCCATCTCACCTTGACCAGCTCAAGCCTGGTAACACTTCAAGACTCCATAAATAATAAGACTACTCACCAAGGAAAAGCGATCACACAAACTTCAGCACCTGCCACTACACCTGAAAATCAGCCAGGGAAAGATTTCAATGACTGTGTTGAAGATATAGATTACATTAATCAACAAAAGGTGGCTGAAGAATACTGTTCAGAAACATGGATATCTTTGTGCAACTTTTTTATCTCAATGATACAGGATAAAAAATGCTGATGAGATAATAGAATTCTAAAATTCTTAGTTACTGAAAGTTTGGTCCTACCTACTTATTCCATTTCACCATTCTAGATTTGCTTCTGATGTTATATAGTGTATATAAGAGCAAAAGAGTACAACAGTGCATTTGAAGATCTGTCCTAACTTGTATTTCATGCAACACTCTGTAATTGGTGTAGCTGAAGATGTTGTAGATCTTATTTGCATATAGATTGATATACAAATGTTACCAAAGGATGTTACATACTCTGTAAAGATGTATATAAAGCAAAGGCTTCTCATTGTTTCTCTTTGAGCTATGTTAGCCAAAGTGATGATTTCAGTGCTATGCACTTTTTCATAGTGTACAGTACTTTTAACTTCAAAATTGCTGAGGATAATAAACTTCAAAATAGACTAAAATGATTTTTGTTTCGTTTTTCTGTGTATAGTAAAACAGATATTTCTTGCACTTTAGAAATGTTCAGAGGCCATATACTTCATACTAACCAGACACTAGTGTCTACATAGCAGTTTTGATAATACTTTAGCAGCTTTGCAAAATTGTACTTGTGCTCACCATCAGGGTATGTATTTTTTTAAACGGTCAAGCAAGATAATGTTTGTTCATTATCCTCAAAGTAAAGAGCAACAAAAAGATTTTGTGCCAGGACTGATACATTTTCATGACAATTTTGCAAAGCTTTGCATTGTACTTTCATCCAAGGATCACAGACACAGAGCACATGTAAATATGATCTCCATTTTTGTTGGGTAAACTGAGGTTAAGTGACTTGTCCAAGCCCACACAGTAAATTAGTATAGGTTGAACCCCTCCAATCCAGTACTCTGTGGTCCAACAACATCCTTAGTCTGGCATGATTTTAGTTAGCCAGATGTTCACTTATGGGTATGGCCAAGTTTCCCGTGGTCACATAAAGTTTGTTTATAGCCACTAGTTCTGGCGCTCAGTGTTGTGTGCCATTATTTAGCTCTAATTTACCCTTAAATGTCTTCTAAGAGCCCAGTAAGCACTGAAAGTGTTAGTAATTCTGCTAGAAAATATTGACCTCCTGTGGTCCAGCAAATTCTGTGGTTCGGCTCCGATCAGATGCTGGACTAGAGAAGTTCAGTCTGTAGTAGAGCAAGAAATAGGCCGCAGGAGTTGACTCCCAGTCTCTGACTAACAACTAGACCATTTGTACTACATGTTGATTATAGGTTCTTTCCAAACTTTTAACAGAGTAAATGCCTAATCTATATTATATTTTGACAAAAAAGTGCATTAAAATGTGCATAATTTTCATTTCAGAGGAGTCTTACAGATTTTATCTGTACTTTGGGACACAAGTAAAATTGTGAGAGAATAGGACTCTTAGAAATTAATGTTAAATACTGACAAGCGATTCCTTCAACCTTGGGGGAACAAATTGGATGCAATTAAATGTATAAATCACACATTTCCTGTGCACTTGGGGTGGGAAGAATGGTTTTGTAGCTGATTTCAGCTCTGCAATATAGGTATACTTGGAAAAAGTTGAACATTTTAACAAGGAGAACTGTGCTGAGCATTTTTGGATGAGTTGCAAGCCATTTATTTCTGTATCTCTCTAAAACATTTATTTCTGCATCTCTCTAAAACACAGTCCCCCTCCATAATAATCACAATGCTATCCCCAGGGCTGACCTAAAGATTTTTTGGGAGGATCAGTTAGATAATATTTAAGTACCCCTCCATTCTGCATCTTCAACAATAGAGCTCAGTTATTTGTGCTTTTCAGTCTCAGTAATCAATATCCGTTTCCATTTACACTGAAAAACACTAGATATATACTTTTTTTTAGTAAAAAAACACATTCTTTCATATAAATGTCCTCAGTAAGAAGCCATTAGGGAGAAAGCCTACATTGTTTCCAAACAGGATATTTCCAAAAGTTTGCTCTTCAAAGGCAACCACACTAGTTGGGACTTGAATGCACTGTATCATGCTGGATTGAGTTGCTTTTGGCAGAGCAGAACGGAAAAGGAATTTGCTTTAGTCAGTCACAGGGTTGTGGGTTGTGGTTTTTTGTTTGTTTGGGGTTTTTTTGGCTCTACTCTGAAAGCTCACACACGGACATAGTTTTGCACCTAATAATATTATATGTCACTTATATCAGTGCAGGCAAACAATCCTTTATATAACTGATTGGCACGGCATGATGCTGTTCATGCAGTGGCGTATGCATGTGTGCATGCACACATACGCAAACACTCCTTCTTGCTACTTTATCTAAAGGATGCAACTTTGTAAATAAAGTCCATCTTTCAGGAGAAGGCTTAATCAGAGATATATTCATTTGCCATTGACCCCACTGCCCACTTCAAAGCATCACTATCGAGGCATTGGTGCTGATTGCTGAGGAGTCTTGGGAGACAGTACTCCAGGCTCTTTAGAAAGTGGTGGAAGAAAACTAATAATCAGTTACTAATTAGCCCAGTTTTGCATATTGGGATCTAACCACGTGTTGTACCCTCACTCCTGGGTTTGGATTCTAGCTGTTAACCATCCTGTTTTATGGCAGAAACTCCCATACCCTTAGGAGAATTTTTTGACAAGAAACAAAATCAGAAGTGAAGGGTTAGCATCCAAATTTGGCTCAGGCAATCTTGTATGAGTAACACAACTTGGGTGACATAATAGCTTTTGGAAGCTTCAGGGGGTAGCCGAGTTAGTCTGTACAGGATAAACTTAAAAAACAACAAATGGTCTGATATCATGAGCTTTCATGGGCACAGCCCACTCATCTGAAGAAACGGTCTGTGCCCACGAAAGCTCATGATACCATCTACATGTTTTGTTAGTCTATAAAGTGATACCAAACCGTTTGTTGTTTTTTAAGTTTATAATATCTTTTATTAGACCAAATTCTGTTGGTCTAATATGAGCTTTCAAGCTTACCTAGATCTGGTCTATACTAGATCAGGCAGGTTGGTTTTTTAAGGTATACAACTCTAGCTACGTAAAATGCGTAGCTGGAGTCGGCTTACCTTAATCCAAGTGGTTGCGATGTCCACACTGTGGGAGGCCAATGGGAGCACAATCAGAACAAGGAGTATCAGATACAGGGGGTGGGGAGATATGGCTGCCCTCAGCATTTGATTTATGGGTCTACAATAGACCCACTCAATTGAACGCAAGATGATCAACCTCTGGAGGGTTGATCTTCTCACTAGTGTAGACATGCCCCCAGAGCTCTTCTTCAGGGCTGGGAAATGCCATGCAATGAACAGATTTACCAGATGCAGCCAGCCACAACTTTCAAGTTATGCCAACTCATAAATGAACATGTTGAGCTGTGGGCAGGGCTGGCTCTAGAGGTTCTGCTGTTCTAGGCATGCTGGCAAATATCCATCTTAACTAGCTACAGTTACAAAACATTGAATGAATATTTGTTACCTTAAGCCTATCCTACCTCTGCCTAACTGTGCAAAGCATTGCTCCTTTTATGGCTGCTTGCCAGGTGAATAGGACTAAGCCCTAGTGACACAGCCCAATGTATGCTCCAGCCTGAAACCCCATTAAATTACAATAGTTAAACTTGGAAGGATTCAGTTTTTATCAATAAATATCAATTTCACACACATACACACTCTATTGATACTACCCAAAATGTACAGATAGACAAAGAAAAATGGCTGCTTGACAACATATTCGAATTTGATTTAAAGCCATGTATTTTGGCATATGATATTGGCAGTTTGTTTTTAACAGTTTATAAAGGTTTTTTTATCTCAACATCTACTCTCATTAAATAATTATCTGACACCCCACCCATAATTTGATATCCTATGCTAAATGAGATAAGGTATGTCCTAAAAATCTTACCATCTATAGAGAGATTAATCCCACTGTAACAAGATGGCTTTTCTGTAGCCATATTGGAAGGCCTAAACTAAAGCCTTCTTCTGCAGCCAGACTGAAGAGCAGCAGCCATTAGCTGTAATTCCTGGAGTCACATCCCCTCTAAATTGCATTAAAATAGTGCCATACTAGCCTGTGAGAAAGGGATCCTGTCTTAATGGCCCCCACTGTCACCAGATAAAGAAACAGATCTCAAATGGGTAAAGAAAACTTAATTACAAGCATTTCATCTGGCAAGAAGCTGTTTACCAATAGTTGAGGTTGTGGAATCTGCATTCTATGATTCTTGTCCTTACTTTCCTACTTGTCTGTGTGATCTCTGTCTGATTTGTAACTGTTTCTGGCTGCTGTATAATTAATTTTGCTAGGTGTAAATCAACTAAGGTGGTGGGGTCTGATTGGTTAGGTAATTCTGTTACGGTATATTATGATTGGTTGGTAAAATTATACTAAAATAATTGGCTAAGTAGGACTCAAGTTTCGCTATATAAACTGGGTCCAAGAAGGAGACCAGCAAGAAGAGGAAAAGAGGAGGGAAAAAGGAACACCAAAAAGGAGGAGGGAAGACCTGAAAAACTTACCTCCAAGACACAGCCTCCTGTGCACAACCGTGATGTGCAGCAGCTAAGATCCAGAGGGACTGACCTAGCCTGGCCAACAGTTAGCCTGGCCAACTAGTCTGCCTGCCTGTATCAGGATTGGTGAGCATGACACTGTGTGCTTAGCATGTGTATTCTGCTTGCTTGGGAATTGTCAAATAGAGAATAAGAATATTACTGTGTAAGGCTCCTTCAGTGGCAAAAGATCCTGCAAACCCGAGGAAGTTACGCCCTTAGCCCTAGGAATTGGGTAAGGGTGGGTGTGTAAATTAACAGGGTTGCACCTTGAGGCCTAGGAGCTGGGTAAAGGTGTGTGTCCCTAAAGTGTGGAAGGGATAGAGAAATTTGTCTGGGTAACACCACTGACTTCAGTAGGACTGTTTGCATGAGTGACGATTTGCAGGATTAAGCTCTTAATCCTCATTTATTTTCAAAGAGGTAAGGTCCCACAACTCATGCTGAGAAGTATTCACTTACATAACTAAATGCAATGGTTCTGCTTTCATAACTATTGGCCCAGGATTTATTGACCCACCAAGATATACACATGACTATAGTGACTTTTGTTCCTTCCATCCATTTTTTTTACTACTGTTAGAAAATTTCCCTTTGCTGACTTGTTGCATCATCTAGTGAGCATTAATATGGTTCTTCTCTCTGTAACTGAGCTCCTCGCTAAGCACATGTGGCTTTTGTCCTCACAACACCCTTGTGATGAAGGGAAGTATTATCCCCATTTACAGATGGGGAAATGAGACACAGGGCAGATTAAATGGGTTGGCCAAAATCACACAGGATCCTTGTAGCTGAACTTGGAATCAAACACATGCTTTTGAGTCCCAGATCAAGAGCTGACTAATATTAAATTATTAATTCTTCTGGGCAGGGACTATTGTAAAAAATAATATTTAATGATTAGCAATATATCTGTAAGAACTGTGGTTTCCTTTTTAATGACTGTGGTTTTATTTTTTTAACTCATTATTTATAACTTGCATCTCCTGATGTGAAAGAGGTGTAGAGTTGTTAGACTTGGAAAATTCATTCTAGTTTCATAGGCAGTAAAGGTTTAGGGATTCCCCTAAAGCAGTCAGGCAACTAGTATCCTGCAATCTGTGTGGAACATCAGTGAATTTCTTGACTATACTCATCGTACATTTAGATGAAAAAATAAGTAAATATCCACAATCAAGAACTCTCAAAGCTATGTAATGAAATATAATGTGGAATCAATGCTTCATCCTATCCAATAATATTACATTGTTTAAAATAATTTCTACTCATTTTGACACACATTTATCCTGATTTTAAGGGAAATGTTGGGACTGATTTTCTAAAATAGCCTCCCAAATTCATTAAAAAGCTTTCTGCACAATTTTCCACCTGCAGTTAATATTGTGGGTTCAGATGCTAGGGAACAATGCACCCTGCTCACCAAGTACATAGACAGCTCAGTGTTATTGGTGCCTGCATTTACCATAGTGCACCATTGGATGCCTGAACTAAGGCTCATTGAAATGTCAGGCCCTTTTCGCTTTAATTCCTTTCTAGTTTACTTGTTTCTATGCATTTTTCACTCTTTTCACTACAGGCCACATTTTCTTCAATACATTTCAATTCCTTTTATGGCCGGCTTTACTTCCAGTCCTAGTATTCTGTGAGTATTTTATTACTCTATTTGGCAGCAGTGCCATTTACACACCTAATCTCAGAACATGTTGCTTAATTGCCCTCAAGAGAATAGACTGAGAGTGACTCACACTTCTTACTTCCAACACAACTCACCATTCCCCTTTTCCCGAGGGAGCCAATGGGTACCTACCACCTGATATCTCCTCACCTGCACCCAGCCAATCAGCATGGAGGATCAATCTTCAGTCACTACATGTTTTACACCTTGGCAGTCAGTTCATGTGAACATGACTGAGCTCAGATAACAAACTCTCCTCCCGTTTCCGCCTCTACTTTCTGCTGATGATGCCCTAGGCAAAGCAGCTTCTTACTTGCTATAGTGACTGCTGCACCTCTCATCTTCTTGGCATGCTTTCCAGTCCATTTCCATACACTGTCTCTGTGTTTCCTCCGGGCTATCTCCTAGAGTGGTATTAATTTGGTTAGCAAATGAGGCCTTGCTCAAACTTGACATGAAAAAGTCCTACTTAAAAAGGGGAGGAAAAACCGCAGCCTTCAGCTCGCAGCCTCCTTGTAATCATAGCATTTATTCCCCCCCATGGAGCATATTTGGACCTTTGTCATGAATTGGCCAAGGAATCCTGTGGTTCTCAAGGCTCCCATAAGGAGCCCAGAGGTTCTGTGCAGAGGTCTATTGTGTCTGCTTGGCTCCCCAATGCTATTACAGCATAGATTCCTTAGGAAACGGGGGGCATTTGAGCCCCACCTGCTGCCTCAACCCCATAGGGGAAAGTAGAATAAGAGAATTCTGAGAACGTAAATGCTATCATGCACTGAAAAAATCCTTGTGTGGGTTTGAATGGGGATGGTGCTGCAGAATGGCCAAGCCATCAGCTGCTCATTCCAATGCCATGACTCTACAAATTTGGGCTCTGGCACTTCTGTATTAAGAAGCAACAGGGGGCCATATCCCCTTCTCTCAACCCCATCTGAGTTCTGCCCTGCTTAGAGAGCCACTGCAAGTGGAAAAGAGAGGGAAAATTGAGGCTCAATTTATTTAACAAGCCTGCATTTGTCACCGGTTTCTTTGGAAGGATGCTCCCGTCCTTGGTGAAAAATGTATTAGGCTTTATAGCTACAAGTACAGTTTTTCTCTGGCTTTCTTCCAAGATTACTTACTTATTGTCATTGAAACAGTTAGCTCTCAAGAGACGTGTTAAGGAGGGGGGGAAGAAATTGGGTAATTTATGTGGGAAGACAGTCCATAAGGTTGTTGCCACGTGGCTGATTTTTAACTGGATCAGCCTTTGATCATGTCTATCACTGTGCAGTCATGATCAGCTTAATTAGACTGAAGTTCCCAGTCCACCATGGAAATCATAAACTGACTGACAGTTAGCAGACACCTCAAAAAGACCATGCTACCCTCTGAGAGGCTGAAATATGTTCAAAACTGTGTATTAGTATCACAGCTCTGTCATGTGTTTGTCTGTGTTGCACCAGTCAGCCAGAGTGTTTTAAAATAGAGCTTAAATTAAAACCCAGAAATTCTTTGGTTATACAGAGTGAGGGGAATAGGAGATTATATATAAAAACTAAGACCAGGTAATAAAGTATTTGAGGTATGTGAAGGCAGAGGAGATGTTACTCTTTTTCCTGTGCAGTGCACCTTTTAAATATGAAGGATTAGCTAAATCCGTGAAGTGAATCAAGATGAAGGTTTTTGCAGGCTACTTTTCTTCATGGGGTATTCTGGTTGTTTTGTTCTTTGCTGGTTTTTGTGCAATCCCTC
>JANRFK010001234.1:100161740-100175153 GCA_030068395.1 Apalone spinifera
TAAAGTCCTGGTCTTCACAACATCCTTTGGCAAGGAGTTCCACAGGTTGACTGTACGAGGAGTAAGGGAAGTTGGAGGAAGTGTGTGCTATTTTGAAATAAGTGCTGTGTAGATGCTCCCTATTTCGAAATAAGCTATTTATTTATGTATTTAGAGTTAAGCCCTGCAGTGTAGACATATCCTGAGTGGATGTTTTCAGAGAACTATCCACAATAACTCCAAGATCTCTCTCTTGAGTAGTTGTAGCTCCATATACCCCATGAGCCTGAACAATAAAAAGCCTGGGACTAAACAATGAAATTCCCATCTATGCTCTGCTGATCCACTCATCATCTCAGCCTCAATTGCTTTCTACTATCCACAGCCCAACTAGCTCTACCCATACCTGAACTCCCTCTTGGAACCCTTGAAGGCCACACTTTGGAGGAGGGTAGATAGGAATTTGGCATGAGCAGTCCAAGTAACCGGGGCAAACTCCTCAGGCCAAGTTCTGCCCTTATTTACATCCTTGAAGCCCCTGTGAAATCAATATGGCTGTGTAACTATTGAACCAAAGACATCCAGAGCTGAGGTGAGAGTTTCTGCATCTGGAGCTAACGGACTAAATTCCGTATATGAGTTTTACCAGACTCACATCCTCTGAAGATCAGGCCCAGTGAGGGATACCTAATATACTCTGAAGAATGGATTACAGCTATTGCGGTGTTACCTGTGAAACAAATCTGGCCCCATGTGCCGAGCTAAATTCTGTGATTGAAGTATGCTACATGGATGGTGTGAAGTGGCCAGAAAATAGGTGAACAGACCTGAGGCCAACCCCACTGAAAACAAATACTCGCCGGCTGTGTCTAGACTGGCAAGTTTTTCCGCAAAAGCAGCTGCTTTTGCGCAAAAACTTGCCAGCTGTCTACACTGGCCGCTTGAATTTGTGCAAGAGCATTGACTGTAATGTACAAAATCAGTGCTTCTTGCGCAAATACAATGACGCTCCCATTTGGGCAAAAGCCCTTTTGCACAAGTGTATTTGCGCAAGAGGGCCAGTGTAGACAGCTAAAAAGTGGTTTGCGCAAAAAATCCCCGATGGCGAAAACGGCGATCGGGGCTTTCTTGTGCAAAACCGCGTCTAGATTGGCACGGACGCTTTTCTGCAATAAGTGCTTTTGCGCAAAAGCTTCCGTGCCAATCTAGATGCTCTTTTCCGCAAATGCTTTTAAAGGAAAAACTTTTCCGTTAAAAGCATTTGCGGAAAATCATGCCAGTCTAGATGTAGCCACCAAGTTCAGTGTGAATACTTACAAATTATGGGCTCTATGCCACTCAGTCCCCCTCCCCTTCCCCACAGCTTCTACTGGGGGGCCTGGAGCTTCCCTCTCCCCTGCACAGCATCTACTGGGGGTTCAGGGCTTCTCTGGGGCTGGCGCAGAGCTGCAGAGGCTAGGGGATCCTCTCTTCCGACAGTCTGGCAGCAGAGTCCTCATCAGCTGATTGCTGCTGGCCAAGAGGAGCACCTGCAGGAGGTGGGAGAGGCCAGGGAGAAGCCCTACAGCAGACAGGAGAGAGCCACCACAGGGAGGGGCTGGACAGGAACTGGCAGAGATGGTCAGGGCAGTCTTCAGTCCACAAGCACACGTAGCTGTGTAGGGGCACTTGAGAATTGATGCCCCAAATTTTCAGATGTTCTACACAGTCATGTATTTCATGTACACCTAGAGACAGCCCTGCTGTGTATACATTGACAGAGTAGGAAGCCAGCAGGAGAGGGCTGTAAAGGGGAAGAGAGAATTATCAAAAGGACAGGGTACTATTAAGAAAAACCCTGCTTTCTTTCTTGTCATAAAGTTCCTGGTTCAGTGCTAGACAAAAGTGATGCTTTCTGTGATTTATTAGCAGGATTGCATCACTTTCGGTGGGCACAGGACTGGGCTCTATTATAAGTGCTGTGAATGACAAAATAGAGTAACTTGCCCCCACTTTATATGAGAGGGGACTATAGTGCACGGCTGGAACCTTCTGTTGATGAATCAACCATGTTACTCCTGGAGAACAGCTGTGTTCCCATGGGTAGAGCATAATGTGTAGCCAGGAGCCTTGGGTGCTTCTGCCAGCTCTGTCACTGACTTGCAGCAGGACGTTGGGCAAAGCGTTTAATTAACTAGCCTCAGATTACCTGTGTGCAAAGCAGGATGCTTACTCTAAATGCCTATCTGAATTGGCAAAAAGCTTCCATGGGGATCTAGGAATGCAGAATGTAAAACTCCCATAGCCTATCATTCTGAAGGTGTACGAAGCACTGTCTCATGACAGTGTGCTAGGAGGGGCACAGCTGTGTAGGAAACTGAGACTGAACGGCCTCCTCAAACTGTTGCACCAGTGCATCGGAGAGACATTTAGGTAGCAGTCTCTCAATGCAGAGACATTAATCTACTCCAGCTTTTTTGCTGCTTATGTTTACCAGCACACAGAGGCAGCAGCTGATGAACTAAGTATATCTGCACTAAGGTGCCAGCACATCAAGGGCTGCCTATGTAACTGCTGTGTTGGTGCTGGGGTAAGAGTGCTGTGGAGCCCTTCGTTCACAGGTTCCTTCCCTAACCCACGTCACCCACAGCATTCTGTCCCATCCTCTCTACAAAGCCCAATCTGCAACATGTGCCTCATCCCCCACCACTCTCCTCCCCAGCTCCCAGACTGTAGAACTCCATAACAATGTATAACACTGTTATACAATGGAACGAGAAAGGACAATCTGGTAGTACATTTCATGTGCACAAAACTGCAAACCATTGTCATTAAGAAATTGCTTCTGAGTGTAGCCTATTTTCATTCTTTCCTTGGCACAATTTCCAACAAGGATGGAGCTTGCTGGTCTGATCATCTTACTCCCTCTGCTGGACTTTTTTTTAATCATAGATTTGAGACATGATTTTTTGGGGTGCCCAATGGTCCTCCTAGGGCACCCAAAGAAGGCATCCTGAGCCCATTGATCTGGGAGACGGTTCCACTTCTGTACCATGATTCCTGCGGCAGGTAAAGCTATGTGGGAAAGCCTGTTTATAAGGCCCTGTTGTCAGCTGGTCACCACTATTTGAAAATCTCATGTTGTTGGGATGGAAAGTGTTTGTACCTGGTCTGAACCCAGTGGTGAATTCTTCGGAGTAACAGCAGGTCGGTGAGTTATATTCTTCTTCCATTATTGCCAACTTTACTATTTTCGTTTCTGCTTGCATTTAACTCAGAATAGCTACACTCCAACACTTGTGCTCTGTGCTCCAGCTTGCCCAACCTTTGTCCCATCCCCTTGACAGCACTGATGTATCATTCTAAATATCAGATGAGACAGTAGGTGAGTGACTAGCCCAAATCTCTCTCTGTGTTTCAGTTCCCCAAATGCAAAATAGGGATGATAGCACTCCTGTTTAGCTCAAGCCTCTCATGCGGATAAATGCATTAAATATGGGATGATGCTGAATTACTATGGTATTGGGGGCCTTATAAGTCACCTTGATTATATGTGTGCTTGGGATCTCAGGGTGCATTAAATCTCTTTCTGCATGAATGATCCTCCTAGTATTTTTAAGCAGTGCCTCTCTGCACAACCCCTGCTGTGTGTCTGAAACTTTGTGCTACAATTGTTCTCTTTACTATAATCTGTACAAATTGAAAAAAAGGTTAGTTTCATTGTATTCAATGCATATTTAAAGTACTGACTATACTTGGTACATGTTTTGAACTATATTAACATATGTTTCTTTGAGGGTGTTTTTATTTCCAAAGTGCAGTGGAATGTATGAATCGTTCTAATACACAGAACAGATAAGTCAAATGTGTAATAAGCAAAACATTGTGGAAGTTTCTGCCATGTCTATAAAAATGATTCCTCTGAAAGAAATATTGCTGCTGGCTCAACGTTATGCAAGACACCTGTGCTCAACAGCTGTCATTTATTAAAGTATAGTTGTCATAGTTAATTGTTCACTGTTGCCTTAAAATATGCATTTCCCGATGAGACCAAAAACACCAGCATGCTTTTGACAGGTTTCATTATATAATCAGTGATTACCAGCATAAACCCTTCCCAGCTATTGTGAATAAGAGATAATTATATAATCACATTGCCCATTTGCCATCAAGACTGGCCCACTGCAATGCATTTCATTCTGTGTGACCTAAATGGCTGATCCACTGTCTGCAACAGGTGCAGAATTTGGCAGCAGAGAAGTTGTTTGATGTAGGAAGCAGTGATAGGTGATGTGGCCTCTTTGCTAAATGCTCATGTGGGTATAAGTATAGTTGTAATAATTTGAGAGATTAATTTTTTCCAGAGCATTTAGCACTGGAAAGAGATGCCAGATGAACAGTGTTGAAGAATGAAATACTCTCTTACCAACAGGTACATATAAGCAAGCTTCCCCCCACCCTCCCATCACTATAGGGTACATCCACACAGCAGCGTTTTTCTAGAATAACAGGTGTTATTCTGCAAAAACAATGCTTGTGTCCACATTGCAATTGTGTTCTTTCAACAAAAAGTCAAAAGAATGGAGGGGGTTTTCTGACAGTGGTAAATCTCTTTCTACAAGGAAGAACGTCTTTTTCGAAAAAGACTCCATCCATCTCAGCACAACTCTATAGTTTCTATTCTAGTCTATTCTATATGAAAATCTCTTAATACTTTATTCGTTTTAATTATGTAGTCTATGATTAACCAATGTGTGTAATCCAATAAGGAATATTTGCCACCAGCGATTTTATTGTACATTATGGTTTTACAATCAGCATTTTGTATTATGACAAAATATGTACAAAAGCCAATATTAAACTCTCCAATTTTTTTTATCAGAAATAACTGAATTAAAGTTATTGACATAAATCTGATTCATGGCAGTAGCTGCAGATCAGAGTGCAATTAGAAAATTTAAATTTTACGTAATATAAACATTCCCAGTCACAGTGCTGTCTGCGAACACCAGTCACCATAGCTGGCTGCTATGAACTTCTTCTGGGCCTAAATGAATGGCAAATTGCTGGCTATACTGGCATAATGCTACCTGGGATTTGCATATTTCAGAAAAGCCCTAGACCCTGGCCCTAAGTCTTCAGTTTCATATAGAAACTCTGGAATCTGAACAGCATGATAGCTGAAAAGAAAGTAGTGTATGGTTTGGTATGATATATGTGCTTGGAAGCTGTATGCTACAAGAAATCACCTTCATCTTCAGAAGCTCAGGTCAGCAGAGACTACTTATTTTGGGATCTTTGGCCTGACCTACACTAAAGGGGAAAGTCAACTTAAGATACGCAACTCCAGCTATGTTAATTACGTAGCTGAAGTTGAAGCTGGAAAATGTGGAGCATCTTCCATACTTTGAAAGTCATCGCTCCACCAAAGCTGACATTGATGTGGAAATCCAGCATCGCCTCAGCTGCGCAAGGTCTGCTTTTGCCCACCTAAGATGAAAGGTCTTTGAGAACCGGGACATCAGTGCCACGACAAAGCTCCTTATGTACTGCACAATGGTTGTATGCATGTGAAACCTGGACAACGTATAAGCATCACCTGAAGGCACTTGAGCAATATCATCAGTGCTGCTTCAGGAGAATCCTAAATATCCCTTGGGAGGCCAGGCGCACGAACACTAGTGTCCTGGAGGGGTCGAACATGACCAGCATTGAAGCTATCATCTACCAACAACTTTGTTGGACTGGTCACGATGCCTGATCAGTGCCTCCCAAAACAGATTCTGTTTTCCAAAGGAAGGATGGAGGAGGCCAGAGGAAGCAACTTAAGGACATGTTGAAGACAAATATGAAAAAGTGTTGATTGGTGTCGACACTTAGGAGAGCCGTGCCCAGGACTACCCCTGGTGGAGAGTGGTAATCGGTGAGGGGATGGTGCAATTTGAGAGGTCCCACCACAGCGCAGACGAAGAGAGGTGGAGAAGGAGAAAAGAGCGGCAAAAACTGCCCTGCATCCCTTCAGTAGCCACCAGCACTTGCCCATTCTGCGATAAGACCTGTGGCTCCAAAATCAGGCTGGTCAGCCATCAACGGATCCACAAATAGGAAGACGTCCTACTCTTTATTGAGTGACCGCTGAGAGAGAGAGAGAGAGATTATGCTTTTGCACCATCCACACAATGGGAGGCTGACAGGAAAATATGTTCCC
This sequence comes from Apalone spinifera, assembly GCA_030068395.1. NCBI lineage: Eukaryota > Metazoa > Chordata > Testudines > Trionychidae > Apalone > Apalone spinifera. The sequence continues at coordinate 100,167,907 of JANRFK010001234.1, forward strand.
ATCGACTATCCTTACTCCTCGTGAGGAGCAGGACTACCGGTACCAATTGGAGCATCTTCAGTTTGAATTAGTGTGTCTTCACTAAACGCACTAATTGGAACCCTGGAAGGTCGACTGCAGCAGCATCAATCTTCTCTGTAGTGTAGACAAGCCCTTTCTGTCTGTCTCCTTCTCAGTGGTATTCAAGCTGTGGCCTGGGGCCAGTTTGGAGACTTTGAGGGTGACTGTTTGCTAAGAAGGAAATCTACATTTGATTCTGAATGGAAAAATGTGTTCCTTGAGCTATGCCCAGTGATTTGTAAAAGGAAAAGTTGGAATCAGCCCTATTGCCACCTCTCCTGCTGCCTCAGGAGTAGGTCCTGGGTGAGCTGGAAGGCCCCTCAGAGCTGCTATCTCATGCCTGCTTCAGCTGCTCAGCAGCAACCATGCTGGCCACCTACTATGCTGAATAGGGAGATGAAAGTAGTTCTGGCTTTTCCATTGGGAACTTCCCCTCCAGGCTCTGGGAGCTCCAAAGAGAACAGGAGAGAAGCTCCCCTGGCAATACCAGAGCCAAAGGGAGTGTCTAGAAATGAAAGGCTGCCCTGCCCTCCCTCACAGAATCAGATAGGGCAGCCCCAGAGAAGGTAAAAGATTAGTGGTAACTGTCACTGATTAGGTCTAATTGTCTGGTTATGCTCTGATATAGTTCAGGGTAGCTTGTGGGCTGCTATATCTTGTGCCATTTGGCAACAGTCTTCTAAGAACCATACTCCCATTAGGGATAGCCAGATCTCAGCTGTTCCAGCCACTTCCCTTTCCTTCCTCCCATACTCCCCTTTATACCAGGAAGAAAGGGAAGAAATGGCTGAGACTCTTCTCTGTGTATTCCCTACACCAGGGAATCCTCAGCAGAGAACTTGCATGTGGCTTCTGCTCCCTTTACACCACTGTGCTGTGTTAGGGGAGTAGAACAGGGCTGAGAATCTCACCCAAAATATTGATTGTAGTCAATGTTCCCTCTAATCTTTTCCATTCATGTGTGGATTTTTCCATTTATGTGTAGAATAAATTTTATGTGCACCAAGGCATGTGTGAATGGGCACCACCAGTGAAAACAAAACCTAGCTGTGGGTACTCTACTAATCAGCTGGGCAGCATTTGAATTTCTCCTGAGCAGCCGCACAAGCACACAGATTAGAGGTAACAGATTGTGGCCCTTTTGACCTCAGGCTGAAGAGGATGGAAGCCAGCTTGGGCAGTATGTGCATGTGTACAGTAACCATACTTCAAATAGCATCTCCTTCCATTCATCTATTAGTGCCACAGCAAATGTTTTTAACATAGTGTTTTTATACAGATTTATACTATCTAGTACTCTATACAATATATACACACACTCTTGTTTAGTATTGTACACAATTAAGGAATAATTTAGCAATGTACAGTATTGTGTGTTTCAGTGTACATTACTGGTACAAAGTCTACAGTCTGCATGGTCAGGATCGCTTGTACACTGAAGCAGCTGAACTGGCCTGTGATAAGACAAAAAGCAAATCCAAACATTAATGGCTGCTTTGGCTGTATAGAGTCATAACTCTGCTGATCATAAAAAGAAGTTATCAAATGCCACATGGAAGTCAAAGTACATGTTATGTAGTTCTGAGGCCATGAGATCTTTTAAGGTGATATAAATTATTGCACAGACACAGCTGGGATGTTTTCTCCTTGTTGCAGTCTTAAACCATTGAGGTTTTATTCATCACACATCTGAATAATTTTCAAGCAGATTTCTGGGTTAGAAATTTCTTCACAGAACCAATTTTTTGAGTTATTGCCAGAACATCATGTTGACTGGCTGAAAAAATAAGAAGCATCTGTCCATGCTCTAAATTATGGAAAGCCAAATATGCAGCTTATATAAATCAGCAAAGCTCCATTTACACTGGCTTCAGTGGAGCAATGTTGAGTGCCAGCAGCTGACTGGCCTGAAGAGTATTTTCAATGTACAGTAAAACATCATCTTGCCCCCATTCCTAAAGTGGTCTAGTTACATGTCAGCGTTGCTTTGCACAGGTGATTATTATTGACTGAGTTCTTACAGAAGCCCTAAATCATTGTTTTCCACCTTAGGGTGCCACTTATGTAACACACTAGTGAGTGTGTTACAGGTGCACTTCTCTGCAAGGGATAGGAGTTGTTACAGCCCCCAGCTAAGGATGTTAAGAAGTGGTTAATTGACTAATCAATTAGTTGATAAGGGAAGGTGCTCTGACCCAGCTCATACCAGTCCAGGAGCTACCCCTGCTGTGGCTCTGCAGTTTAAATGTTGTAGGAACTGGGCACGCAGGCTTCTGATAGAGAAGCACTAAGGTGTGTGCAGGGGGGGAGCAAGTAGTCGAATACTCCGCTCGACTGCTTGCTTACATCCCTACCTCCAACTACAGATCCTTGGCCCTTCAGTGCCACACATTATTGGTTCAATCCCCAGTGTTGGCCAGGGTTACATTTACATGAGAACAAAGTGGATGCAAAATATTAAGATTCTGATTTGGCACAATTTTACATCACATTAGTATGTGGGGAGGGAGGGGGGCGGGTGCAGGGTGCACATGAATCTGGCCCAATAATGCATATTACGAAGAGGAAGAAATGGCTTTGTCTTCCAGAAGGTTAAAATCTTTGTATCCGATGTTGCATTTGCTCAGTCATCCTTCTTTGCAGGCCAACTTTTCCCTCAGTTAAGTGACTAAAAATTGAAGTATAAAACTCCCAATAGTTTACTGAAATGTTTGTTTGCTCCAGAAATATTCTTGTTAACATACATACACTTTCCGTTCAAAGGAAAGCTGTTCTCAATAAATACTATTCTTGTTGCTAGTTAACAACCTCACTGACAGGACAGCAATGTCCCTACTAAAACTTGTTTCCTCTATTTAAATGACTCTGGATCAATGTTAGAGTCTTATCCTCGCTTTTTCACCCCATCAATGCCATGAGCCTCTGCAAATGGGTTCCATGTTACTTCCATGTTCTTCATTTTGGCAACTGGGAGCAATGCCCTATCAATGTGCCATTCCTTGTCAGCAGCCAGGGTTGACTCTTACAAAAGAATTGCCTATAATTCTTCCTTAAGATCCTGATAGGCACAGGTCTGAGGTAGGGTTGCCCAACAGTGTTCCCGCACAGCTTCACAGGTGATTAATCATCTCTGCCCAGTCAGTCAGCTCCCTGCTTGAAGACCTGAGCCTCTGACTGGGCAGGGCTGATTAATCACTTGTGAAGCTGTGCTACTGCACAGTTTCCAGGGAACACTGGTTGCCAAACCTACAGGATTGCCCTGGTGTTTTCAGGAATTAAAGATCAATCGTTCATTTGAGATTATGTGTATTGAAACTTCCATGGCTATATCCAACCACAACCTAGTCTGAGGAGAGAATAAGTAGAGGCAGAAAAAAAACTGTAGGACCGCGATGCATTCCCTATCTAATAGGCGTACACTACAAACATGCTGCTGTGTCTCCTTGGGAAGTGATCAGGTGGTTCCTGGAAAATCTCCCACCTTCCCACCATAATTCCATGTAGTTGGTTGCAAGCAGTTGCAACGTTCAGGCAGCAGCAGCTCTGAGTGGTGCCAATAGATCCCCACTCTCAGCATGCAGCCTTCTTTTGAGTAAGGAAATGGGGAGGGCAATCATAATTAATAATACTCGGCACTTTCAAATCTCAGGCAAATCCTCACCAAACACAGCAGATCTAAAAGGTCAACCAGCAAAGAAGGAAGCAAATTTTGGAGTCAGAAGCTAACTACTGAAAATTCAATGCCCCTAACAGTTCAGATCTTGGCATTCTGGCAAATGGGAGCACATCACTTGTTCTCAGCTGCCATGGCAGAACGCTAGGAGAGGGACTGACTTTAGTAGCGAGGACTGAACTGCAGAGGACTTGAAAGATGAACACCAGCAACTTCAACTTGCCTAGGCGTGAATAGCAACCTAGGGCAGTCTTTCGAGCAGAGATGTAATATTATGAGTTCTAAGATGGCATCAGACTTACGCCACTGATGTTGTTTTCACACTGGCTGCTGATACGTTAACATGATCCATTTCCTTCATAAAGCATTCTGATTAGGAGAGGAAACAGCCTAATTTTATACAAAAAGACTCCCAAAATCAATCCCAAAGCAAATAATTACCTATAATTGTCCTCACAGGAGACACTCAAATTTCGTTCCTCCAAGATGCTTATTAACTTTGTTATGGAGTGCCCCACGCAGGACTCTCTGAAAAGAAAAACCATAGGTTGTTACATGTGTCCTGCATGGGTGTGACACAGGTGGATTGTACACTATGCTGCCTCATACTGACTGCATACACTGTTAAATGTATTTGAGGGGCAAAGACATAGTTTTAGACCTCACTACTGCCAGCTAATCTGTGCCAACGAGCCCCAATACCTCTGTGCATTTCAATATTTTTTGTGGATCCCTGGGTGATGTTGGGGGTCTGATCACATGGAGCAAGGCCTTACCAAATAGAATTTTAGCAAGATCATCACTCTCTCCTGCAAAAAGGGATAACTGGGTTGTAAGAAATAATTCAGTCCCTTACACCGGCAAGGCATGCAGGCCGCAGAACTTCCCCATCCACAGTTGCTATTCCAGACCTTGTGCCCTACAGCTTCAGTGTGTCTGATGTAAGGCTAACTGAAGTCAATGGAAAGTGATGTGATATTCATGGATGTAGATCCTTATTCCAGACCCCTCTCCACAGCTGGCCATTCCACCTACAGCTCCCTCTGTTTATTCCTCCAAACAGTTTACATCACAGGCAGGGATCTATGCTGCTCCTCCCTAGCAAGGTGAATTCATCAGGGCTGGTTCTAATTCCTGGTGTGATATGGTCAGAGCACACTGGTGCATATAAAGGAAGGCCAAGCTGAAACAAAAACAAAATGGATGTTGACTTTGGTACACAAAATACACAAGTACAGCTACAAATTATCACTCTTTTTTCTATCCCAAGCCATGCAGACACCCAAATGTTATATACGGATATATGCGCATATACTCCTGCATAGGGCTGCTGGGCATCTGGTTTTTCAATCAGCACAGCTGGTCAAAAAGGAAACCCAGCAGCTTCAGTCAGCAGCACCAAACAGGATATTAAAAGTCTGGTCAGCAGTGCAGCAAAGGCCCAGGGTTAAGGCAGGCTCCCTATGTGCCCTGGCTCTGTGTGGCTCCCAGAAGTGGCTGCCAGGTCCCTGTGGCTCCTAGGCACTGGGTTGGCCAGGAACACGGAGACTCTTCCCTGAGTGCTAGTTCTACAGCTCCCTATGATTGAGAACCATGACTTATGGATGCAAGAGCAGCGCATGGATCCTTCGGGCCTCCCTGGCTACCCATGTGCCTAGAGGCCTCAGGGACTCGGCAGACGCTTTCTGGGAGCTGCAGTAAGGGCTAGTGGGACAGTGCGCCTCGAACTCCCTGGCCTAGCCTGGAGTCCCTTCTTAAATCCAAACTCCCTCCTGGAGCCTGCAGTTTACTTCCCCCACCTTCCCCCACACACATCTCTACCTCATACCCCAGCCTGAAACCTTCTTCTTGTACCCCAAACCCTTCATCCCTGGTCCTACCCCAGAGTCCACTCCCAGCCACAGCCCACACCCACTCCTGCACCCCAAACCCTCAATTGCAGTCCCCTCATTCACTCCAAACCCCTCATCCCTAGAGCCCATGTCCCACAGCCAGAGCCAGCCTCCCACCCCCACACTGCATCCCTCATTTCTAGCCCCACCCAGAGCCTGCACCCTCAGCCCAGGAGGGGAGAAGCAAAGTGGTGCTGGATGCCTCACACACACTCCCTGTCTGTAGCTGCACAGTCAGCTCTCCTGCACATTTTAAGGCTCCAGTGATTTGGAACTGAAGCCAGTGGTAGGTGAGAGAGAAACACCGGTGGGACAGAGCCTTAGACTAGAAGGAGATGAAAAGTGCAACCAAAACCCAACAATCCCTGTGGCCCAGCATGAGACACAGATCAGTGAGGGAGTAGCCCATGAGGGTCAAATGGATGACTGTCCAGCAAAACACAGGACACCTGACAGAGTTTCCTGAAGCTGTGGCCTGACACAACATCTGAATCAAATCAACAATCACAGAGCTGACATGTCAGAGATGTTACCAGGAGAGCAAAGGGGAACCTGCCAGAGGGGCCTCAGCCTAGAAGGAAAGCGTGACTCCGGAAGGGCTGAGCAGGCTCCCAGAACATGAGACAAGAGTTGCTCTGTCTCTGCTGAGGAAGGAAATGTGGGTCATTCCTGCTGCTGGGATGCCTCTGGAGAAGGGTGCAAAAGCCATTCTGGTGGCACCAGGTAAATATGGGAGAGTTCCCACTCTAATGGTGTGGGGGCATTCAAAGAGGCTGTGTGGGTGTCTCTTAAAGTAGTCGTCAAACGGCTAACTGAGTGCCGCCTCTCCCCCTCCTTTGCTTCCTTTTTAGTCAGTGGGGAAGGCCTTGGTCTCCCGCTGTTGTGATGATGTTGAGCAAAAGCAGCAAGTTTCCAGCCTGCAGTCCTGGCAAATAGACTTCTTTTGTTGCACAACTGGGTGGTACTTTCACAAAGGCTGGAGGGAAGAGGCAGTAATCCTAACAGTGCTGGGCAGAGCGAAGGGTATGTGTAAAGAGTGCATCTGTGCAGGTGCAGTGATCTGCTCTTGTAGTTTATGGAGTCACTAAACCCCTATGGAATTTGTCATCCATGCTGTGTAGCACTTATGGTTTGTAGAAATCTGGATGTTTTGGGTTCTCTTGAAATAGTGTTTACCTTGCTCTGGGGCTCAGCCCTCTGTGACCAGATGAATTCATTTGTTAGAGTGCTTCCTGCTTATTCTTTTATCCAGGGGAAAATTCCCAGTCATGCCTGCCAGTGGATGGCCAGATCTCTAGTGGACATAAGTAATAAATAGAGGTCCTCAACTTATGGAAGGTCTTCCAGGGCTCAATTTTAAACTCAGTATTACTGGTGCAAATCAGGAGTAAGTAAATGAAGTTATTCTGTATTTACATCAGAGCAAATGAGATCAGAAGGCCCGATTCAGACATATCACAGGCATGCTGTGCCAGTCCAACAGTGCAAACTGTATACCCAAGGATCCATGTGGAAGATTCCCCCTTGCCTATAGAGGCCCTCATAGACTCTATCACCTTCCACTCTAAGGTTGCGTCTAGACTGGCATGATTTTGCGGAAATGCTTTTAACGGAAAAGTTTT
>JANRFK010001234.1:100188697-100203663 GCA_030068395.1 Apalone spinifera
CTTTGCATGCCTTTTCCGGCAAAGGGGGCCAGTCTAGACGTAGCCCTTGTGTGTCCAAGTACCAGTCATATAAAAATCAGTCTACTGTAAGCTCTCAAAGTGGGGGGAAGAAGGGGAACCACCACCACCTGACCAGCATTAGCTCTTGGAATACTTTCCAATTACCATTTAGGTTTGTCTAGTATGGTCTTGCTAAGTGACTGAAAGTGTTTTAAATATAAATGCTACTAAAATAGAACTATATTTATCAGCGTGAGACACAGACTTGGATATTCTTTCTTCATCTCCTATAGTGATACAGCCATCGCTTGAGGCCTCTTAACTACACAACAGCAACAATATTTTTCTGGTTTCAGTTCAGATGGAACGTTAATCATATTCTATAACTATGATAAAACCTTTGAAGTGGTAAAAGTCCATGTGCACTCCCAGCTGAAACAGTGATGTAACGAGGCATAGAGGACCAATGGTGTTATAACGGGCCTCAAATTATCATCATCACACTTAAATTACTGTATTGCATAATTTTTTCAGCAAAAAACAAAAGTACTAAGGAGAAATATAGATTCTTTCTTTTGCATTATAAAATTCTCTTAGCTCACATAATTATTAACAGAGCCAAATCCTGCAGTCATTGCTCCAAATCCCTGCAAACTGAATTGCAAGATTTAGCCTATGGTTTTCTTTTTAAATATGATTTTTTTTAAAGATTGTCTTTCATTTTGTTTATTTAAAAAGTCCTCTAAAGACTCCAACTGGCTTCAGTGGAGTTTGATAAGACTTCACATGAAAACAAGCTCTTTTTTTATGGTTTTGTTTGGTCTTTGAAATTATTCAAAATGCTTTGTCACTAATGCCTATCTGCTTGTAACTGGGATGGAAGCACGGTAAAGCTCATGGTCAGAGGAAATATAAACACACCTATGCAAAACAAAATTAAAAATTATATTTAATCTACTCTTAAAGCAAGGAAGTTCTGAACTGTGAAATATCAGTCAATGCCATTTTGATGACATAAACATTTTAAGATTCCATTGACAATGCAGGATACCAGTCTTGAAGAAATATTTATTAACCAGGCTACTGGCACAGCAGAGAAGATAACATTTCTGCTTCCTATAGTTAAGTTTGCAAGGACTAAAATGTAGTGTGGACTTCTTGAAAAGGGCTGAATGCTAGGTAGGATCTCTTCTCAGATAATTATAATGATGTGTGTGATATAAAAATCTGGATGGGTAGCTAGGTCTGTCAGCACAATAGATAATGTAATTGTAGCTGTGTTGGTCCCAGAATATTAGAGAGAAAGTGGGTGGAATAATATTTTTTCTTGGGCCAACTTCTGTTGGTGAGAGATGCAAGCTTCTTCAAGTTCTGAAGAGGTGCTCTGTATGGCATGGAAGTTTGTCTCTCGCACTAACAGAAGTTGGATCAATATTTACCTCACCTTTTCTCTCCAGTAAGAATTTCTTGAGTGAAGTAGATTCAAGGCCTGAGGGCCTATTTCAAAATAATGGGCTTCTTATTCCAGAATAAACCTTCATTTTAAGAGAAAAAATGCCTCTTTCAAAATAGTTATTTTGAAATAGGATGTGTGTAGATGGGGCAGCTGTGGTTATTTTGAAATAAGTGGCCTCCAGGGATTTTCACAGCTTCCCTGATGGCCGCTCTGTCCACATCCATCAGAACTCTATAGTTTTCCCTTCCCCTTCAGACTTTAAAGCTGCAACCACAGGGGAAATAGTTTGTAGTACAAAATAGGCCTTGCCAGCCCTGTGCCACACAGTGGCGTCCCACTCTGCCTTCCCTGGTGCCATGGCAGATCCCCATGCTCCCACTGAGCCTTCCAAGGCTGGAAGCAAGCTGGCAGCCAGCTCCCAAGCCACTGGCTGGGGGCGAAAGAGGAGGGCCCCATCCTGGTCTGGTGTGGAGATCCTGGATCTCATTGAGGTCTGGGGAGAGAAAGCAAACCTCCAGGATCTCTGCACCAGATGCAGGAATGCCAATGTGTATGGCCGACAGCCTGGGCCAGAAGGGCCACATGCACACCCAGGAGTTAGGTGCGCATGAAAGTCAAGGAGCTGAGGCAGGTCTACATGAAGGGCCCCCCCATCTGCCCTGGCCAGCTCTGCTTCCTGTCCCCCCCTCCTCCCAGCCAGCCCTGCTCCCTTCCCAGCTGGTCCCTCCCCCCCCACCCCCCCGGGATGACTGCCCTTCTCTCTCTTCTTCACAGCTGGACCAGCTGCGAGTGAAGCGCATCTACCTCCGGCACCAATCTCCCAACTCCACAAGACCCCAGGCACTGGTGACCCCAGAAAGATCTAGAGAGGGAACACATTGCCTGCCTGTGTGCCCTGCAGCGGTCATTGGAGTGGCAGGAGCAGAGGTTGCTCACCGACCTAGAACTGCACCACACTACCTGGCAGGAGCTGTTGCAGCAGGCCTGGAACATGTGCACAGCATACACCACAGCCGTTAACTACCTCATGACTGCCATTGAGCAGTCCAGCAGCTGCGTGCCTCCCCATCCCACCCCCGGTCCTGCTCCTGTCCCTCTGGCTTCTCTCCCTAGTGCCCCCTGTGGCCACAGAGGGCCTTGTACACGAGGCGGTGAGACCACCAGAGGCAGGCACCAGTTCCATCCGCATCCCTGTGCTCCTCCCCCGTCCCTCCTCTCCCTTCTTCCCTCCTTCCAGGTTTTTTCACTGGTCCCTCCCCAGTTCTAAATTACCCAAATAAAAATCAGAGAGTTTATGGGTTCAAACAAATCGTCTTTTTTATTTGCCTTGCAGGGTGGAACTGGGTCGGTGGGGGAAAGAGGAAAGGCACAGAGGGGCACTGCAGAGGCCTCTTGTGGGGAGACCCAGGGGAGAGTGTCACAGGTGTCCTTGTTTGAAACTCTCCCTCAGGGCCTGCAGGATGGCAGTGGTGTATGGCTGTTGAAAGACGCTGGCCATCTGCTTGGCCTCTTCCCCCAACCCTGGCAGGAATATCTCCCCCTTGTTCTTGCACAGGTTGTGCAGGACACAGCAGGCCAACACTGTTATATTGTGTGGAGCTCCACAGTTGAAGAAGAAATTAGTGGAAACACAGATAGCTTGAGTAGTTGCAAGTGTCCATTTTATTGCATAACACAGAACTAACTGGAACCAGCCCAAACTGGCTAGGCTGACCCCTAGTGACCTAACTCAGTTACTATAACAACAAGATCTATATCTGCAACCCAGTACACAACAGACACCACCAGGGGATGTTCCAGGAGGGTGAGGAGATATCAGAACCTCCCTTTCAAATGGCTGAAGATGCCCTCCATGAGTCAGGCGTTAAACCATTCTTTCATGGGGTCTAGGTGTCTCACGTAGGGCAAAGAGTAGGCTGTGACCCCCATGATGCACGCTGGCATGTCCACATCCCCAACCCTGATGATGAGGTCAAGGGAAAAATGTGCTGGCAGGCGTCTTCTGGAAGAGGCTGGAGTTGCGGCATATGTGGACGTCCTATACCCTCCCCAACCACCTGACTCTGGTGTTGGTGAATCCTCCTCAGTGGTCCATGAGGGTCTGTAGGACCATTGAAAAGCACTCCTGCCAGTTGATATAGTTGGAGGCCTGCTGGTTGGAGGCCCAGATGGGGATGTGGGTGCCGTCAACAGCCTCCCTGCAGTTGGGGAAGCCCATGGTGGCAAAGCCAGTGGCGACGGGGTCTGCATTGCCCAGGATGATGACCTGCACCACCTGTAGAAGGATACAAAGAATCTCACAGGGTTGCCAGAGCCCTTAGGAGTTCCCTGAGCCCAACCCCTTTCCCACAGCAGGAACAATGCCAACTTACCCCATTCCTGGCAGGGCTTTATGAAGGTGGGACTTACAAACTTCCAGGGATGGAGATTTCGCCCCCTCCCCTTCCCTGGAGAACCCCATTTCAGTGCTTCACCACCCTCCTGGGACAACACACGAGAGAGTCACACCTGCATGAGCACAACCCTGACGATCGATCTTCCCAGGCAAAACTTGTTCCTGATGGAGTGGTAGCTGTCTGGCATTGTGAGCTTCCAGAGGATGATGTTGGCAGCCTGCTTCTGGAGGGGGATGGTGGGTCTCATGTGTGTGTCCTGTGGCCTGAGGGCACTTGCACAGCTCCAGGAAGGTGTCCTTCCTCATGAGAAGTCCTGGAACCACTGCTGATCAGCCCACCGCTCCATGATGATCTGATCCCACCATTCAGAACTGGTGTCCTTGTGTAGCGAAGGATGAGAGGGGCTGTACTGCATGAGCAGCATGAGGTGAAGAGGTGTCCTGCAGTGAGCTGCGGGTCCTGTTCCTTTAGTGCCATGTGGGCAGCCTGCAATAACTGCACCAGGAGGTGTGGCTTGAGGTCTAAGAGCCCGCAAGTGCTTAGTAGCAGGTTCAGCTCCATGGCTGGAGTACTGTGGTGTCCACAAAGGCAACCAGAGCATGCAGTAAGATGAGTTTGCTGTCCCTTGAGGAGGTAGGCAAAGGGAAGAGCCTGAGACATAGCTGTAGAGGGGAGTCCCTTTAAGCACGAGCCTCAGATAGCTGCTGGCTGAAGCTACAGGAAGTGACTACTGTCCTGATGCTCTGCCTGGAGTGCTTCTGGTGGGCTTTAAATGTAATTCAGCTTCCAAACAGTGTGGATGCGCTATATTGATATAGATCTGCGCTATTTCGATGGGCATTTGTAATGTGGATGGGCTATTTTGAAATAGCTATTTTGGGAGGAGTTGTTCTGAAATGGTTTATTTTGAAATAATGCTGTTGAGTAGATGTACTCTCAAACCAGGTCAGTAGAGTCTTAGGCTTTGTCTACACTTAAGTTTAAAGCTGTGTCAGTTTCTGGCCAATAGGAGCTGCCTGTTTAAACAACAAGCAGTGTGTGAAGCACCATTATCACCTCCCCCTTCGGCTCTCCTGCCTGAGAAATATTTTGGGCTGCTCACCAGGAGTCTCACAGGTAAGTCCTCTGGCCAGAGTTTGCCTCTGGCACCCCAGCTCTCTTTCCCTTCCCCCCATTCCTACCCACCACCTCCACAAGGGGAGTAGCTAACACCTCTGAGAGCATGGCTCCCAGCATAGCCATGGCCTGGTTCACACCGGTGCTATAACTTATTGTGCTTGGTGTGTGTGTGATTTCACACCCCGAGCCAGAGAGTTATAGTGTAGTACAGCTCCAGTGTACACTTAAGCTCAGTACTCATATACTTAAAGAAAGGGATCCTTCTTTGCTGGAGTAAATTGAAATTGCTTTATTGGCCCATCATTCAATATACAACTTTTTTTTTTTTTTAAGTCTTCAGAGACTTATTTTCTTCTACAAGTGTGTTGTTACCATGGTTGCTCATAGCAACTGTTCTAGTTTAAAAAGATTGCCAAGTGTTGTGGGTGGTAACCTCTGTTTTTCAGCTGTTCCTTGTTCAGCACTTTCCTGAAATGTTCTTTAGAATAGCAGTTTTCTAGGCTTGTTGTCAACTTAAAGGTCATTTGTTGTTGTTTTGTGGGGAGGGAAAAAATTGTAAAGGACAGTAGGGGGCATAGATGATGTTGGGGGGAGGGGAGTCATGAAGTACAGAAATTAAAGTTGTAACAGCAGTACATAACTCAGGGTATGTCTACACTCCGAATTTTTGTGGAAGAGGCAATGCAAATGGAGCACTCATTAGTATTTTCTCACACTTCATTTGCACCACTTAGGAAGGAATAATCCATTTCACACATACAGAATGGGAAGCAACTGTCTAGTAAGGAGTATAGCAGAAAGGGATCTAAGGGTTATAGTGGACCACAAACTAAATATGATTCAACAGTGTGACGCTGTTGCAAAAAAAGCAAACATGATTCTAGGATGCATTAACAGATGTGTTGTGAGCAAGACACGAGAAGTCATTCTTCCGCTCTACTCTGCACTGGTTAGGCCTCAGTTGGAGTATTGTGTCTAGTTCTGGGGGCCACATTTCAAGAAAGATGCAGAGAAATTGGAGAAGGTCCAGAGAAGAGCAACAAGAAAGATTAAAGGTCTAAAGAACATGGCCTATGAAGGAAGACTAAAAGAATTGGGCTTGTTTAGTTTGGAAAAGAGAAGATTGAGAGGGGACATGATGGCAGTTTTCAGGTATCTAAAAGAGTGTCACAAGGAGGAGGGAGAAAAATTGTTCTTCCTGGCCTCTGGGGAACGAACAAGAAGCAATGGGCTTAAACTGCAGCAAGGGAGGTTTAGGTTGGACATTAGGAAAAAGTTCCTAACTGTCAGGGTGGTTAAAACCTGGAATAAATTGCCCAGGGTGGTTGTACAATCTCCATCTCTGAAGATATTTAAGAGTAGGTTAGATAAATGTCTATCAGGGATGGTCAAGACAGTAATGGGGCCTGCCACAAGGGCAGGGGACTGGACTCGATGACCTCTCGAGGTCCCTTCCAGTCCTAGTATTCTATGATTCTATGAATATCTTCTGATACTTTTTGCGCAAGAGGTTTTTCCATAAAAACAAGCAGTGTAGACTTGTCCGTTTTGTGCAAAACCCCCACACTGCTCATTGTTGTGCAAAAACCTCTTGCACAAAAAGGATCGGAAGAGATTATGCAAATGAAGCATGAGAAATGCTAACGAGCGCTTCATTTTCAGTGCCTCTTCTTGCAAAAAAAAGCATAGTGTAGACATTGCCTCGGTCACATTGTGCCTATGAGGTTTTGCTAATCTTTTTTTTTCATATTTAGTTTAATACATTACTGCTTGTCTGATCCATCCTGTTGCTTTTGAATTCAGTGATAAAAACTCCTACTTACTTAAATTAGAGAACCCATTTTAAGCTAAGAGCTGTTGCTTAGTGGGTATAGACTAGACTGGGATTTAGGAAACCTGGGTTTAATTCCTGGCTTTGCCACTTCTTTATGTGTCTGTGGGCAAATCATCTACCTCCTTATGTCTCCATCTGTAAAACAGGGACAGTGATACTAACCTCTTATGCAGAGCCCCTTGAAATATATGGATGAAAAGCACTAGATAAAAGCTATGTATTCTTGTTAAATAGAAAGGAGATCATACTGAAAACTGAACTCAACAAATTAAAGAGGACTGGCCTTGTGACCAAGTTATCATTAATAGATCTATATTATACATTGTGTACATTCTGGATTTATTTCAGGAGTAAGGGTATGTCTACACTTGCACCCTAGTTCAAACTAGGGATGCAAATGCAGGCATTCGAAATAGTCAATGAAGTGGGGATTTAAATATCCCGCGCTTCATTAGCATGACCTTGCCGGCATGTTACTCATTTTTTTAAGAGTAAACATGTCGGCAAGATCATGCTAATGAAGCGTGGGCTATTTAAATCCCCGCTTCATTGACTATTTCGAATGCCTGCATTTGCATCCCTAGTTTGAACTAGGGTGCAAGTGTATACATACCCTAAGCGATGCTGGTATTGTAGTGCTCTAGGATTTTTGCATTGCTGAAGGATACAAGGGAGATATGCAATACACAAGGAAATGAGTGAAGAGATGACTAAGCGCAAAAAGGGTCAGCATACTATCTGGCAGTACTCCAGATCTGGCAAATGTCATACTGACAAAGCAGATGTAGGGAAAAGGGATCTTAGTCAAGACGTTTTGATTGCTGCAAAGATCAGAAATTTGCAAACTTAGACATTTAGAACAAAGAAGTCTTTCCATATAGTGTGAAGACTTCAATCTTGAAACCATTCAGGAGTAGGAAGTTGTGGTTTAGCCAAGAGATTAATTTAGAGATAAGTAGAAGGATGTGTGTGTGAAGGAGCAAATATGGAGAGGTGGGTGCTGTTTGCAGAGAAGCCCCTTGATCTTCCGAGTGCTCCGTAATAGAGAGAGAGAGAGCTAGAAAGTGTGCAATAGATATGAAAGAACAATGTTTGTTGAGGTATGATTCTACAGTGCATCAGTAAGGCATTAGCTTTGTGACCAAGATGCTCAAAAAGATTAGTGATCACGTTTACACTTGTATCACAAAATACACTGTTAGATAGGCTGGAGAATCTAAGATCAGAGATAAGAACAAATAGCTAATATTATTAGTTATCTTCTGCAAGAACATTAAAGATGTAGGCAAGTTAATATATTCCTGCCTCCTCCACCCCCAATAATGTCAGTATTTCAAATAGAAATGTTCAATTCATGTGGTTTAAAATGTCAATTGTTTAAGGAGGTTTCTTTTCTTGTTTTAGCTGAAAATGAACTCTGTGTTAAGAACAGATACATTTATCTTCCTTAAAGAGTCATCTGTCCAGTCCAAATTCACATAATGCTTTAGATTTTTGGTGTTTTTTGTTTTTAACTTTTGAAACCCTAAGACTATAGCTACATGATTTAAAAAACAAAAACCAATGAAAACATTATTTTAACAAATACTTCCTGGCCAAGTACTGCAGTATTGGTCTAATGCATGATACATCTGTATGTGGATTTGACATAGAAACTTACTGTAAAAAAAAAGGTGAAAAGAACTGTACATTTTCAGTTTCCTTTGCAATATTGGTCTAATGCATGATACATCTGTATGTAGATTTGACATAGAAACTTACTGTAAAAAAAGGTGAAAATAACTACATTTTCAGTTCCCTTTTTAAATAAGTAAATAATATACATACTGAAAACAATGTTAGATTTTAAAAGTTATTTCAGTTCAA
Organism: Apalone spinifera; assembly: GCA_030068395.1. Classification (NCBI taxonomy): domain Eukaryota; kingdom Metazoa; phylum Chordata; order Testudines; family Trionychidae; genus Apalone; species Apalone spinifera. The sequence continues at coordinate 100,197,369 of JANRFK010001234.1, forward strand.
TAATTGAATACATTTTAATAATATTGGCAAGTAAACTTTTTTCTTTTTCGTTTTACTAATGTGTCCTGATCCTGAAAACACTTTCACTGGCTTAATTTTACACACATGAAAAGCTCTATTGACTTTTGTAGTACTACACTTACCCTTACATTTTCACAGGATCAGGGCCAAGGGTTTTGTTTTTTTTTATCATGACAATTTTCCTTCAAGTACTGCAGATTTAGATTTTGCTTATACAATAGTCTCAACACTGGACAGTAGAAGGCAAGATTTGTTGATTGCTAGCAGGAAATAGCTTAATATTTTACTAGGTTTGCATTATGTCAGTGCCATTATGGAACCGGGACAGGTGCATAAGTGAAACATGACAGCACTTCTGCAGGAGGATGTTGACTCTATGGGAGTAGGGGTGGAATTGTACTGTGGAAAGTGACTGCCTCAGCCCTGCTCCCTCTCTTGATACTGTGCCCGAGCTAGGGATGTAAAAACTTGGTTACTTTTTACCAAAGGTGTAACTACTGAAACACTTAGTGGTTACACGCACTGCAGGCTCTGCAATAGAAAGCTTAAATTAGCTTTATACTTCAGAAATCACGAAGCCCCTCCAGGAGCAGGGCCACCAGCCTCTGCCAGGGGCTGCCAGCCCACTCCTAGGGAGCCAGCATGTAACCTGGGGTGGGGTGGGGGGCCGGGAGGGAGTCTGGGTCAGGCCTGCCATTGGCAGGGGCTCCGATTGGCTGAAGCAGCCTCTGCCTACAGTGGGCCCCATGGGGCTTGAGCAGCCCCCTGCCCAGGGCGGGTGGGGAGCTGCTCCAGCCCCTACAGTTAATCAGAACCAGTAATCATTACCCATTTAGAATGATGCTTACTGGTTAACCGGTTAACCTTTCAAATCCCTCACCTGATCCATGTTGAATTCCAAGGTGGGAATGAGGAGGAGGAGGAAAGGATTTTGCAGGGCCTGGGAAAAGGAAGGATGTTTCTGTTGCCAGACACCCTCTCCAGCAAAGTTTTCAACCTCTATCTTCCAGGAGAAAGAGAAAATGAGTGGAGTTGTCCCCTTCAAGACTATACATGACTCTATCCCACTCTACAGTCTCAGCTTTCATGCCATCCTGTTCCCCCTCCTGTTTCAAAAGCTCTTCCCAGCTGCTTCTCTAAATGTCAGGTCTGTATCTTCTCCCACTTTTGTCTGTGCCCCCTCAGAGCAAGCCTTTTACACTTGGAATGCCCTCTCTTTCCAATGTGTTTTCAATAACTTTTCCCTTCTTTCAAATCATAAGCTCCTTAGGGTAGGACTTGTTCCATCCTCTGTATAATGTACAGAACCAAGCACATTTACTCCATTTACTGATGGAGTTTAGTAAATATGTGGGTATGGAAGATTCTGCAGAGCATTCCCCACACTAACAGTATAACCAGTTGCAATCTTTTTATACCAGCCTGAAAGTCCCATGTGCTTACCATGACTTTAGGCAAGTCCTCCAGCTCTACATTGCCACACTATCTACTTTGCATATTTTAAGCAATTTCTCACAATTTTTCTCATTCCTAGAAGGAAAAAAGCAACTGAATAATAGAAGTGTGTGTGTTAAAAATTACTTCCCAGCCTTTTGCTTCTCTTTCATATACACTCACATATTTGGGTATGTGGGTTAAATGTTATATGCTATGTATTTCTTTACAGACTGACTTCACAGTTAAACTTCACTACTGTTACACCCACATATGAAAACTTATTAGACTGTATCGTAGAGTTTAGATGTTTGGTTCTATGAGCTTTCTGAAGGAGTTGCACATTTTGTATCTGTGAGCAAAATGTATCCCCAAATTACTGTTGTTTTATCCTCATTCACTGTGCTGTTTTGCGCACAGCCAGTCCCCTCCAAAAACCATTGACCAGAATGTAGCCAGTTTTGAACCTGCCTTTATATGTTTTGCTCTGAAACACTTGTAGTAAGTTGTAATTCTCTGGTTTCCTTGTCCAGCTGATAACACAATATATTGTTTCAGTGGAATTAGTGCCAGGCTCTTTGCCATGACACCATATTATGCATGCCAGTAATTATTACTCACCTCAACTCAGGGTTCACCGTTGTGATGTAGTTATAACACCTCCCAAGGATGACTTCTTGCAGGTTTTTAGTGGTCCCTCTGCCTTTCCACTCTAGCAGCTGCACACTAGACTCTTTTCTTCCATGTGCCAGTACAGCAGCCAGCACAACAACAATTGTCACTATCAGGACCATGATGCCCACTAAAAGGACTATACGCTGGCGTGTCCTGGAGGACCTGTTTGGAAAGGGCATCGTAAGTGAAGTTTGTGAACAGCTGCAGAAACTGCTCTCAAAGTAGTTCTTTTCTAATGTGCCAAACTGCACTTCCCCCCTGCCTCTCTCTGCCTTCACACACTGACTCAAGTGGAAGCTAACTGCTTGCTCGGCTGAAAAATACCAACTAGAAAAACAAGGAACTGCAGGGCTGATTAAGACTGGAGCACATCATTTACAGGAACCCGTGGCAAGGTATATGCACATTTGCAATCTTATCAGCAGCATCTAAGAAGTTAAAGGGTCTTGCAGTGATAGCATAGTGTCACTGGAATCTCCTTGCCTAAATAGATTAATGGGTCACTTTATGAAAGACTGCCTCTGATAGTAGCCTATCCCTGATGTTTCAGATGGCCATCTCCCTCTTATCCTCTTTCTACAAGCTCTCTGCTCCCTGCTATATATATACAATACTGGGGGGAAATGAAGTGGAAATTGTTTTGTGCCATGAAGCAGGACTTTTACAAGACTGACAACTTTTATTCTAGTTACAAAGTGACTGCAGTTACTTTTGTTTCTCTTTAGTGTTTAAATCTCTCTCACTCTTGTTATGCCTGATCACTCTTATTTTGCCTGATTAATATCCTGTGGCAGTGAATTGCACAACTTAATTGTAGAGTGCCAAACTCTGGGTTTCTTACTTGAGTAAAGCTCACAAACAAGAAGTTTGTCTAGAGACAGAACAAGTAACTATTATGTAAAAATGGTCCACACTTGTCTGTATTTAATTTTGAAAAATCATTTCCTTCATTTTAATTTGTGTCCCTCTTACTCTTGCAAATGTAAGCATGAGTACTTGATTCACCTCTACATTGCCATTGATTGTTCTATATCCTGAAGATATACTAATATAAACATCAACATCAGCAATGGCTTTTAGACAGTTTTAACCAAAGGCAAAAATTGTTTTCATAGTGAGAACAATAGAATTGCAAAGCCCATTTTGTTTCTCTCTCCTATTGTCTACATACAGTATAACCTTGGATTGATTGTAAGCCATTTCTAAGCAAAGCCCTGTTAATTTTTAAGTGCTATGGCGATGATAGAAAAGCTGATAGTGCAAACTAGTTTCTGTGGTTGACACTAGTTTCTTATTCACAAGCAAACATTTTTAAAAAAAATAATCAATGCAACATTATTTTTTAGAAATTGCAATGAAAAGGTGATTGCATTTTATTACCATTTATATTCATAATTAACTTGATTAATAATCATTTATGTATGCAGCTTAGTTGCTGTCAGTACCAGGATATTAGAGAGACAAGGTCACTGAGGTATTAACTTTACTGGATATTGGCGCTCAAGAAAACAAGCTTTCTAGCTGTATGAAGCTCTTCTGATCTAGGAAAGGAGCTTCCAAAGTCACAGCAAAAAGCAAGATGAAGCAGATTGTTTAGCATAAGTAGTTAGCACTTTTGTATAGGGGGCCATTCAAGGTACAGTGCTAGGATAAAAAGGAGGGGGCTAGTAAGTTAAAGTTGTTGTAATAGGCTGTCATAAATCTAGTTTCTCTGTTCAGTCATGATTCTAATAACAGAGTAATGAATTTAAGAAGAATAGAGATAGAAATGTAGCCATGTTAGTCTGATGTAGCTGAAACAAAATAGAGGACTATGTAGCACTTTAAAGACTAACAAGATGGTTTATTAGATGATGAGCTTTTGTGGGCCAGACCCACTTCCTTACCTTCAAAAGATTTAAGCATCTTTTGAAAGTGGGGTGCAGGATTCCTTTGAGGATGAGAACTGAAAAGTCAGAGTGATTACTTTGTGAAAAGTGCTCACCCAGAGGTGATAGGGTGATTTGCTTCTCATTTTCACCACAAACAGTGGCAATTCAGCAATTTGAGAGTGTAGCAATTATCTGATTTTGCCCACATTCTTGTTGTGACATTTAGTGCTGTACATTTACAAACGAACTATGTGCTAACTACTTATGCTAAAGAATTTGTTCCATTTTGCATTTTTGCAGTGAGTTCCTGTCCCGGAGGTGAAGCAGAGATCTGTGTAGCTGGAAAACCAACAGAAATTGACCAGTAAAGATAAATTACCTCCATTCACCTCTCTAAAAACTACTTATTCACAATAAAGAAGCCAGATTTGACTGGCTTTACATGACTTCTTGAGCCATCCCAAGTGATATATTCTTGTGATATGCCTCTCCCAGAACAGATTCTTCTCCAGCTATCGTAAATCTTCTTAATTTATCACAAGTTATATAGACAGTATTACAACTGGATTTGCAACAGAGTGGTTGAATATTTTCATTATCAGTCTTAAACTTGCTACCTTTCAGTTTCAGTAAGTAAAACACTAAGATAAGTAAACAAACCACACCAGATTGCTTCCAGCATTTTTGAGTTTGTAGATTGTCAAGGCTGGTCCAAGACAAGATGATTCTCCGGGCAAGGAGCATCTTCGCACCCCATCCTCCATTTGCTAAACTTTTGAATACCTTTTTAAGTTATGAGGGAAGACTGGAATAATTGGGCCTGTTAAGTTTAGAAAATAGAAGACTGAAAGGGGACATGATAGCATACTTTCAAGTACCTAAAAAAAAAGTTACAAGGAGGAGGGAGAAAAACTGTTCTCCTTGGCCTCTGAGTATAGGACAAGAAGCAATGAGCTTAAACTACAGCAAGGGAGGTTTAGGTTGGACATTAGGAAAAACTTCCTAACTGTCAGGGCTGTTAAACACTGGAATAAATTGCTTAGGGAGGTTGTGGAATCTCTGTCTCTGGAGAGATTTAAGAGCAGGTTAGATAGACATCTATCAGGGATGGTGCTTGGTCCTGCTGGAAGGGCAGGGGACTGGACTCGATGACCTCTCGAGGTCCCTTCCAGTTCTATGATTCTGGTTTTTTTTTTAATTGTATCTTCTTTGTAGAGCAAAAATGCCAAAGAAATCCATCACTTCATTTTACTTCAAAAAGGAAATTAAAATGAGGAAGATAGTTAAATGACAAAGAACAGACACAAGGGTAAAATGCCTGCAAGCTGCATGGAGACTATTTAATAAAACACCATACTAGGGGTTCAAACTAAATGTGTACAGGGATGTTAAAATGGTTAACTGGTTACATTATAGCACTTAACCATCCTGTGGGGTCCCTCTACCCATCAGACTGGCTCCCCGCATATACTGGCCCCATACCCCCATCCCGAGGCAGCAGCACGGGTGAGAATGGAGCAGGGAGCTCCGTGGAAGCCAGCAGTGGTTATATGTTTACCAAAATATCCACATTTTAACATCCTTACTGTGTACGTAAGCCTGATGCTTACCTCCTGAAGCAAATACTCTTCTCATTTAAGTCAGGGGAGAAGGGTTCGTGGAAGGCAGTGGAAGCATTTCAAAGACCTACTAAAAGTGCACCTTAGAAAGGGAAGCATGACCCAACATACTGGGAGGACTTGGTGTGGAACAACACAGTGGCACAACACCACACACCAAGCCACAACTCACTTTGAGGAGAACAGACATGCTCATGAGATACAGAAGCAACAAAGGAGGAAAGAAACGGCGCAACACTCTAGCCAATAACTATCAAAGGGGTAGCCATGTTAGTCTGGATCTGCAAAAGCGACAGGGAGTCCTGTGGCACCTTATAGACTAACAGATGTATTGTAGCATAAGCTTTCATGGGCAAAGACCCACTTCGTCAGATGCATGTAGTAGAAATTTCCAGAGGCAGGTATAAATATGCAGGCCAGAATAAGGCTAGAGATAACAAGGTTAATTTAGTCAAGGAGGATGAGGCCCACTTCTAGCACCTGATGTGGAGGTGTGAACACCAAGAGAGGAGAAACTGCTTCTGAACTTGGCTAGCCATTCACAGTCTTTGTTTAATCCTAAACTGAAGGTGTCCAATTTGCAGATGAACTGTAGCTCAGCAGTTTCTCTTTGAAGTCTTGTCTTTAAGTTTTTTTGCTGCAGGATGGCTACCTTTAAATCTGCTACTGTGTGTC
>JANRFK010001234.1:100203763-100234828 GCA_030068395.1 Apalone spinifera
AGCCCATTGGTTTATCATGCATTGAGACCCTGCCTTTTTGGTCCAGTATTCAGAACTGGTAGCATTTCAGAAAATGCTATCATGGAGTGTGTGGACTTTAATTTCTTACTAACAGCCTAAATTTAGCCTATCTCAGGCCTTTTTTCCTATGTCTTTGGTGTCTACATGTATCACAACCCCTGCCTCCTTCAGCAATGCACGTCTGTCTAGATGACTTGTGATAGATGCTGCCTTTGTGCCCATCAGGCGATTTACCATGTGCAATCTCCTGGTTATTACACACCAATTATCTATTTTCTAATAATCAAATCACCCATTACTGTTATTTCTCTTCTCCTAATCACTGGGGTCCCCCTCCCCACCAGAGGTATTGTCAGTGCAAGAGGAAACCATGACACTGCCTGAAAGGAGAATCTCAGCCATGAGGGTGGTTGACCCTATGTCTTGGAAAAGCAAGCCCTCCAGCCCTGCCCCTTCTGGCTAAGACCCTGCCTCTTCTATGTCCACCAGAGCCCAGGCCCCCTCCAAACTAACCACCACTAGCCCCTTCCCAGCACCTTTCCCACCCTCCCCCCCCTTACCGCTAGTGCAGCTGCTCGCTCTTGTCCCAGGGCTCCAGAGATGAGAGCTAGTGAGTGGCACTGCTCTAGTCTGGACCTCTAACCAGAAATTCCCCTGCCCACCCACAGCCTCTGACACAACACGGTGCAGCCCCCCTGCCTGCCTGCCCCAGCCTCTGACACAGCAACAGCAGGCTGGGGGAAGGGCTTGGTGGGACTCCTGTGGAGCATGGGCAGAGTCAGGTGACGCAGTTTGGGAAGGTATTGCCTTCCCTTGCCTATACCACCTGCCACCCATGATCCCAGCTATGGGCCTGTTTCCCTCTGGTCCAGTTTGATGTTCTCCTTCTCTGAGACTGTCCTTCTTCTTAACAGCACAGAGACTGTCAGACTGGGGGAGGGACCACTCTATTGTGTTAATGAAAGTCTCCTCCATCTACCACTGTTGCTCTATCTCTTCCATTCAGCCACTCTAGCCTCAAGAGCCTGCATTGTATCTGAGATACATAAGCTGCTTGTACCAAACATTCCCCACCTGCCCACAAATCAGGTAGTCAGACATGCTACAATTCAGTGCAAGAAACTAGATAGCCCCACTCTGCTGCTGGATTCCTGCCTTCTGCATAACTTTTACTCTTGTAGGGTTTGTTGTTGGTATAGGGGTATTTTTCTGAGGGCACCAGGTTTTTTTCTTTTCTTTCTCTCCCTCCTTTGTTTCTTTTATAGGGACTTTTCTGGTATCCTTCTGGTACGTAGGTTATAGCCCCTCAGCAACCTTCTCTCCTTGCCACTGAACTCTCATTGCAGCCAAAATCTCCTAACTTTGTTAGCTCTCCCATGTCTACGCTGCAGAGCTTTCCCAGGATATCGGAGGTATCCTGGAAAAGCTCTGCCACATCCAAGGAATGTGTCTGCTTTTCCGAAAAAAAGGTCAGAAAAGCGGAAGTGTTTTTTTGCATCCCTATAAACCTCATTTTATGAGGAAGAAGGGATGTTCTGAAACAGGGCTTTTTCCTGAAATTTGGCCCCGTGTAGACAGGCCAAATTTCAGAAAAGCCTCTTTCAGAAGCAAATCAGAAAAAGATATGCAATTTGCGTTTCTTTTTCCGATTTATCTTTGTAGTGTAGACATAGCCCCAGTCATGTGCTCTCTCGCTCGGTCATGAAGCATCCTCTGCTCAAGAACTGAACCTGGAAGGAATGTCTGTCACATTCCCTCTCTAAACTTCCCTGTTTACTACTGCTGGTCACTTCATAGCTGGATTTTTAAACCACTGTTCTCCTGGAGTTAGCCTGGTTCCCTTGTCAAGTTATGGTTCCAGGGATAGCAGGCTAGAGCCTGGCTTGTGTAAACTGTGCTAGCTAATGACTTGGCTCAGAAGACAGCCCCCAGAACAAACCATCCTGCAATCAAGCAGACATGCTGCAAGCAAACCAGCACAGTTGAAACACTGACAAAGCAGAGAGACAAGGTGAATGAGGTAAAACACCAGGCCATACAATAATAGCTCAGAACCTTGTCTCTCACCAACAGAAATTGGTCCAATAAAATATATTAATTAACTCACCTTGTATTCCGGGTCTTGAGTGCTACAGCCATGCTGCAAACAGATGAAGAGCTTCACCCTAGGGATCATGTGTAGTCTCTCTCTTGACTCCTCCTCCTTCACCTGGAGAAGGCTCTCATAAAACTTCTCTTGGCTGTGCCTGTTCACCAGGGAATATTAGATAATTCAGCAGGGCCTAGCACTGTGCTAGGTGCTCTTCAAAACAACTGATAAGACTTCTGCCCCCAAGAGTTTACATTAGCAGTGATACAGGAGGAAAGATAACAAAAAGGGGTGGTGGCAGGGTGTGATGAAGGTATTTCTTAGTTCAAAGGTATTCTCTGTTTAAGAATGTGAAGATTCTGTCTTGATTTAATTTCACTTACATTCACCACTTGTTGTAAGTGCATGCTCTGGCAGTCGGGGAATTTTCTGAGGGTAATGAATAAGGAGCGGAGATAGTGATTTGGCAAGCAGGGGGAAGGGAAGGTATTTCATGGGCAGGAAAGGAATGGAAGGAAGCACAGAAGTGGGTATGGAAGGAAAAGAAGAAGTGTGACTTTTCTTGTGATTTGCGGATACAAGAATAATTTACCTAGGATACCTAGGTATTCACCACCCTCTTTTTAAACAAATGAAATTACTGGGCCAAGTCAAACAACTCCAACACAAGTGTAAAATGGTGCAGTTGCCAGATCATCCATTTCCTCAGGCTTGGGCAAAGGGTGCAAAAGTCCCACCCGGCATGCTCCCCCAAGTAAGCATACTCCAGCCAGCCATGGGAAAGCAGAAGTGGTGTGCTGCCCATGCCTCCCTCCCCCATGCTCTGGCGGGGCGTAGGAAGGCTGGGGCTAATTTCCCCTCTTACTGGGGGACCATGAGGGGCACATTCACACCTTTGCCACCCACATTTACAAAAAAAGTGCCCCCCACATAAATTCCTGCATCTGGGACTGTTCCTGATGATAAAACTGCTGAGAGGGAAGGACCAGTGAGGGCTGGTAGGAACAGAAGCAAACAACTGCAATAGCTGCGCCCATGAGGAAGCAGGGAGCTGAGACCCAGCTAGAGTTACCCCCCTCCCAGCATCCAGGATCCAGAATTGTGCAGGGAAGAGCCTCAGTCAATGTAGGTACAAGGCCATGCAATATCCACCCTCCATCCTGTGAGCTCAAGGAAGAGAGAAACCACTGGGAGGCCTCATCCAGAAACTCAGCCAGGAGGGGCAGCCGAGGCATGGACGGGGTATGTCATCAGTGCCCAACTGTGTTCTTTCCCCTTTCCTTTCAACTCACTCCTGCCCCTTTCCCCCTTCCCCTGAAGCATCACTTCACCTGCCTTCCATGCATCATTTCTTCCTTCCTCTTGTCCCTACTTTCTTTCTGTTTAGCTACTCCCCTCCCCATAAAACCCCACTGAACTTGTAAAAGTTAAATAAAAATAAAACAATGAAAAGTCTGGCATGAAAAATTGTGTTTGCCAACCACCACATAGTTCCTGCAGTTGATTGCTGTTTCCCTTCCCCCATGCCATTGTTTCTCTTATCTGCATAGGCCATGCCTACACTGCAAACATGTCAATACAAATGAGATTAACCTATGACCATGGCAGTTAGTATGTCACGTGTGTGCATGCATACTTGATTCAGCAGTATGTGTATTCACTAAGAGTTCTTGTATTAATGCAGCGGGCAGTCCATGATTGTGCAACTTGTTATCATCCCGTGTACATCAAGAGCTGAAATGAGTTGTATGGTGTGACTGGGAATGTGAGGTTCAACATCCCACAAGGTCCCATGTAACTTTTGCACCTTTTTTCAAAATCCCACAAAGCTGCGGGATCTTCCTCGTCATCCATCATCTCTGACAAGCCTGCATAGCTCTGTACTATTGTCATGAGTGTTGCAAGCACAGAGCACACAGTCCTTGAATACTGGCAGAATAACAACTGAATGAGTGGGGAACTTGATCCTTTGAGAAGCAATCACTGTGGAACAGAGTGAGAACCAAATAAAAGTTGTTGGTGGCATTCATGACATAACTGCATATGGGAGCACCTTTTCTGGGCCTGAGAAATCAGCCCTGGCTGATGGAATAGCATTGAAATGCAAGTTTGGCCTGATAAACAGTGGCTGCAGAATTTTTGGATGTGCAAAATCTGGATCTGTGTGCTAAACTTACAAGAGCAGGAACACCATAATGAAAGCTGCATTGACAGCAGAGAAGTGAGTGGAGATCCACTCTGGGTGATGTATGTGAGGGGGAATGAAAGATCATGTGCACCCCAAAATGGCATGGGGGAAGCAGCAAGGGAACAGCAGCCAGTAGGCAGTGTCCCAGGCCCTGAACTTTGGGGTTGTCTCCCTGCACTCAGTGGGGATGACAGGAACAGGAATGGCCTGGTCCCAGCCCACTCCACTTCCCTGGCTCCCAGCTGTATCACTGCACTTGCTACTGCTGGTGAGTGCGGGGGGTGATTCCACTCTTCTCACAAACCCCCTCCTCTGAGTGACATGGCCTGAGGGATTAATGGGGGGCCTGGCACCGACAGTAGGCATTGGCCACTCACCGCTAGTGTGAAGCAGAGTGACATGGCCGGGGAGCAGACAGGGCCGGAGGGCCAGATTGCTTTACTTCCTGCCACCATTGGTGAGTGCGGGGAGGGGTGGCCCCTGCTGCCAGCACCAGGCCCCCCACTAACACCCCAGGCTGCATTGCTCAGGGGCGTACTTGAGGAAATAGGTGGAGTGTGGGGGGAGCAGGGATGAGAAGAGGCAGGAAGGGGTGGAGCACTGGTATCTGAGTGTAGTCAGCAGCTGAACACAGAGTGCCTGTGTGCACACTGGACTCTGAACATCTCTTACTGTGGTTTCAGAACTATTTGTGGATTTTGGGTGCACTTTCTGAAATGCTTTTGCCCAGTTGTGTATCACTCTTGTTCTTTGTTATATGCAGGTAAGGTTCCTGCACTTTCCATAGACATTGCAGTGCTACAATGCTCTTTATTTTATATACAGGTATTGTTATGACAAATATAAAAATGCATTTGCTGATAGTTTTCCAGATTTGTGTTTGTAACAAAGGCTGGAGTGCCTGTGGTTAGCCAACTCTGATTAGTAGAGCTTCGCCTAGGTTGGGTCAAATGTTTTCCTATAGAGCAACAAGGAAGTGGCAGAGAGTGAGAAGGGGTTTTTGTAGGGAAGATTTTAAACCTGGGGTATATGTCTACACTGGCAGCTTCTTGCGCAAGAACAATCGTTCTTGCAGAAAAACTTGCCTGCTGTCTACACTGCATGCATGTTCTTGCTCAAGTAAATTTACAATATAGCGTCAGAAAACAGGGCTTCTTCGGGAAGAGTCATTCCTCTTCCCATGAGGAATAAGTCCTCTTGCGCAAGAGCTCTTCCACAAGCGGGCAGTGTAGACAGGCAACATGAATTTCTTGCGTAAGAAGGCCCTATGGTTAAAATGGCCATCAGAGCTTTCTTGCGCAAGAGAGCGTCCACACTGCCATGGATGCTCTTGTGCAAAAGCTCATGCGAGTGTAGATGCTCTCTTGTGGAAGACTTTTTGCGCAAGAACTCTTCCGCAAAACAGTTCTTGCGCAAGAAGCTGCCAGTGTAGACGTAGCCGGGGTGTTTGGGAATGGGAGTTGGAAGATTGAATTCAAGTCAAGTAAAAAAACAGAGTGTGGCTGTTGAAACAAGAGGAGGAATGACAGGCAGGAAAGAAGGTCTAGGACTGGCACAGTTTAAAAGAAAATAAATGCTTTGGTTTGTTTAGGGCTAAAAGGGAGATTCTCTCCTGAGTTGGTACCAAACAGGCTTGGTGGTTAGCCTGAGTGGATCTGATGAAAGGTGAATCAGAGGGAAGAATAGACCAAGCCCCAGAAGGAGGGCAGGAGGGTTCCCTTAGTCAAGAGAGGTTTGGGACCTATTGGTACTGGGAATTGTATGCAAGACTAAATAAACCAGACCCCACCTAAAAGGAGCAATTTTGTTTGTAATACCATGGACTGTGTAGGTCTTACTGGGGTCCTGAATAAAAGGAAATAGAGGCAGAATGCTGCAGAGTGGTCTGAGAGGGTGCTTAGGAGGTGGCTGGCCCTGGTACAGTGCTTAACTTATTTCCATGTTTACATATCTATTCATCTTTGGAACCCAGGCGAGTTCCAGTGAGAGAGAGGTACCACCATACGATGACTGAGGTTATAGTAGAACTGAGGTTATAGTAGAACAGTATATTTTTGGTTTCAGTTATTGAATTGGTCTCTGATAATTCTCATCTTTCTGGTCTCATTGTCATGACCTGCTCAGAATGGGCACAATCACCTGGGTCTGAACTCCTTTGTCTGTGTCTAACATCAGTTAAAAGCTTCTTGGGGCAGGGCCCAGGGCTTTGCTTATCATCAGAGTTTGAATCTAGGAGCTTTAGTGCTAAAGGTATGAGCTAATTGAAGCAAAAGGGTAACTCTACCTGTCATCTATAATACCTGGATTATATGTGGATTGGCTGCTAGAATGGGACAAAGGTGCATTGTGTTCTGCTTCAGGTTACATAAGTACAATGCTGATTGAACAAATAATAAACCCAGTACTCTATTATTTTAATAATACTATATATTAACCTCTTCATGATTTTTCTTTACAATCCTCATTTAAATAAAAATTAAATCTAAAAGAAATTTTTTAATTCCCACTAACAGGTTGCCAAATATTGCAATGCTAAAGCAAAATGCTTTGTGTTAATAAAAGCATTTACAATAAGGTTATGCTATTATCTCTATTTACTTGACACACAAGACTTCTTGTGAAGTAAAACATATAAAATGTTTGTAGACTAACCAAACAATTGGGTTTAACAGCCTTGTCCACTAATCTGGAATTGCAGAGTTTCATCACTTTATGCTTTTGTCATGTAACTTATTTTGTTTTTCATTTTTGAAAACCATACGTAAGCATTTACCTTTTCACTTGATTGTACGTAGAAGCTGGTTGGATAATTGTAAATCTGGTCTAGCTTTTTTAGCATGATTTGAATACTAAGTAAGGTACACTGTTGTTATTGGCAACAAACAAGACAAAACCAGTATTTGTTAAATCATATGCCAGGAATAGAAACCAACTTTCCTTTCTCTGCAGCTGATGTTCTTGAAACTGTGCCTTTATCTTAGAAACTTGATTTTAGCTTTTATTGTGTTCTCTGGAGAGTAACTTGTTTTGTGTCTGATTTATATCTAGTTAACTATTTACAAAACAATAGTGGCTGCTCTAATAGTTTCGGTTTTGTTAATGTTTCCAGTATAACTTTCTGTTTCTGAGTTGCACTCAATTTCCTTAATGGTTACATTTCAGATCTTTTGGGGGGGGGAAGGGGCTTGTCTATGTTTTATTGAGGGACGTTTGTACAAAATCAGTTCAGTTCAGCAGCAATTTTGGATTGGGGAGGAGGAGAAATAGTTTTCCATTCAAAAAAATCTAGGACAGCGCTACAACTGAAGTATTGAGTTATATAACTTCATATAGAGTGGGGGGAGGGGGCGTGGAGAGGAGGAGGGAAATAAAGGCAAGGTGATCTTCTAGGCCACCAACATCCCTAGGCAGGATCGCTGCCTGCCGTGCCCCACACATTGCCCAAAGCGGCTGGCTGCTGCGGCTATGCCTGATTATGTGCCACGTGACCCAGGGAGGGTATCTCTGCAATCTACCCTTGCACTCAGCACAATCTCTAAGCTCCCATTGGCCAGTTTCCAGTCAACGGAAGCTGCTTGGACCCTGCTATCATGTGGAGCCCTCCCACTCCCAGCAATGCATTGCACAGAGATGCACATGGCCCTGGCAGTTGGATGTTTTGAGCAGCTTGCCGGGTGCAGTAGGAAGGGAGCCTGCCCAAGGGTCCTGCTGGGCTGTTAGCTGGGAGCCACCTAGGGTAAGCACCTCTAAGCCAGAGCGTGCACCTGGCACCCCATTCCCTCTGGCCCTCCCTGCCCACCTGCCACAGGTCACAACTCTCTCCCAGAATCTGCATGCACTTCTACACTCCCCCTCCTCTCCTCAGGTTAGAATCCTCTCCTGCACCTATCACTCCTGGAGCCTGCACTCCCTCCTATAACCGAATCCCCTGACCTAGCTCACAACCTCCTCCTGCACCCACACTCCCTCACAGACTCCACACTCCCTCCTGCTCTCCCTCCAGTCTCCTAGCTCTAGCTCCCTTCAGCACCCAGCCTCCATCCCAGACCCTGCACCTCCTCCATTAACATAAAATAGTGAGGCTTAGGACCACTTAACAATTCCTGGAGTGGTCCCCCATCAAAAATTATTTCCCATCCCTGATATACCCATGGAAGAGATGCCTTGGAATGTTTTGGTAAAAACAAGTCTTTGATTTGACTGAGTTATGAACCTATTAAAATAACTATGGTGCCAACATTTGTGTGTTTAATTAACTATGAGTTCCACAATCTCTGTGCTTTGCTTAAATCTCCAGCTCCTGGAATTGTATTACACACACATCTTGGCTTTCACTGGGGAAAAAAATCATATGTTTTCGTAAGTTATTCCTGACTGATATTGCAGAAAGTGAGAGGAGAATAAGACCTCATGTTTGAATACAGAACATGTTCTCTCATCAAAATATAAGGCACTGATTCCCAGCCTTTGGGGCACATACCATTACACTATGATGACAATTTCATGCAGACTACTCCAAGCCCCAGTATTGAAACAGAATTGTTAGAATGCAGGTTAGGATGTGCGTCAGTGGTAAGGCATGAACCTGTGTAGCTTAAGTCTTAAGCTATGTCTGTGCTATAATATTATAGCAACATCTCATAGCTATGCACTGTAAGCTCATAGTGTAGACACAGACTATGGTGATGGAAGGGGGCTTTCCATTGCTGCAGGAACTCCACCTTCCTGAGTGACAGCATCTACACTTCAGCCTTATGTCAGCATGGCCTTATGTCAGCACAGCACCATAGCTATGTTGACCTAAGGTTTAAACTAGACCTTAGTCTGGCAAACTATGTTAAAAAGCTGAAATTGCCAGATGTCACAGATATAATTACATTGTAAAATGGCAGCACAAACTCATTATTTGCACTTCCCACAGTATAAACCATAATATTTGCTGGGAGGATATTTACACATTTTTCCCATTCATCCTGGTTCCTTTTGAGAAGCTTGACCTTGAATATGAAAGATGTACATCCTAATTAGTACCCTGCTCAGGGGCGGCCTGTCCATATAGGTGAACTAGTCGGTCGTCTAGGTGCCACATTAAATGGGGCACCAAATAGGGGCACAATATCATTGAAGGGTTTGGAGGTGGGGGCACCGATTGCATGGTTCGCCTAGGGCACCAGTTGCTGGCAGCTAGTTTAGGGCCACTCCTGACCCTGCTAGCGTGTTAGACTGAGGAGGTGGTTATGGAATGTAGACAAGCAAGAAGCCTGCCTCTTTTCAGTAAAATACTGGCTATTTTGATTGCAGTATGCTACCCTTGTCTGAGCATTCTGCTACATTGTGGGTAAAGTGTGAAAGGAACCAAGACAATGCTATTTTCCTCTTGTGGTGGCACTGACCTTTTCATTGTCCTGGATACGTTCTTAAGATGGGGGAAAAGAGAACCTAACCTAACTTCTTTCTTTAGCAGTGTCATGTGGGTGAATGCATGGTTGAAAAAAGTGAGTTGGGTAAAGTTTATTAATAGAGCAATGTTTCTATTGTGTAAATAAATGTCAGCCATGCATGTTCTGAGGCTCTGGCTCTGATTTCAGTATTGTTAATTTTATACATTGGCTTCAAGGGAGTTATTCCTGATTTACACTGATGCTTCTGAGAGCAGACTCTGCTCCTGGGGTTTTTTACATTCACAGTGTTTTTTGAATGTGCAATTATTTGGGGAAGAAAATATTTTAAAATTAAAAAAAAGCATTGTGTCACTTACAAGAGTGATGCATTTTTGCAGTGCATATAGTACTATTACTGCACTGGTTAGTCTTTAAAGAATGCTTGAATGATCTTCTTACCGTAAAAAAAACCGCTGAAAAATCAGACATTTTTAAGGCAAAAATGTTTATTAGACGAGGTTTGTAGGGAGGAAAATGCAAAACAATAGGGTTTGGAATTATTTATTATAGTCATTGCAGTACTATTAATGAAAGTTATCTTCTAGTCTATTGTTCATTTTTTTTCTGTGTATCCTATTACCAGCTTGTGAAAGGAAAGGCCACTGCTTTCATGGGCCCAAGTGGTGGAATGCATTTAGAATGTTGTAGAGATCCAATGCTATGCTGCTATGTTTCAAAGCCCTGATATCAGTAACCAGCCTGCAAGCAGAAAGGTTTCACCCTGATTACCACCAATTTCATTAATCCTTTGAGGGTGACTTTCACAACTCTTCTGATCCTGGGCCTCCCCCAAATCTACCCACACCACATTCTTAAATACCAGACACTTGGACTTTTCCCTTCTGGTTTGTCACTTCTGAAGGAGAGAAACCTGCTCCCCAGTTCTCAGTTCACTTTGAGCAAGCATTCCACACAGTTTGCACAACAGGGACATGCTTGGGATAAAAATAAACAAAGGGTTTCTTTAATAGAAAAGTCACAGATTCAATGATGAAATAGTAAGGGAAGTCAAACACATCCAGGTTACACAGAAAGTAAACATCAAGATATAACCTCAGGTTTTACACTTGTACATTACATCAAAATTCCTTTTCTAATACTGCCTTTGTTCAGTTTCCCAATGTGCCCCCTTGTCTTTTTCTCTCTCTCTGTCTTACTGTGGTGATTCATGATGGAGGGAAATTCCCTTTTTTCTTAGGCCTTGTCTATATTACCAAATTGTTGCACCTGAAACTGCCTTTTGGCAACAAAACAGTGAGACTTTTGTCAGGAAAAATGATCACTTTTGGTGACCGAAAACTTCCAACCCTTGAAAGGCTTTTTTCTTTTTCCCTCCTTTTATTGTTGACAAAAACCCTTATTCTTTTGACAGAACGGGCTTCTGCCAGTATCCCACAATGCCAGCCCTGCTAGCTCTGTTTAGTGTTTTGATCTCTGCTGCTCTGTAGACATGTGTCCCCCCCATTTCAAAGCTTTGGGAAGTATCTGACAGTTAGTGTGCTGGTCTTTTTGGGGAACAAAGAGAAAATCACTGGACTATACCTGTTCTGCCCTGAATAGGAACACAGTAGCAGGCAGACTGCTATGTGGAGGGGAGGGGGAGAAGCTGTTGTGATACTTCGACTTTCCTCAACATGGAAAGCTCACAGAGCTACTCATGATGCTGCACCTCGGAACTGAGGAGGTAGTGAGAAAAACTTAGAGGGAATCCCAAGATGTTGAAAAATCTGCTCTACCTTCCCACAACACTGCAGTGTGGGATACTTACCCATAGTGCATTGTTCACACTGTTGATGATGGTGCTCCCAAAGTGGACATGATTGGTCAAATTAGAGGGAGCAAGCATGAACACCCTTTAGCAATTTTTGTTTTGTCAACTTTTAGATGTTGACATAACTTTTGTCAACAAAAACATGACAGTGTTTACAAGGCCTTAGTTTTCCATGACAGTGGTTTTCTTCATGGGTTTTCAAGTTGTTTGTGTTCTTCAATGCAAAGTACTCACAGCTAGTCTCCTCTCAGAGTGGTGGGCTGTCCTTCCCTGCCTGGCTAACCACCTTCCAGTTGTGAGCTGGAGCTCAATGTTGCAGCATGAATTCTGAGCATAGTTTTATATTTATACAAATAAATAAATGTGTACAGACTGTAGTTATACATCTCATAATCACTATCAGGTTCAGAACATTACAAGCTTTCATAAAAGACCTTACTTGACTCTGCAAACCATCAGTTTCTCCCTGGGGTTTTGCACCCTGACTTTCACAGCCACTGACCTTTTGCTAAATTATTTTAGAGTGAATTTGGCCTGTCTAGGGTTCCCCCAGTTTCAGACTTGGTGATCCTCTCTAGATGAAGAAACATTTTGTTTGCTGCTCCTCAAGACTGCTACCTGTAATCATGAACAGATAGAATCTTGTAGCTATAAACACACCAGAAATTACCAGCTGTGAAATGGTGAAAAGTGAACTTTAGTAAGAAAGGACATTGTAGAATTTTAAAATACACCCACTGTAATGGGATGGATCGATCTGTCTTGCAGATGAATGATTATTTCTATAAGGTTGTGATAGGGAAACAGAATCCTGAGTTATTTTCAAGCAACAATTTATTGCCACCATTTTAATGGAAACCTGACTCACAGAAATGAAAGGATGAAAATAAGATGAAAAGTTATAGGTCTTTCTTAACTAAGGGTTGGGTTTTCCTTTTCAGAGAGATCCACACTCTGTTGAGTTCCTGCCTAGAAATGTCAGTTTTGTCACTAGAGAGGTCTAGGATCCCATCACTGGAGCGGTCTCTTGATTTATCTGGAAATGGCTCAGTGAGTGTTGATGAAACAATACATCTTGAATAAAGCAGTTGGTCCTCTTCCACATAGTATGTCATCCGGACTCCTGCCTCTGGACTAGAATCCTCTCTGATATTAACTGTTATATTTGTCAGTAGGTTGCTGAGAAATGTATCTTTTTTTTCCACGAAGTCTGAAGCAAGAGAAAATGGCTCCAAGTTTCCTTTTTGGGCTTGGGAAAGCCAATTTGCAAGTTTTCCCATGCATCTAACTTCCCTTATAGGGAAGTTCATATTCAGTCTCTGCAAATGAAGAGTTAAGCATATATAGATGTCCAAAGTTGTCAGCAATGTAAGCTAAACTTGGGGAGCGGGAGGAGGACCAGAATCTGGTCATGTCTTTAGAGACAATAAGCCAAATCCATCCTGTTGCACATGTGTACATCTCTAGGGCGCCTAGCTTAGACCACAACCAGCCAACATGTTGTAGAATACAATTTGCCTTGTTTCCATTGAGGCTTTAAAGCATCTGCGTTAAAATGTATTTGTTTATTTTAACATATCCAGCATTAAGGCTTGGTAGAAAACCCTGTGCCGCTAGATATTGATATCTAATTGTGTGTATAATAAATACTGTACAAAAGATCAAAGCTGTTTTGCCATCCCTCCCATTGTCAGCATTTCATTTATAAAACCAAAAAAATATATAGACTGGCATCCATGGACACATGCCTGCTAACCACCTGCAGGGAGAAAGCAGCACTGAGCATTTCCATTCTTTTGGACTTTTGGAGCACAATGATCTCGCTGCTTTGATTGACGTCTCTACGGAACAGTTAGTGAGTCTTTGGATGAGCCAGAACTTTTTGGGAGACACATCACGAATGCACAAAAAGGCCTGTCTCAAAGTGCTCTGGTGCGGCTTTTATATCAGGGTTTCTGAAGTTCTCCCACCAACCGCCTCCAAAACGTTCCAGAACGATTCCAGCTTCTCCAGACATAAATATTTCTGAAGAAAGTAAGAGAATTTTCTCAAAGGGGAAGAACAACATTCTGTAGTGCAGCAGGCTTCCTAGGCTATGTCTAGACAAAAAGATAAATTGGAAAAAGAAACGCAATTTGTGCTATGCAAATTGCATATCTTTTTCCGATTTACTTCCAAAAGAGGATTTTCCAAAATTTGGCCCGTCTACACAGGGCCAAATTTTGGGAAAAAAACCCTCTTTTGGAACATCCCTTCTTCCTCGTAAAAGAAGGTTTACAGGGATGCTGACAAAACACATCCACTTTTCCAACATTTTTTTTGAAAAAGCAGATGTGTTTCTTGGATGCAGCAGAGTTTTTATGGGATATCTCCAGTATCCCAGAAAAGCTCTACAGTCTAGATGTATCCCTAACAAGGGGAAGTTCCTGTTCACTAATCAGGTTGCTTTGTGGCTCTAGCAATGCAAAGAAGCCTAAAATCTGGCAGCGGGGGTTCTGTGGTGATTCTCTCTGGCATAGGGGTTGTAGCCAACAGGCGGGGAATTGTGTGTAATGATGCAGTGATATATGCTGGCAATCTTTGGTTGGGGCGATGCTGCAGATGGATGTAGTTTGGAATAGGTCTGACACTGCTTTAAATCAGGCTGGGGATCAAACTGGTTCTCAGCCTATTTACCACATATGTCTTGTGTGGGCTGCATCCAATACTACCTCAAAGGCCCTGAAATGTCACATGGGCCGCAACTCTGTGCTAATTAGGTTACAAATGGCCTGTGGACTGAAGTTTCAGAACTACTGAACCTAGCCCTAAGGATCAAGAAAATGCAAAGGCGGCTTACAAGAACCTTCCCTGTCATCTTAGCTCTTCTGAACATAATGATATACTTAAACATCAGCTACAAGCAGTGGGCCGCCTGTTAACTTGTCTGCTTTGTTACATCTCTTCCACCTAGGACTCAGCAGAAGCAGAACAGTGGAATACAGGACTGGGATCTTCTCCTACATCTTTATTTCAACATAAAATCCGAGGTCAGAAGTGGAGAAACTAAAGTTAGATGGGAAGTGTCTTTCGTTTTCAGCAAGCTTTGTGTTTGTCCCTCAGGAACACAATTTCATCATCAGTTGCTGATCTAGAGCCTTCTTACTGCTTACATTGTTGGAGGTTGTTCAATGTTGTTTTTGATGGAAAGATATTGTTCACATTTTGCTGTGCAGTGCTCTCATGTTACTTCAGTAACGTTTGCAATCATACTTTGAAATACTTCTCCTGACAAAGGTGACCCTCCTCTCCCACTCAGCCCAGGAAAACCTCCCTTCCCCACTTGTCCTGTCTTTCCCCACCTTTGCTCCACCCTCTCCCCATCTTTGCCCCCACCCTTGAGCGGTTGGCCTGGGGGACTAACAAGGTTGGGAGAGGGGCAGTCCCAGCAGCAGGGGGCTGGGCCCTCGCACTCACTGGCAGCGGTGAGGTAAATGAAGCAATGCAGCCCCAGCTCGCTCTGCTCCTCTAGCTGCATCGCTACATTACTGCTGGTGAATGCAGGATGCTCCCTCCCCCAAGTGACATGGCCAGTAAGTGTGGGTGCCCCACCACTGCTGGTGAGTGCGGGCAGACTGGACCCCTGCTGCAGGTGCCAGGCCTCCCTGTTAGTTTCCCCAGAAGATTCTTGCTGCTCCCTTGCCCCTCTTGCCCACGATGCTTGGAGGCACATACCCCCTCAAGCACCTCCTACACAATGCCTCTGCCAATAATGGAGATTTATTCCAGTGCTTAATGACCCTGATAGGAAGCTTTTCCTAATGTCTAACCTAAACTTCCCTTGCTGCAATTAAAGTGCTTTTTGTCCTTTCCTCAGAAGTTAAGGAGAATAATTTTTTCCCTCCTACTTCTACTATCCTATTATGTATTTGGAAAATGTTATCGTATGTCCTTTGAGACATCTCTTTTCCAGACTAAACAAACCCAGTTTTTTCTATCTTCCCTCTTAGGTCATGTTTTCTAGACCTTTCATCCTTTTCATTGCTTTTCTCTGGGCTTTCTCCGCTTTGTCTATATCTTTCCTAAAATGTGATGCCTCGGGGCTGGACACATTACTTCAGTGGAGACCTACTCAGTGCTGAGTAGAGCAGAAGAATTACTTCTCATGTACTGCTTACAACACTCCTGTTAATACAATATAGAATTATGTTTGCTTTTTTTTTTTTTTGCAAGTGTCACACTGTTGACTCTTTTTTAGCTTGTGGTCCACTATGACCCTCAGATGTTATAGAATCATAGGGTTGGAAGAGACCTCAGGAGATCATTGAGTCCAACCCCTGCCCACTACTCGGAAGGACCAACACTAACTAAATCATCCCAGCCAGGTCTTTATCGAGCTGGGAATTAAAAACCTCTAGGGATGGAGATTCCACCACCTCCCTAGATAACCCATTGCAGTGCTTCACTCCCCTCCTAGTAAACTAGTTTTTCCTAATATCCAACCTCCCCACTGTAACTTGAGACCATTGCTCCTCATTCTGTCATCTATCACTATTGAGAACAGCCTCTCTCATTCCTCTTTGGAACATCCCTTTCAGGTAATTAAAAGCTGCTATCAAATCCCCCCTCACTCTTCTGTAGACTAAATATGCCCAAATCCCTCAGCCTCTCCTTGTAAATCATGTGCTCCAGCCCCCTAATCATTTTTGTTGCCCCCCCCCCCCACTGGAGTTTCTCCAATTTATGGGCCAGTTCCTCACCAAATGTAACTTGGCTTCAGGGAAGCTGTGCCAATTTACAGTAGAATTGCCAGGTGTCTGCTTTTTTACTAGAAAGTTCAGTCAAAAAGCAACCCTGGTGACTCTGGTCAGCAGTGTTGGTTGGCAGGGTTGGCAGGCTTCCTACCAGCCTCAGTGCAGCTCCCAGAAGCGGTGACATGTTCCTCTGACTCTTAGGCAGAGGGACCACCATGGGAGCAGCATGTACTGCTTCTGCCCTGAGCACTGGTTCTGATTAGCCAGGAACTGTGACCAATGGGAGTTGCAGACAGAGGCAGTGTGCACCATGCAGAGCCACCTGGCTGCGCCTCTGCCTAGGAGCTGAAGGACATGTTACTTTTGGGGAGCCCCATGAGGTCACCCCCTCCTAGAGCATACACCCCGCATCTTTGCCCCAGCCCGGAGCCTCCTCCCACACCTAAACACCCTCCTGGATCCTGCCCTACCCCACATGCTCGGTAACTCCTTGCCCCAGTCCAGAGCCCTTTCTGCACCATGAACTTCTTATTTCTGGCTCTGCTCTACACCCCAGCCTTCTGCCCCAGCCTGGTCAAAATGAGTGAGTGAGGGCGAGGGAGAACCAGAGACAGGGATGGGGGATAGAGTGAGCAGGGGCAAGACCGTCATCTCTGGGAAGGGATAGGGCAAGATGTTCAGTTTTGTGCAATTAAAAAGTTGGCAACTCTAATTTAGAGCAACAGAGAATTTGGCCCATATTTTATGTATGTTTCAGAATATAGTGGGAGGAGGCCATACGAAAAAACAAACGAAACAGAATTATCCTTAATTATTGGTGCTGTGTTTTGAGGGATCCAAGTTTTGGAGTTCAGACCACTGTTTACTCAGGCATTACAGAGCACATGGGTAGTTTTTTTTATGCAGTGGTCATTGAAATTTCAAATGGCTTGATTTGTATATGAAAATGCTTTATCCTGTAATGCAAGCACAAGGGCAGAGTTTGGGACTGAGGTATCTAAATGTGTGATAAGGATTTTTAAGCAGACTCATTGAGAAGCTTCTGCAGGTAGGATTCAAAGCACACTGACTTGGAAATCTGATTTCTCTATCCTTAGGCATTTACTGGTACCATAGCTATAAAGTTAGAGCTTGTTGTCTGCTCCAAAAAAAAAAAAAATCTTGTATCTGGAAGATTGGTCTTGCTGATGGAGAAAGACAGAGATTTTTAAGGGCAGATCTTCAGAAGAATTCCATTCCACAATGGCTGTGGAAACACTGTTAGCAAAAAAAAAAAGCATGGTGAGAAGAACATGGGGGATTGGTATTTTTAAATAAATGCTGTGGGTACCTTTCTCTATTCGGCTATGTCTATACTTGCACTTGATTGACAAAACCTTTGTCATTGACACGTGCTTAACCTCCCCCCACTCCCATGAATGATAAAGTTTTACCACTGCGAGTGAAAGAGTGAACACTGCTTTGTCGGCAAGAGACTGCGCAAAACCCCCTCATACAGGGTGAAATATTCTGTTGGCAAAAGTGCAGAAAACCAGCATTGACACACACTGCCTTCTGATCAGGATTAAAATCCAGGATACCACATAATTGCTGGTGACTTGAGTAATGGTTCTATTTCTAATTACAGAAAATAATAATCAGTGAGTCCATAGAGAAACAGGAGTACCCAAATCTCTTTTACTTGAATTGCTGCTTTGCTGGCATGGCTGCCTTTTGAGTTTGTTTTTTGATTGTATGTGAATTTGCTTTTGGGTGGTGATTTTGTGGGATTTATGTGACTGGATTCTAATCCTAAAAATTGCTGAATCCACAGCACTCCTGGAGATTTTGCCCAGCATGCATGTTATTGGGATGCTGGGCATGCCACATTTCTCAGAATCTGGCTTCTGGGGAGCTTTTTAGATAAGTCTTGTATTAAATCACATCTATCCCTACTACTTATTTAAAGAAACATGGGGGAAACTTATTGGAAAGAGTAACCTGATGAAACATCATTCTCAGTATTTTGGAGTTTTGGTGCTATATAGTAAGTTTTCAATATTTACATGTCCTTAGATTAGTTGAACTAAATTTATATTTTACACTTGGACACATTTTCAATATGGAACTTCTCAGCACTTCCTACATTGCAGCTGGTGTCGTGTGGGGCTGACAGTAATGGCTTTACTCTTAGGTAAAATGTACAAGTGTATTCACATGAACATAAGACGAGCATTCCTGGGTCAGACTAATGATCTATTTAGTTGAGTACTCTGTCTTCGGACATTGGCCAGTGCCAGGTGCTTCAGATGGAATTAATAGAACACACAATTATTAAGTGATCTGTCTTCCACTCCCAGCTTCTGGCAATCAGAGGCTTGGAACACTCAGAGCATACGGGTGCATCCTGACCATCTTGGCTAATAACACTGTTGGACTTATCCTCCATGAATTTATTTAATTCTCTTTTGAACCCTGTGACCATTTTGGCCTTCACAGCATTCCTTGGCATGAGTTCCACAGTATGACTGTGCATTGTGTGAAGAAATACTTCCTTTTGTTTGTTTTAAACCTGCTGCCTATTCAGATTCTTAAAACCAAAAGATGGCTAGTTAAAATGCTTGGCACAGGTAATGTAAGTTGTCTAAGGAATGCCTACACAGCAGGGCTAAAGTTGAATTAAGCTATGCAACATGAGCTATATCAATTGCGTAGTTTAAGTCAATTGTGTAGCTTTATTCAGCTTTTGGCACTGTCTACACATCAGGAAGCCAAAGGAAGAACACTCTTCCTTTGACTTCCCTTACTCCTTGTGAAATGAGGGTTACCAGGACTTGGAATAAGAAATCCTCAAGCTCAACTTTATTTCAAAATAAAGTCTTGTAGTGTAGACATGCACTATGTTATTTTGTAATAATGTCAGTTATTCTGAAATAACGCGGCTGTGCAGACGTACCGTAAAAGTCCTGGGCCTGATATTGCTGGTGTTTAGCTAGTCTCTGGATCAGTTCCATGGTAGAACACACAAAGCAGTGGGACATGACAATTTCTGACTAAAGGGTAGTTTGGATATGTGATTGTCATTAGAGGAAGAAGAGATAACAATGTTTGCTCCTTATAGTTCCCAGTGTAATGTGGTGCATCATGCAGGTGTGCTAGTAAGTGATAGCACACTTTATGTCCTTGCTTTGGTTATCTAAGATGTCAGATAACTCTACTGGCTATTGTTTGCGAAGAGTATAGAAAAGCAACAAAAATGAGCAGGTACAGAAGGGACATTTCAAAGGGCTAGCTAAGGTGCAGATGGAGGCCCAGATTTGCAAATGTATACATGCCTTTTGCAAGTGCCTGAGTTATGTGCCTAAAACCTTAACGTATGAGCCTAAGAAGGGTATTTGAAAAATGCAGGATAGTAAGGCTGTAAATATTTGAAGTATGTAAACATCAAAGCCCCTGAGATGGAACTGACTTGAAGAATCAAAACCAGAAAAATGTATTACTAAATAACTGAGCTTTTAGATCTTCCATACACATCATATTGGCAGAATAGGAGAGTTAAATAATATCAGAGCAGGAGGAAGGAAACTTCTTGCTAAGCTAAATGAGAATATGAACATTCCAATAGCTCACAATCTATTCCAATAGCTTCACTGCTAACAAGCATACACAGAAATTAATAGTGAATTTGCAAAAAGAAATAAAAGAAATAAAACCAATGTGCAAAATTCTCTTAGGAAAAAGTATTTTAATTTTCCTAGCTATACATTGTACAGCCTCAGTCTGGGAGAGGGGCTTAGTGGTTGGGAAGAAACAGAAACTCAGGAGGACTTTCAGACTGTAGACAGAGCTGGCTCAGCAGACAGTCAACATTGTGCTTGGGTCGCCTCACTGAGAGATTCTAGAAACAATTTTACTTTCCTGCAAAAATGTTTGTGATTTAAAAATTTCCCACTTCAAATAAGGATAACACCCTCAAAATCTTGAAAATATTAATTGAACAGAAGATAGGAGGAGGGGAAAAAAAGTTGGATGTGCATTTAAATTTTGACTATTTTTAATTTAAATTTTTGCCCTATAATCTTGCATTTCAGAGCAAGATTATTTTGAACTAGAAAAATTGATGTTTTCCCATGTCAACCATCAAAACAAAAATTTCAACAACTTCAGTTTTTTCCAAAATATTTTCATATAGAGAAATGTGTCAAAATTGACCCTTTCCCCCAAAAGTTTCAATTAATCAATATCTTCTGATTAGAAAAAGGTCTCAAAAAGTTCTACCCCGATCCTGAATAGATTTCAAAGAATCCAGTAAATTTCCCTAATTGTAAATACCTGATTCCTGACTCAAAGGTTTCAAGATAAATTCTACTTAATGTGAGAGGCCTTTGGTTGTTGGTAATCCAAACAGCAGGAAGCAACCAGAGGAGAAACTCCCAGATAATGATGGATATATTGTATGGGAAAACAGTGGGTTCAGTTCTCCATTGCCTTACTCCTTCTTTTGTTATTTACAAATTGACTTTAAAATGCTACCAAAAACACCCATTGACACAAGGGATAAAAGCATTTTACATTCAGCTTGTGCTCACTTTGCAGAGGTGTAGATGAAAACACAAAGTACACAGCAAGGGAGAATGAGGCCCAACATCATGAGGCAGAAGGAAGTCTTTTGAAAACAAGCAGGTAGTTTTAAAATGGATCCAAAATGGGTGGAGAAACAATAAAGCAATTTGTGAATATGGATGGTGTGGTCCAGCTTCCTGAGATGTGAATAAAGGGGCAGTAACATTTGCGGTGAGGCCACAGACAGGGGAGTTATCTTAGTTAAGATGAAAGAGACAAAGGCATGTCTGAGGCTTCCAGGAACAGAGAAGTCAAAGACAATGTTACATAGATTATTATAATAAGCAGCCTTGCAATCACATTGATTAAGGGAGGAATTACATTCAGAAACAGGGTGATGCCAAATTGATGGACAATGAGAAGGCAAACTGAAGGACTGAATTATATAGATTAATTTAGTGGGTTAAAGCAGAGCTCAAAAACAAATGCTACGAAAATAGTATAAATAAGCCTGCTCCAGCTGTTGCCTCTTTCTGAAGATACAAGTCTTCTTTGTGTTGAAGGTGCAGACCTAAAGAAAAGAAAACAAACAGGATACTGAGTACAGATCCTTTAGTTTGAAGTCAAAAAGTTAAGCTGAAAATTCAGTTCCAGAAATCTTTTTATAATAGCTCTTGAAATCACTGCCAATGCTGCTAAGCTGTCATGGTTTTATAAAAGGAATTTGGTGCACTGAACTCCACATTAACTACATGTTCTTTGTCCCATACTGCATTTGGAATGTGTTCTGCTCAGGTTTGTATGCCACCTACTGGTGTTTCTTTCATCTCCAGGGTCAATTTAAATGCCAAGCTGTCATAGATGATTATTATAGGCCAGAGTCCTCACAAGAGCCACAGCTGAAGTGTGGAGGGTAAAAGGGCATTTCTTCGCCTTTGGACTTTCAGGATTTTGAGCTTTAGCATGTCCCACTCCCCGTGTAAGTTAGAGTGGTGCCACACAGCAACCTCTGGTCAATGCCACTCCTGCTCTGACATGGCCACTTACCTTTAAATGCCTCTGTGGCAGCAGTTGGAAGTGCAGAATAAAGCCACCTATATGACTTTACCTGACCCACCTGCTGAGGTTGTTGCCAGTTGTTCAGCTGCTTTGTGGCACTAAGCCACTGTAAAAGAGGATGCAGTAGAGTGCTCCCTGAGTTGTATCCTTCCTGTCTTAGGAATCTATCTATTGACTTTGATTTTTATCTGCTTAGGTTTAAGTACCCATTCTCCAGATCCTTAATGATGTGCTGTCTCCAACTCCCCTCCCTATTTCTTTCTCTCCCTCCTCCCCTTCCCCTCTCCTATTTATTTCGAGTTTTCATATCCCAAACTCATAACTCCAGTCATCTGAAGAAGTGGGCTGTGCCCACAAAAGTTCATGATACCATCTACATGTTTTGTTAGTCTATAAATTAATACCAGACCATTTGTTGTTGTTATTTTAGTAAATATCTGAATGGCTAATTTCAATATTTATTCTTAAAATGTAAAAATTCTAGTTATACTCTTAACTGGAATGTATCTTTAATAGTGAAAAAATCTCTGTAAAAGCTGTTTGCCAGTGAATTAAATCATCATCATATTTAATTATTATCCATTCATGGAGTAAACAAAATCTGGGAAAGTACTCAGAAAAAATTCAAACAGTGCAGGCATTCAAACAAATCAGTCACAATCGGCATGCATTCTACAGATTCTCTTCTGTAAGGGGGAAAAGAAGCTAAAATCATTGAGGTTAATTGTTGCAGATTTATAAGTTATTGCTGCATGAGAACAACACAGAGTCTGGTGGTGCCTTAAAGACTTACAGACTTATCTGGGAATCAGCTTCATGGGCAAAACCCCACTTATGCCCAAATGAATCTGTTAGACTTTAAAGTGCCACAAGATTCCTCATTGTTCCAATGCAGATTTAGGCTAACACAGCCACTCCTCTGAGACTTGCTATACGGGAGTGTATTTTTTTGCTTTGATTTCTCATTTTAGCCTACTCACATCTCAGTGACTGGGCAGCCATCCCACCCACCGTGTCAGGATGCCCTTGTTCCTAGTGTGAATTCTTAGTTATCACCAGGGATGAGCTGTGGGGTGTATGCGATGAAGCACAGGAAAGCCATTGTGGTAGACCTTGAAGTCTAGGGCACAGGCTGAGGTGGAGCTGCCATGGGGACAGATCTTGGTTTTAATAGCAAAGATTCAAACAAGAACCATGAAGGCCAAAGTGGAGAAGGGATCCCTGTGAACAGCAGTTGAGCATGTCAGGATTTAAGGATGATCACACACAGCTGAATATAAAAGAAGGTATAAAAACCATTGCAGGGATAAATCAGGGAGTGGAAGTAAGACCCATTCTTACAAGGCAGGTTAATGAGAGTTGAGACATTCAATAACATGCAGAATCAGAGCCAGCCCAAGGAAGGTGCTCTGTTATTACAGACGTGCTCAGCTACTATAGTGATGGTGATCATTTAAGTATGGAACAGCTAGACTGGAATAGAGAGCTAGTCCCATGCTTGCAATGAGTGGTAGTACTAAAGAGATAATATGCACAGCCCTTAAGTGAAAAAAGGACATTGTTTCCTAAAGAGTTCCTATCTAGATTTCATCAGTAAAGGAAAGTGCCCACAACACAAGATTTTGAAGAATATGGTCTAAACCCTGGGAGAAGAGAGAAATGCCTGGAGGATAACTAATGTGACACCAACTTTTAATAAGGTGCCAGAGGCAATTCTGGAAATTATAGGCCAGTAAACCTAACTGCAGTACCCAGCAAATGGGGTGAAACTATGGCAAGGAACAGAGTTCTCAGGTGCATAGATGAACATGATATGTTGGGGAAGAGTCAAAATGATTTTTTGTAAAGGGAAATTATGTATCACCAATCTATGTAAAGGGAAATTATGTATCACCAATTCATTGTGGGGGTCACCAAACATATGGACAAGGGGAATGCAGTGAACTTAGATTTTCAAAAAGCCTTTGACAAGGTCTTTACCAAAGGCTCTTAAACAAACAAAGTGGTCATGGGGTAAGATGAAAGGTCCTCTCATGGACTGATCATTGGCTAAATGATAGAAATCAAAGGATAGGTCAGTTTTCAGTATGGAGAGAGGTAAATAGTGGTGTCCCCCAGAGTTTAGTTCTAGGATCATTGCTGTTCAGCATATTCACAAATGATCGGGGCGGTGGGTAAATAGGGAGATGGCAAAATTTGCAGCTGACATAAAACTACTCAAGCTAGTTAAATCTAAAGCAGACTATGAAGCGTTATTAAGGAATCTCATAATACTGGGAAAGGGAAGATTAAATGTAATGTTGATAAAACCTATTTGAAAAAATAATCCCAACTGTACATATAAAATGATGGGGTCTAAATTAGCAATTACCACTCAAGAGATTTGGGAGTCATTGTGGCTAGTTCTCTGAAAACATCCACTCAATGTTCAGCAGCAGCAAAAAAGCCAACAGAATGTTGGGAATCATTAAGAAAGTGATAGATAATAAGAGAAAATATCATTGCTTCTATATAAATGTATGGTAAACCTACATCTTGAAGCATTCTTATGCAGATATGATAGCCTCACCTCAGAAAAGATATACAGCCGCTCCCCGAGTTGCGAATGGTCGAGTTACGACCGTTCGCATTTACGACCAAAGCTCCCATGGAGTGGTCGTAAAGGCGGTCCCCGAGTTACGAATGCGACCTGCGCTTACGAACAGCGCGGTCGCGTGTAACTCAGTGGGGTCCGAGTTACGAACAGTTCGAGTTACGGACCAAGTGTTGGTCCGTAACTTGTTCGTAACTCAGAGAGCGTCTGTATTGGAAAAGGTACATAAAACAGCAACAAAATATTAGGCATATGGGCTAGCTTCTATATGAGAAGATATTATTTAGGTTGTGTCTACACTATGAGGGTTTCCCGGATACTCCGGAAAACTCTGCCACATCCAGGGAACACGTCTGCTTTTCTGCTTTTTTTAGCGGAAGAACAGATGAGCTCTTTTGGAAGCCCTGTCTTCCTCCTCCCATGACAAAGAAGGGCTCTTCTGAAAGAGGAGGCTTTTCCCAAATTTGGCCCAGTGTAGACAGGCCAAATTTCGGAAAAGCCTCTTCCGAAAAAACTGTCGGAAAAAGGTACGCAAATTATGGAACACGTACTTTTGCGTACCTTTTTCCAATAGATCCGTGTGGTCTATACATTGCCTTAGAGTGAGGCCTTTCAGTTTGGAAAAGAGATGACTAAGGAGGGATATGATAGAGGTCTATAAAATCATGACTTGTATGGAGAAAATAAGGAAGTGCTATGTATGCCTTTTCATAACACAAGAATGAGGAATCACCAAATGAAATGAATAGTCAGCATGTAACATGGTGAACACGCACTGCTATGGCGCTTCCTGATGGTTACTCTGGAGTTAGCTCCATTCAGTGCTGGAGCTCCTCCTTCCGACCAGTGTCTCACCTACTGTTACCTGTTTATGTGTTAATGGCTCTGCCACCTTATATTTGGGCCCCCCCCAAATCACGGTGCCCTCCCCTCTGGGTACTAACTTGCTGCAGTGCCCCCACTCTCTGGGGTCCTCCCTCTCAGTGAACCTTCAATCCCTATATTGACCTTGCCTCAGTGACCCTACTGCCAGTCATCATCTAGCTCCTGCCTCAGGGACAAACTGCAGTCTAAAATGGCCACTCATCATAAGCAAGAGGTATGGACTTGCTGCCGCCTTCTTCCCTGGCTGTCTCCCTACAGCCCTGGTACCCTCAGGCCCTACAGCCTGGGAGTAGTGTTAATCTAGAGCAGTGTTTCCCAATTTTATTTGGCCACGGAACCCTTTTAAACTCAAAAGAATTTTGCGGAACCCCTAATAACAGTCTTATGTATGGAGCTGAAAAAGTAGACCACAAATAAGTAAGAATAATAATAAACAGATGCTAAACAAGGTCATGAGATCAACACAAATGAAAATTGTTTTCAGTAAAATTCATAAATGCTTAAATATTATTATTTTTTAATCATAAAATGTTATTGTAATGGAATTTCCATGGAACACCATTTGGGAAACATTGCTCTAGACAGCAGTTCCCAACCTTTTCCAGATGGGGACCCATTTTGACAATTCAGGAAGACTTGGTGACCCAGGGCAATTCAAAAAATGTATGAATGGCTCCTTAAGAGCCACCTGGCGACCCTTTTGAAATGTAATGGCAACGCATGTTTGGGTCCCGACCCATAGATGGGAAACCCTGGTCTAGAGCTGCCCTGCTCTATCTGCTTCTCTCTGCACTGCTCTGTCTCAGGAAGCCTCTTGCTTCTCTGGCAGCCACAGTGAGGCTATGTCTACACTCATGACTTCTTGCACAAGTACAAACACTGCCCGCCTGCTCTTGCGCAAGGAAATTTACAGTATGGCGTGGTAAGAGAGGGCTTCTTGTGCAAGTGTTACACTCTTTTTTATCAGGTAAAGAAGCAGGAGCTCTTGCTCAAGAGGGCAGTGTGGACGCTCAGCAGAGATTTCTTGCGCAAGAAAGCCCTATGGCTAAAATGACCATTAGAGCTTTCTTGTGCAAGAGAGCATCCATACTGCCGTAGGCACTCTTGCGCAAAAGCACAGCTCGCACATGGCAGTGTGGACGTTTTCTTGCGCAAGACTTCTTGCACAAGAACCCTTGCGCAAAGTGTTCTTGTGCAAGAAGCCGCCAGTGTAGACATAGCTCGAGTGTTTTCTTCCACTCCAGGAGCTCTTATTTATACAGCCCCAGCTGGCCCTTAATTATCTGCAGCCTCATTTGTGGCTACCTACCACTGAACCTCCCTAGACTGGTTTTAACTCTTGTAGGGCCAGTGGGGGGCAGACCGGTTATCACATAGCAGGTTTAAAACAAACAAAAGGAAGTATTTCATCACACAACGCAGTCAACTTGTGGAACTTATGTGGCCGTCTTAGTCTCCTGAGCTCAAATTTAGCACTATCTATTAGTATTTTTCCTTTCAACTTCGGATGTTTGTGTTGGGAAACATTTTTGCAGTTTATACAAAGAATTCTACTGCCCATCCTTTGGGTTAAATTTATCCACAGTGCACTTTGCTAGAGTTACAGCAAAGATGAATGTTTCCACTCGTGTTTAAGTTTCCACATGTTTCTCATAAAAGTGTACTGGAGAAACATAAGTTCTCTGAATCTTTGGATATCAAAACTGAACCTTCTTGAAATTGGGAATTGAAAATTACATTGTATATAATTGCATTAATGCTGTTATATTTGATTTATAATATCAGTTTTATTGGAGAATGTTCATGCAAAGCACATTTTGCATTTGTAATTATGAGTATGCGCAAGAGATACTGTATTCTAAGAATTAGGCGCATGCAATTAGTGGATAACAATATATCAGGCAGTCTGTGTGTTCAATCAAAAATAATCAACTCTGCTTTAATGATTAATATTAGTTACTTGCAACTAATTGCTTATATACAATTTATAGAGTAGGAACTGTTTCCTAAATAATTTCAAAAAAATACATTTCAAGGCAGCTGTCATGGAAAAATTGCAATCACTAGAATAGGTGAAATCTGAATAAATTGTTAGCTGTGAATTATTCATTTGGCTCTAATGGCACAGAAATTGGATTGATTTTATTTATCATGTTTACTTACGAAAAAATAGAACAATCAGAGTGATAAGGATAATCCAGGCATTTTAACAGCAGTACAGATCTGTAATGAGATTATTTTAGTTAGTACCACTCAGGCTATGTCTAGACTGCAGAGTTATATCGGGATAATATACACAAATTGCAAACCACAATTTGCGTATCTTTTTCCGCTTTTTTTTCGGAAGAGACTTTTCCAAAATTTGGCCCTTCTACACAGGGACAAATTCCAAAAAATCCTGGAATACAGGGATGCCAAAAGAATGCATCCGCTTTTTCAGAAACTGTTCGAAAAAAGGGGACGCATTCTTTGGATGCAGCATAGCCTCTGGTATCCTGGAAAAACTCTGCAGTGTAGACATGGTCTCAGTAAGAACATTCCTCAAAACAAACAAGAAGTAAAGCAAATCAGACAATGTTATAAAATGAAGCAATTCACTATTTCGCTTTCTAAACCTTTCCTTTTTAATAGTATTTAATTCAGAATGAAGCCTTGGGTACCAACATTAACTACCATTACCATAAGTAATTCTGCAGACATGAGAAGGAAATACTTAATGTATAACTGTTATTCAGATTTTAATTTCCTATTAATTGATAGCTCTATGTGAAAGAGACCATGCCATCTTCTGTGTCTTGGTACTGAGTGAGGATACTGTTGCATTTAATAATAAAATTACAAATTGTATGATTGCCGTATCCTTAGAGGTGTGCTCAGATGGCTGAGGAAGATGGCATTATCACATTCAGAAGTCAATTTCTTATGAAAGCTACAACATTGCAGATTAGGGCCCCCTGGTATGGGAATACTCATTGGTAGAAGTAGGTTAACATTTCTGAAAAATTCTAGCAAATACTCCATAGTCAATAAATAAATTCCACTTACTTGTAATTGTCAATGCAAGTGATGTTGTAACCCATGGTTCTGAGTCTCTCTTCTAATATTTGTACACTGCCTTTCCCACAGGAATCCCTGCAGAAAGAAATTTGTGTTAACAAAACCATTTATTTAGTCAACTATTTACTTTGCTAATGTCCATTGTGTCAATTGCTATGGCAGCTAAGGCTTTAATCGCAAAATCTTAATGTTCTACAATTGGTGTGGAGGTATTTTTAATGGAATTTAATAAGTTATAGGAGATTTTCAGCAAGCTGGCCAGACTGTGATATCTTGTAACCAAACAGCAGTTCCCTAGAAAAACAAAACTACCCCATAGGGCATCTACTTGTTGGACTAATACAAATCTCTACTACTTTGCACACTGTGACCTCATTTACACTGTACAAAGTTGGTGTAAAATGCTACCAAATCAGAATTCCTTATACACTTGCATCAGCAGAAGTGTTTTATTTTCACTTTGCAACAACTGGAGTCTAGACCTCAGCACTTGTGAACTTCACAGACTCTGCCTGAGTCCTTCCTCAATCACTTAGAATTTCTGCTGCTGGACATTAGCATTCAAACATAAACTACTATCATGGAAAGCTTCCCAATCCATCTTACCTCCTGTGGCCGGATAGAAGTTTACTTTCAATTTCATAAAATAGTAATGACTGATCGAGAATTTTGGTCCAAATAAGAATCTTAAAAGTGCTGATAAATATTTAAATTTCCCAGAATTGCAGAACTGGGCTTGAAATATCCCAAGCTCAGGCTCTCAAAAGTGCTAGCAGTTCTTATTGTTGGATTGGTCACAAGTACATGAGAAAAGACCTTCTTATGGCATTTCTCCACTTCTACTAATTTCCAGAACCATGAACTGCAAAGAGGTGTAAACCTCAAAAATAATGCACCGGGGACAGCAAAAAGATATTTTTCAAACCTCAGAGTTTGATTTGGGATTTAGATAGTTCTTATTTAGTTTAACCTGTACTTGCCTTGCCCTCACTTAGGGCTAGTTTCAATAGCTGCTTCCTACCGTGGCTTATCTACACTACTGACAAGATAGACACTACCGCAGTCAATCATACGGGATTCAAATTAGTGGGTCTAATGAAGACCTGCTAATTCAAACTGAGGACACTCTCATCAGTGCTGATAGTCCTGCTCCTGATGAGGAGCAAGGGAAATTGATGGGATCGTGTTTTTCTGTTGACCGCCCGCTGTGTGGATGGCGCCAAAATGCAATTTAAGATACTTCAGCTCCAGCTATGTACATAGCTGAAGTTGTGTATCTTACGACAGCTTTCCCCTTTAGTGTGGACCAGGCCACATAGGCCTACTGACTCAGCAGGTTAGGGCTTTACAACATTTTTTATTGTGCCTAATTCTGGTCACATCAATTTTATATTTTAAAAAGATGATACACCTTCCAAGGAAGAACCCTGGTTTCTTTTGTGCTTGTAATGCATAAAACACATTTTGAAAGTTACTGCAATCTAATACTAATAATTAACAAAGAAAAATCAAGTGAAAATTGTAAAATCAGAACCAAAAGAGGAAAAACAAAGTTTTTTAACACCTATAACTTACAAGTCAGGTCCCCCAATGTCATCCATGACCCAGATTTCAATTCGTGAAATTCTCTCTTTTTGGAAATTAGGTATTTCATAGTCTGCAAAAAATCTGGTTAAAAAAACAAACAGTTAGATATTTTCTGTTCTATGTAGCTTTTTTTCCATTTTCAGTAACTAGATCTCATTGATTTCAAAAGGTTATCAGGGTCCAGGGCATTTGCCCCTATGGTTTCCTTGGAGCTCATTATCAGATACAGAACCAAGACGCAAAATTCCAATCCCCAAAGTTTACGGGTGCATGAATCCTAAGTTTGTTGTTTTATTGATTGTTGATCTTGGCAGGCTGAACAGGAATAAGACTCTGTTAATAAAGATATGAGTGGAATAAGGATTTTAAATGCAGCATTTATAACAAACAGCTAGGTATTTAGTTCAAAAAAAATCAACAACGACAAGAGCAGCCTTTCTTCAGCACAGGATGGGTTTTGTTTTTTAAAATACAAGGAAGAGTAACAACCACAAGACAAATATATCCGTAGATATAAAATCACATCACTAAATCAAAAGGGTGTAAAATACCTATAATGGGAACAGGTAAGAGCATAAGAGTTTTTTATAAAGCTGTCCATTCTGACCTGGGAAGAACCCTCCATAGGCAGGTTTGCTGTTTGTTAACTCTCTCTGTATTTTAGAGCATGTCTGTCTGTCTGCGAGTCCATTTTTTCAAGAACTCCTCCTAAATGGTAAGAGCTAGTGCCACCAAGTTTGGTATGCAGCTTCCTCTTCTCCTAACTTAAAGCAAGGTCAGGGTTTGGTTGTGCTAGGAAAACTGGAAGCCCTGGGAAAGGGACTGCTTTCCATAACATAGAAAGGGGAAAGGCTGCTGTTTGGAGACACACAATATGAGACCAACCCTGGGAGCAGTAAGCCCAAAGAGGAGATCTATCCTGCATAATGTTCACTTGGGGCAGCCATACCACCAAGGGAGTGGCCAACAGGGCTAGGGCTCTGCCATCTTGCCTGTCATCACACTGGGTAAGTAGCCCCTGCCTCAGAAACTTTTCCCCCTCCCAGCCCCTGGCCTCAGTGCTGGGGGGGTAGGGCGGGTAAAGGCTGGGAGGGAATGG